>CM040441.1:4737042-5315135 GCA_022749755.1 Azadirachta indica | reverse complement strand
AAATAAATTTTAAATTTCAATTTTAAATTTCAAAATCAAAACCCATAATTATTGGAGTATTTTTACCATTAGGTTGGATTCTTATTCTTTTGGAGCACAAAAGTAATACAAATTATAATTTTTTAATTTAGTCAATTAAGTCCTTCATAATTATTTACAAATTTTTAATTTAATTAATTTTATAATTTTTTTAAATTTATTTTCTAATAAAGAAATTTGCTAAAATAATAAAAACTAAAAAAATTAAATAATTTGTAATAATTAGAACAATAATTTTTGACAAAATAAAAGTAATAAATTTATGTCAAATAAAATAACCAATTTGCAATTAATAAATTAATTTGTTGTAATATAGTAATATAAGATTAACAAAACAAAGAATTTCTTAAAGAATATTTTTTTCTTTTCAAATTTCATTTTCTTGTCTACCAAATAAATATTTTTCTACTAATTATCAAGAAATAAAAAACTGCAAGATTTATTTAATATATTGTCTCTAACTTTATCAATTATATTAAAAATTATATCATAATTTACTACTACACTTTTTTCTTTTATAGGTTAGTAGAGAAATTATAATAAATGTGTCAATTAACTTTGTTCTTTTATTCTAACAAAATTTTTATTACTGATAACATTTTATATAAATTATTTAATAGTCTCAATTAAATTGATGATTATTGTTAATTATCTTTTTCTAACAATTAATTTATGAAAAAATAAATATTTATTAGAATTAAAAAAAATTATGATATTAAAATATAATAATTGTTCCTTCAAATAATTATGATAAAATTATATGTAAATAATTGTTAAAGATAAAATTATGGTTAGATTAAACAAATGTTTGGTATCAATAATAACAATTCAAAAATAATATATTTAATAAATTTACTGAATGTGCATTTGTGATTAAATATATTGTATTTATAAATTACAATAAGTAAATGGAGTTGGCTTAGTAGTAAGGTTGTTGTTTGTTTTTTTTTTTGGTC
Source organism: Azadirachta indica (assembly GCA_022749755.1). NCBI lineage: Eukaryota > Viridiplantae > Streptophyta > Magnoliopsida > Sapindales > Meliaceae > Azadirachta > Azadirachta indica. The sequence goes on along the minus strand of CM040441.1, from coordinate 5,314,140 downwards.
ATAAGTTTGAATTGCAATAAATGTAAGAAAAAAATTATTGAAAGCCAAACCCATTGGACAGCCCATCACAGGCTTGTGGGCCAACCTGACACGACACAGGCCCGTGGGCTAGCACGGCCCATCACAAGCTCGTGCCAAGCCTAGCCCATGGGCTCAATACCTTGGTCTAGTCAGACCCGACCTCCGTGTTGTGTCGGGCCGAGTCGACACTATTTATGGACCGTGTTGGGCTATGTTGACACTATTTATAGGTCGGGCCCATGTCGAATCGGGCCGACCAAGCCCATTTTCAACAAACATTTGCTATCGGTACAATCAATAGCTAGCTGCCACCGCTGCTTCCAGGAGAAAAGTTTTCCCAGCAAATAAAGTACAAAAAGTTTCAATATTTTATTATGCTTCCACTAAATATTGATCTGTAAGGTTGTTTGCAAATATTGCAACCAAAACACCATTTTTTTTTATTTGGTAAGCATTTATGGGTAAAAGTTATGACCATAAATTTTACTTGAAACTAATGCTAGTATATATTATTCATATATGAGATCTCAGAACTATTAAGTGGATGAATCTTAAAACTACTACAACTTTAAATCTCAAAACTTTGTTTTCTAAAATCTAAACTTAGAGTAATATATTAAATAAGAAAAAAGAAAAATTATCAAACTTCTTTGTAATGAATAATCTATGAGAAGATGGGATTCCACGATAGCCATATTAAAAATCAAGTGCCTTATCCCTGATTTCATAGGTGTGTATTTCATACTTATCTAGAGTATGTTTGAATTGCATAGTATTATAAAATTAAAGAGGTATTTTCAAATACCTCCCTTGAGATATTGGAAACTATCAGTTTGTGATAACTTTTGGGGAAAGGATCCTTTACCTCCCCCCTAAACCCTCCATCTCCATCAATTGACCCTTACAATTACTATAAAGCCCTCATGTTTAGACTGTTGAAATAAAACAAAGACTAACAGATTAATGCTCATTCTATTCTCTCTGTAATTTTTTTTTCATATATTTTTTTTGTAGTTAGCCATCAGTTATCAATTTTTTTAAACAGTTAAAGTGTACTTATATCAATTAAGGCAAAAAATAAAAAAAAATGCAATAATGTTTTTGCATAATGACAACAAATTTGGGCAAAATCCTATGACAAAGGAGAAACAAACAAACTATGCTCATGTAACACATAACCTATCAATCCATCAAGCTTGCTATTAACGAACATAATTATAACCAATTATGTTTCAAATGTATTATAATCTATGACCCATCAGCAAAATTAGCAACTCCACTACATATACAAATAGTTTCACTAGCCAATGAAATATAGGCAATTTATTTTGAACAAAGGAGTTACCTTATTACACAAAAAAATTACAAACTGTGCTCATACAATACATGACCTGTCAATCCATCAAGCTGTAATGAACATAATTATAACCAATAATGTTTCAAATGTATTCTAATTTATGAACCATCAACAACATTAACAACACCACTACAAATACAAATAGTTTCACCAACCAATAAAATCACAAAATCTTTATGGTAAATCAAGCCTACATAAAGTTATAGTGCTTAAAAGATGATAAACATTGATTCAGAACAGGTAACAGATGTGGTATCATCTTAACCAAAAAACTTTAAGAATTCATACACATGGCTGGCTCTGAAGTTATTGTAGCTTGGTCAAAAGGTAATTGTTCTAGAACATACATGTCTACATGTTGCTTTTAGTATCAAGGCAGAAGAAGAAGCTTTGCATTGTTCAAAAAATTATTTAAAATCAATAACTACCCTTTATTTGTCAGGTTAGCTATCAAGCATAATTACATACAAGTAAAGTGCCAGTATTTTGATCCTATGATATTTGGCTAGATCCCTGAGTGGTTTTTAAAGCTTTGACGTGTGAGCTACAACTTGCAACAACATTAAAATCAACATGTGCAAACTGTCATAACAAAAGATTGCAATGTGAGCTACATTAATAAGAGAAAATTGGCTTACATCATAAGCAGATATTGAATGCACATCTAACACTATAAACAATTGGTTTACAATACAAGCAAAGCCCAAATCACATAACCTGACTTGAACTACTCTTTTGTATTTTCTTTTTTCCCTTTGGTCTTTGTACAGGTCCTCTTATTGTGTCCCTATTTACTGCATACTTCACATTGCACTAGGTAGCTTCCTTTGAATATTTGCAATAAGCAAATTCAACAAGGTTTACAACATGTTTGCTAACAAATGCTTGAATGAAATAATATTACAATAAGCATTAAGCATGTAAATTCACCATATCCCAATAAAGTTTTAAACTCACAAAAAATAAGCTAGTAACCCATTATTTAAGATCACAGCCAGTAAAATTAACAATACCACATCAAGTCAAACACAAAAAACCGAAAATGGATGCTTGATAACAAGTTTTAGAGATTACTATAATATAATAACCTACAATTAAACTAACAATAAACTCATACCCTTATGCAATAGAAACCACAAAATAATAGTAAACTTAATTTTAACTATTTTTTAATGAAGACCACAGAATGAAACCCATACCCATAACTATATACAATTGAGACATACTTACTAACTAAACCCAATATTGAGCCATATAATACAAGAATGTAGCCAAAATAACAAAATTCCACGAATTTTAAAACTTAATAACTTTTTTTTTAACACATGCAACATACGGTCTCTAGATCTACAAACATACCTCACACTTATCTTCGAATCCTTATTCGAATGCTAAGACTGGATCTTGTTTCCTTGTTTTTCATCTTTGAAATGTCTAAGCACGAACAAATTGATTGAAATAGGTTTTCTCTCACTCCATATATTAGTAACCCGTTAAATTGGCACAAATTTTTCTCTCTCTATCGATGAAATCGTAGATGCTATTGTTGTCTTAGATTGAGAAATCAAGCTATTTTCAAGTTGATAGTGCATATCAAGGAAGAGAGACAAGGCTCTCCCTGCAAGATGTTATTTCTTCAATCAACGTTTATTTTCAAGTTCAAAACGTGTATTAGGGAAGGGAGATAAGGCTCTCTCTACAAAATGCTATTTCTTCGATCAACATTTATTTTATGATTTTAACCCTAATGTTAACGGTCAACTAACAGATATGGATGGTCTAGGGGAGGTAAGTGAGTTTTTTCTCAAAAGTTGTCACAAACTAATAGTTTCCAATATTTCAAGGGAGGTATCTGAAAATACCCCTAATTTTTATATTTTTTGTGTACTTCTGAAAAAACACTGTAACATTTAACATTTTCTATATTATGTGTTATATTAAAAAAATCATTAAAAATAATAAAAATATATAAAAGAAAGCAATTAGTAGTTGAAGAAGAGGGCAAATTTCAATGGTGGAGTGGTGAGGAAATTCAGGAAGGAACAACTGACGGGCCCCATACCTTTTGATTTTTTAGCAAACCTTTAATAATGTTTTGAATAATCCAAATAAAGCAATCGGAAATCCGAATTAAGTCTAACAGCTTGCTCATATGAATTATTTATTCTTGTACAATTATTTCCACGATTATAATCAGTTGAAAAAGTTTGTAGGATATCCGAGCTACCTGTGGCTATGGCTACATTCCCTTCTCATTTTTCCAAGAGGTAGGTCCAACAAGTCGAAATAAGTGAGAACTGAGAGTGACATCATTTAAAGCTAAAATAGTATTGTGAAAAAAGTCTATTCAATGAACATCATAGATTCTGATTAATGTTGCGTTGGATTGACTTCGATTTAAATTTGTTATATGTGATAGAGTTTAACATATGAATTTGAATTGGGTTTTGAATTCCTAAACTATGAAATGAATTGAATTTTTGAATCTTTAATATTTAGTTTGAGAGAGTAACGCTAATCACATCTCTTAAATAATAATTATTTAGTAAATTAAAAATCGTAAAATTGAAGCTGTAAAAACTAATGGTTGAAAAAGAGATACTTTATATTGTTATCTTTATAACATTAAATATGGCAAGAGACAAACTGTGAGTGGGAGAAAGCTAGGTATAGTAAAAATAAATATTTGTCCATTTATACCCTACTGGATTAAAATAAGAATCTGAAAGTAATGAAGTCACATTCATAGGGCAAATTTAAATGATGGTGCGGTAAGGAAATTTGCAGGAAGGAAAAATGGGCCCCAACTTACGCACAAAATTAATTCCATGTAGAAATTCGGATAGTCGGAATTGAATTTACAACCGAAGTAATGCTCTTATCTGTCTCTGCTTTCACATTTAACTAGCTTTTTGACTGCGTGTAAAGACCCAGATCAGAGCTTCGAAGTAATTTACCTTTTGATTAATTAATTTATTCTTAATTTCTTCATCCATTTACAGAACTGAAGAGAAGACTTATTTGTATCTATACACATCCTGATAGCTCAAAATCAAAGCACATCAGGCTCCGCTGTGCTCTTCTGATCTCTCTGGATCCACGACTGTGATTCAACTGAGATCTGGTTGGTTTCAAGTAAGTATTTTTCTGCTCTGATTCTTATTTATATATGTCAGCTGTAGCTTTTAAAATTAATTTTGGTTTGTATGATCGACCTTATAGTTATATATAGTGATGATGAAGTCATCCAGTTGAATCAGCTTCACTACAAATAGAAATCTCGTGTTATATATTGTTTGTTTTGCAGGCTACTTGTGGATATGTCTTGGTCTTTGTTTAATAACAAAATCGTGGCAACACATCAAGCCCATGAACAGGTGTATATATATATATATATATATATATATATATTGTCTTTCTTCTTCTCTCTCTTTGGAGAAGTAAAAAAATATTAATGGGATAGGATCAAGTCATTTTTTTTACATAATTTTTTACATCAAATATAAATTATTAAATTTAAACATATTTAATTGTTGAGATTGCATTTAATATGTGTATTAATTATAAATATATTAATTATGTATTAATTATATGGTCAAATACAATTTCAACTATTGAATTTATTTAAAACAATGATTTACATTTGATGTAAAAAAAAATGTAAAAAAAGAGTCTATTCATATTGTCCTATCCTATATATAGCTTCACACATTTATTTTCTTTTAATGGAAGATGATCTCACCCTGTATTATAATATAATTTTTTCAATTTATTAGTATTGTTATTGTTTGATGTATGGAGAAATATATGAATGAGCTGCACAGAAAAAATGAAGATTTTTAAACCCTTAAATATGAATGAATATTTAAAAGTTTCAAAATCTTCATTTTGAATATTCTTTTATTTTGACAATCATTTTTCTTTATATATAGATTAATATTAGCCATATTAATTCAAATTAAACATTGATGACCAATTAATGTTTACAGGAAATGATTGAGGAGAGAGAAGTAAATGGAAATCAGGGGAATAATATGGAGATGATAGACATGAGCCACCGAGGTGTAGTGGGGAACTTATCGTCGTCATCGGTTGGTAACAAACGAAGAAAGAAGCAGTCAAAAGTCTGGGAGGAGATGACTAAGTTTACAGGAGATGGAAGAGACTGGGCTAGATGTAATCATTGTCATAAGGTGTTTGATGGCTCAAGCAAGAAAGGAACCACGCATCTCAATAATCATTTGCAGAGATGCCCACGCAAAAGAAATAATGGAGCTGAAGATGCTGATAGACCAATGAATCAAACAACGAATTTAACTTCTTCGGTTGTCATTGAAGAAAAGTCCGTGATTGATCTCATCAAAAGCTGCTTCAATGAGGACGGATGTGCTACTGAGGATTGGGATCTATTTGTAATGAATTCCAGAAAGGTGGAAATACTCAAAATTTACGAAGAAGAGAAGGAAGAACTCCGCAAATTTTTCAGTCAACTCTCGTGTCGTTTTAACTTAGTCATTGAGTCGTGGTTCGAGCATTATTTGTTGAGCGTATGCTATATTGATAGCAGCTGGGAACTGAAGATGAAACCCATTGGTGTTTTCCCTGCAGATCAGAACGAGGAGGATGATCATAATTATCGGAATTTGGTAAAAATTTTAAAAGAATCGTGTTTGGATTTGAAGATCGATGGGAATATATCCTCTATAATTTATGACGACTATCCTAAATATTCTAATGATTCCATCGAATTTGATTCTGAAGATGTTATTGGAGAAATTAATAGTTGTTTTAATCAACAAGGTAATTCCTTCCCTTTCGTTGGGTTTCTGTTTTCCATTATGACGTTAAGCATTCTTCACGATAATCTTTGTGATAATTTGACAGAATGGTTATGGAACACATTTGGTGGGATAAAGAAGTGTATTGATTATGTGAATAGCAAGCCATCAAATATGCATAACTTTCAAACTGCTGTAGACAAAGCCAAGTCAATGGTAAAGAAAGTGAATATTTTTGACTATTTTTATACATATGCTGATACTCTGGCTGATTTTAGGAAAGCAGTGGTTTATAAAGAAGCATTTTGTGAGCTAGAGCAAATAGATTTTGATTGCAAATCTAAGTCAATGAATTTAACGGCGAAACAATGGGATGACGCAACTGCCATATGCGAGCATTGCGATGGATTATGGAATAGCTTATCAGCATATATGCCACTCTATATCAGTGTTCGCCCAAGTTTTGTGACTTCTATATGAAATTGCTTCTACTAATCCAAAGAGCCCAAAGTTATCATCTTGATAAGAAGTCTTCAACTCTACTAAAGAAATTGGCCTTTGCGTCAGAGAAAAATAAGTTGGTTCTAGCAATTGCAGTGGTTCTTGATCCGCGGGTTAAAATGGATATTATACAACTTTGGTACAACAAGATTTATGGACAAGATAATGATCGCTACCTTGAGAAAATCATGGCTTATTTTAACTATGTTTATAACAAATATTACGCAAAGGCGTCTGAGTTTAAAGATGAAACATTTTCATATTTAGACGGTATGGGAAGGCCATGCTCATCTTCACCAAAATCATCAGAATTTGAAAGATATTTAAATGATTCTATGGTTCCTTCAATCGAAAAGTTTGATATATTAACTTGATGGCATGCTTACATTGAAAAGTTTGATGTATTAACTTAATAGCATGCTTACACTCTAATCTTTTTTTTACACTATCTCGAATGGCTCATGATGTCTTAACGATCTCTATCAATGATGTTGTTGATGAGTATTTTTTTTTTTTTACTACATAGGTTGTCAAACTATCATTAGTTGTAAAGGTCTCGATGATGACATTAAACCAGCTTCGTTATACTTAGCAAATAGATGGGTTGTAAACAGTATTTCCAAATAATTATAACTATAATAACTTGTGGTGCATAATAAATAAATCTCTTTTATTTTTAAAAAATTATTAATGTCATAAAATAGTGGCCCAAATTTTTAATTTTGGAAGCATCTAAGACCTAGGCTGTAATTTATATCTACAACCTAATTAAACAACTGTTTGATTATAATTAATGCATTGATTATAAAATTTAAATAATTAGTTAAACATTAATTATTGAGCATCAAATATTTAAACCAACAATTTCTGACAATGAAAATTCATGTTCCAAACTTTATAAATATATGAGTCCCACATTTACGTATACAAATGATTCAAATACATCATAATTAAAAAATAAAAGTAGAAAACCTAGACATCTTTTTGAAAGTAGACTCCTAGACAAGAGTTATATGTTTGGAATTGAAAAAATTAAATATTTTATAGGTTTAATGTCATCTAAGTCTCTAGGTCTTTAAGGTTTGACTAATTAACCTAATTAAGATTTTATGGATATTTTATAGTCAATTAAGATTTTTATGGATATTTTAAGGATTTAGATGGCATCCGATTCTATATTAAATTTATATGGTCACATGTTGAGCTATGACTTTTCTTGTTTTAAATCTTAATATATTTTTTAAAATTTTAATCGATTAAAATTGGTAAGCTATCATTAAAGTTAGAATTTTATAATTACACATGCACTATTCATTTCTTTTTACATTTTATCATCTCTAATACACCTTATATAATTCTAAGAAAATTTGATTTTATAAAATTAGCAATAGCTCATCTTATTTAGCATAGTTTTTATTTTAATTTATAAAACTATTTTTTTTTTATTAGCAATAATCTTGTCTAAACAAATTGTATCCTAATATGGATACAATTCGTTTAGACACGATTAATGAATAGGTCATACCTTTATTTAGATTTTTAAAACAATTAATAAATTAATCGGTTTGGTGTTGATTAAAAATTTGGTTATAGAATTGCCAAACTTAGAAAAAAAGAACAACTTTTTAGAAGCAAAACAATAATTGAACAATAAACAATTAAAATTAAAAAACTCTCTAACATATAAACAATGTTAGCTTGCGTCAAAGGATGATGGAAACAAATCCCAAGGAAAAATAAAATTTTCATTAATTATGGAATTTAGGAATAATGAGGATGATGATTTGGTGGTTGATGATGATGATGATAGCGATTGCAATTGTAGTGGAAAAAGCTTCAATTCTCTTTCATGTTCAATTTGCCTTGATTTAGCATGCAATCTTTCTACATAGTTTTTGCATTTCTTAATGCCCTGCTTCTCTACTTTATTTTTTATCTGATGTGCTCATAATTTTATATAGTTATGAGGTGTTGAAATTCGTCATTTGATCACTGTTGCTTAGAATGTTCTTTGTTTACCAGCCTAAGTAAAAGGTGGTATGAATCTTAAGAATATATTTACTCTAATTAAATATTTCTGATCCTTTGAATAAAAATGCCTATAATCTCGCTGATTTTGGGAAAGCAGTGGGTTATAAAGAAGCATTTTTTGAGCTGGAGCGAATAGATTTTGATTTCAAGTCACGATCAATAAATTTAACGGCGAAAGAATGGGATGAGCCAAGTGTCATATATGAGCATCAACAAGAGTTATTGGATAGTCTAAAAAGCTTGTCAGAAAATGAGTATACCACTCCAAATCAGTGTTTCCCCGAGTTTTATGACTTATATATGAAATGGCTTCAACTACTCCAAAGAACCCAAAGTTATCATGTTGACCAAAACACTTCAACTCAACTAGACAAGTTAGCTTCTGCGTTAGAGAAATATAACTTGGTTCTAGCAATTGCAGTGATTCTTGATCCACGGTTCAAAGTGGATATTGTACAACTTTGGTACAACAAGATTTATGGTCGTGATGCTAATCGCTATTTGAAAAAATCATTCATAATTTTATCAATGTTTATACCGAATATTATATAAAAGTGTCCGAGCCTAGAGATGCACCATCTTCATATTTAAATGCTACGGGGAGGCCATGCACATCTTTACCTAGATTATCATCAGAAATTAAAAGGTATTTAAATGAGCTTAAAGCTCCTTCAGTTAAAAAATTTGATATATTAGCTTGCTAGCATGCTTACACTTCAATATTTTCTACTTTAGTGAGATGGCTCATGATTTCTTAGTGCTGCCCATTTCTAGTTTTACGTCTTTCGATTCATTACTATGATTGTATGTATATTTTTTATTGTGAAGACCTCGAAGATGATATTACACCTGCTTTTTTTTGCTTAAGAGAATGGTTGGTATTTAATAAAAAATAAACAATGTTTCCAAAGTAGCTATACCTGTAATTGGTTAATTATATTGTTTGCACATATAATACATTTATTTATTTTTAAAAAATTATTAATGTCATCTTAAAGCGAGGCTGGAATTTATATTTATAACCTAATTAAACAACAATTATTTGATCTTAATTAACGCATTGATTATAAAATTCAATTAATTAGTTCAGCATTAATCATTTAGTATCTAATAGTTATATCAACAGTTTCTGCAGTGAAAATTCGTCTTCCAACTTTATAAATATTTCAGTCTTTCATGTGTGTGTGTGTGTGAATCATAATTAAAGAAAAAATAGAAACAATAGACATCTCTTTTTAAAAATAGACTACTAGACAAGCCTTACAAATTTTGAACCTAACAGTTTAAATCTATTAAATTTTTGCATGCTGAAATGCTAAGCTTTGACCTTTTCTATTTTAAATTTTGAAATATTTTAAAAAAATTTCAATTGATTAAAATTGGCAAACTATCATTAAATTTGAATTTTATAATTATACCACTATTCTTTTTTTTTTTTAAATTTTCCCGCATCTAACACATTTTATATCATTCCAAGCAAATTTGATTTTATGAATATATTAGCAACGACTCATCTTATCTATCATTTTTTTAATTTAATTTATAAAATTTTCATATATTTATTCAAACTAAAAGAACCTCAAGAAAATAGCTCATAAATTCTTAACACTAAATGTTCGCTAAACAGAGGGAGTAGTTTTTCTTTTTCAGTTTAAAAGCAAATTTTGAATATAAAAAATTTGAATTTGAGTTTTGTTATCGAAAAACCTTTATCAATTATAAAATTTTTTGACAACTTATGAATCACGTTAAAGTTTTTAAAAACGAATGTTTACTAAAAATATATTTTTTAATTAAAATAAAACCATGGAAAGCATAAAATTGGTAGGCAAGAAGAAAGAGATAAATTGTTACTTTAAATTGCTACTGACAAATATTTTCCTTTCCCTTTCCCTAAACATTGAACCACCGCACAATCTAAATATCCCAAAATAATCTCAATAAAATCTTCTATGTTTTGAGGATCCTAATTAATTTATAATAATATCTTTTACAAAACAAGCTAAATATTATAATAAATGTAAACACATACAGACTAAATAAAATATTTATTAAATAAACTTTGTTTGTTTTGTGATGTAAGATGAAATAAATTTGAAGTTTATTTTAAAATATTTTTAAAAAATTCAAAAATAATTTTTTTACTGCTGCCCAAATTTCATTAGACATTTTGTGGCTCCTAGCTTGTGTTGTAATATAATAAAATCATTAAAATTTTTATTTACTTTTATGCATGTGAGATATTAATTCACTTTATGGAGTTAATACAAAATAGTATTGGCTACTAAAAAATAAAATTAAAAATTTTGAGAGAAAAGATTGAGGTACTAATTCACTTTATAATTTTTATATTTTTTGTATACTTCTGAAAAAAAATTTATAACATTTTCTATATTATGTGTTATATTGAAAAATCATTAAAAATAATAAAAATTTTATAAAAGAAAGAAATTAGTAGTTGAAGAAGAGGGCAAATTTCAATGGTGGAGTGGTAAGGAAATTCAGTAAGGAACAACTGACGGGCCCCATACCTTTTGATTTTTAGCAAACCTTTAATAATGTTTTGAATAATCCAAATAAAGTAATCAGAAATCCGAATTAAGTCTTGAATATATTTTGCTGTGACGTTATTTACAAAAGAAATACATATAACAAGCTCAATTTATTCTTATTTGTTCATACTCACATAATATATTTACTGATATGAACTCTGCAATACGTTATGTATCAAAGGGTTTCTTTCACTTTCTTCACTTTATTGGAAATATTATCCCTTCGTATGCAAGTTGGAGATGTTAGACATAGGCTAGGTTTATTGAGGCTCCACAAGTATAGGTTTACCTTGCCCGGTCCAATTCGATGGGATAATGTTTACTTTTGATCATGCATTGTTTACATAACCTAATTAAGCAACAATTGTTTGATACAATTGATATATTGATTATAAAATTCAATTAATTAGTTAAAGAACAATATTTAGCATCAAATATTTAAATCAATAATTTTTGACAAACTTTATAAATATCTAAGTCCTATGTTATTGCTTTTTCTAAGAAAGAAAGTGTTGAGAGATCGTTTCTCATGATGTGATTACTTTTGTGCAATTTCTTTCTAGAATTCATGGTTTCCTTCCAGCTTAAACTCTAACTTCATCATGCTTATTCACGAGTTTATTGAAGCAAACCCTGTCCCTCATTATCAGTCAATAACATTCGCTAATTATATCTTTAATATCATTTCGAAAATTCTTGTTAAGTGTATAAAAGGCATTGTTGATGTAATCATCTCTCTCTGAGAACATTTTTTCATCAAAGGTCGCAACATTGTGGATAACATAGCTCTCATCTCAGACAATTTAAAGCTTTTTTTATGGAAAGCTTACAAGTAGAAATATTGTTATTCAATGGGATATATTGCCAAATTTTCAATACTCTTGATTGTTCTTTCTTAACAGAGGTTCTTACATGTTTTGGTTTTAATTCCACTTTCATTCGTTAGGTGCCAGTTCTCCTTCAGTTAGTTAAAACATTCAATACTCATCAATGGTATACTACATGATTTCTTTTCTTACAGTCACAGTATTCATTAAGCCAGTCTCCAAATCAAGAGGTTATGCGCTTATTAACTTATATCTTTTATGTTGGTGCTACTTTTTCATTTCATAGAGGTGATAATATATCCCTTTCTAATCTTCTATAATTCTTCGAACACTATAAGATCATTTTAGACCAATTTTATTAATAAAGGAAAAACCTCTTTTTCGCGATATTCTAATTTTCTTTGACAAGCTACAAGGCATTTATCTTCAGGTTCTCACGGACAAGGATTTCTCTAAGCTTTCAAGTCAGAAAGGTAACAACCTCTTGATAGTAGGGCATGCTCAGTTAATACATTCGATTTTTCATGCAATCTTTTTACATAGTTTTTGCATTTCTTAATGCCCTTCTTCTCTACTTTTTTTTTTATCTTATGTGTTTATAATTTCTTATAGTTATGAGGTGTTGAAGTTCGTCATTTGATCATTGTTGCTTGGAATGTTCTTTGTTACCAGCCTAAGTAAAAAGTGGTATGAATCTTAAGAATATATTTACTCTAGATAAGGTTGCTTTACTAAAATTTCATTAGGACTATTTCCATAGCAAGTCCATCTGGGTTCATACTTAAAAATTCACTATAAGTTATTGTCTCCATCTTTTCATTGCTTTCTTCTTTCCTTATTTTAGTTAGGTTACAAAGCACTAGCGTTATCTTTAACCCAGGATAGTTGTTAGGGATTAGTGATCATGCTTTTTTTTTTTTTAAAGAAAAGTGCTTGCCTATTTCTATTTCAACATGCTCGCTACAAAAGAGCAGAGTATTAGGAAGAACAAGAAAGATTTATAACAGTAGAAACTAGAACAATTTAAAATCTTCCCCCTTTACTTTAATCAACAGAAAGCAACCAAGTAGATCAAAAAAAGTAAAACCAATAATAAATCAAATGACAATAAAAAAGAATACCAAATTTACACGAAAAAAAAACTATATATATAAGCGAGAGAAAAAAAACTAAGCCTAAAAAATAATTTTTACTATCACCAAATAAAAAGATACAAGAATCTTCTCACAGAATTACAATCCTAAAACAAATAGAAACTTAACCATCAAGTGAGAGCCAATAAAATATCTCACTAAAAACACTAATAAATGAAACACCAAAGTGGAAAAGCAAATTAGGACCACAAAAATTTTAGAACATAAAGCTGCCAAAAACACCATTTTGAAAGTGCTAGAGAATTATGATGGTCTATTACACCATCTAGAATCAAGAATTATGTTTGTAGAATTTTTACATAAAATTTTGGCCAAAATAGAATCCAGATTGTCACTTGATTATTAGCTTGATGGAAGCTGCACAGGGCTAAAAAAAACTGAAAAACTACAACTGACTTCTTATGGCTGCACTATATATATATGTCACAATTCTTCCCACACACATACATAAATCAACAAGCAAATTACAAAGATACCATTACTAATGTGGGCTAACAATCCCACAAATATCCATAAGTGTGGACAATTCTCTAATAGGATCATAGCCCAATCCAAAACAGAGTATTTTTTTGCCTCTAAGGTTTCCTAAATGATCAAAAATTCTACATGGCACTTCCTTTTTCTTTTCAAAGTTGCTTTCATACTTTGGCAGATCAGATTAATTATTTCTTATCTTCTCATAAAACATCTAATAGATTAATTTGAGAGAGCTCAAACATAAGTAATATTTCTTTTATAGTTTTGTTGATAGCTATGATTATTTTCTTTGAAAAGCCTAAAAAGTTGCTTGGGCTAGATTTGTATGGTTTCATCATATTTGTTTTAGTCTCTTTAGAATTCTTACAGATGACTCTTAGAAAAATGTGGTTTTCCTATAGCTTTAATTTGTTTCCTTGATAATTGTCAAATGGGATCTAATATCCATCTTTTTTTCCTAGCATGATTTTGCTAAAGATGTTTGGGGCTAATGATTTGCCACTTTTAGCTCCAAAATATTGTTCTTGATTCTCTCTTAATTCTATGACAATACATTTTTTTCTCAACTATTCTCCTCTCAAGTTTTTCATATTTGAGTGTTAGGATCTTTATATCTTCTTCACTCAACTTGGAAAGCTAGAAATGTTGCTGGTTTTGGCAACCCAATCCACAAGCACTATATTTTTACCTCATATGGTGTGTAAGTTTAGGTTCTCAACCTCATTGTCCTGACTTTGTGTACAATCACAGAGATCTCTCCAGCGTACCCTCCATTGGCATTTGATCTAATACTTGCAAAGTTGCCAATATCACCATTGTCTGTTGGCATCACTTCTTTGTCATTTTAGGTTTAAAGTTAACAATGAAGGTATCTTGAAAGGAAATCTTAGAACTTCTTCTTCTTCAGCTAGTGGTTTCTAGTATTGCTTTAGTTTTGCTTTTTGGACATCAAAGTAACACGCCTTTATGTCGGGCTGTATGCTATCCTCGTACCCATTGATTTTGCATTTGCCTACATTTGATTATCACTTTAGGTGGACAACAATTTAATTGTCGCATCAACTAGTATCCAATAGAATTCTTTTTCTCATTCATGGCCCTTACAATCTTTCTAGTCTCATTGTCAACTAAAAATGAAGAAGATGCCTCTACATTTCACTCCTATTTTTTGGAAAGAGAACCTTACTGCAAATAGGCTTAGCTAATTTAAGCCTTAAATTATCCTCTCTAACTTAATGGAATCCCTACTTTTTATGATAAATATATTTATTTAGTCAAGATAGTTTGTGTTTTCCCAACTATTGGTTTTGTTAGTTTTGCTTTTCGCTTATATCTTTCCCCCTTAGGGGTTTTGGCTCGGTAGCTGATTGTCCCCTTATACTTTTCTTTTTACTTTAATTTTAGGATGAAAGATAATTAGACACCCAAAATTAAAATTATGTATAAACTTGTCTCTGAAGTTGAAAATATTTTTCAATGAAACCTTTGCCATTAATATTTTTCACTGTTATTATTGTCAAAAGAGTATAATAGTCTTTGTAACTTAGTTGATGCTTAAAAATTAATCTTAAGCCTGAGTCCAAGCCTAAACCAAAACCAAAACCCAAACCCAAACCAAAGCCCTTGCCAAAATTATGTCATTTTGTCCAATTTATATAGAAATGCACAAACGAACTTAAACCACTTTTTGGAGCTCAAATTGTGAGTTTGGTGTGAAAGATAAGTGTAAACCCCAAGTCTAGATGAAATGAACATATTGATCTTAGTTTAGCACATTTGGGAGGACCTAAAGTTCAATAGATTCATTATCTAATTAGGCTAATATATAAAACACAAAGATCCAAAACTTTATAGTCCATTTTAGGTATAAAACATTATTTAATTAACATAAAATTATTAAGTAAAATAAGTATTTTATTATAAATATAAGTCTTTATACATCTTTTTTAGTTAAGATTAAATTACATTAATTTAATTTTGTAGATAAATACCTGTCATGAGAAGATGACTTCAATTAACTAGGATTACATAAGGTAGTTATTTTTCACTACAATTACACATCATACAATATATAAGGAGGCATTATTCCATATTTAAAGCATCTTTGAAATATCATCCTAGAATCCTTGAAATCACAATCTTAAGACAAGTACCTTGACAGCATTAATCTCCTCTGTTTGACGTCAAACAAAGAAAAACTCAAGTAATCCTTATTTTTAGGCCATATTTTGTCATACAAACTGACCTCAAACATTACCCTAGCATCTTCACATCTTTTGTGCATCTATAATCGTCAACCTGATTACCTTAAGGCTCTAAAAACACCTTTCCCTTAGCCTTAGACCTATTAGATTGCAAATAAATGTATCGTATGTCACCAACAGGCAGGCTATACGATATTGATCTAATTTTATAGTGGTTGCGAGCTAACTTTACTATTTGTATTCTTTTACATTAGTACTGAGACTATCTTGGTCCCACAACTGTAAACTTATAATTTGAGTCTCATGTCTTATTAAGAATAACAAAAGTAATAGCAATAGCGATAAAGAATCCTTCCAATCAACCCAGCCAATTTCCAAATGCTACGACATCATGACCCCCAAACCACTAAATAAGATTTAAGATACGTGGTGAACCTTACTCCCTGTAACTCAAAAGGGATTTAAAAGCTTAACTCAGATTCAGAAATTCAGTGGTATAAAAGTTTATTGAATACACTTTAAACTTTATTTAAGTATTTTTAATCTGTCAAAGTCTAACATATAGATTAAGCAATTTTCATTGCAATAATTTTTTTTTGTTTGAAATATAAGAAGAAATAAAGTTAAGAAATAATTTTTTTTTGTTTGAAATATAAGAAGAAATAAAGTTAAGTTTATTTAATAAATATATTTCAAATTTTATAAAATATTAAATTAAAAAATAATTTTTTATTTCTACAAAAATTTAATTAGACTATTTTATATTGTAACCCTATTTTATTCCATAAAATTTTATCATCTATAAAAGTATTGATTTTTAAAATTATTATTTTATAAAAATAATACTTTTAGCATAATTAAATAATTT
The DNA here is from genome assembly GCA_022749755.1 of Azadirachta indica. Taxonomy (NCBI): domain Eukaryota; kingdom Viridiplantae; phylum Streptophyta; class Magnoliopsida; order Sapindales; family Meliaceae; genus Azadirachta; species Azadirachta indica. The sequence continues at coordinate 5,297,370 of CM040441.1, read as the reverse complement.
TTTATTGAAAGTTTTAATTTGAAAAAGAAATATAATGACATTAAAATTAAAAACTTTTAAAAAGCATTATAACTAAAAATAACCAAAAAAAATGAAAAAAATAAGAACGTACATCATCGATTCATCGTGCATCGCAGTCGTTGGTCTGCGCCGCCTCGTGGCAGCATATCAACCGTTAGATCCGAACCTTCAACTCACCCGGTAGATCTGTGATCTGACACGACTTTCTCGTCATTTCCGTTCCTTCTCCGTACTCCATCTGAAACAACGAGGTACGATTCCAACTGAAGCCGCTACAAAGCTCTATTTATACCTCAAATTTCAAAAGCTCAAATCAACTCAAAATAATGTAAGCTGCTTCTTTTATTTGATTTTATTTTGTTCATTTAATTTCATTAATCGCGCTTTCTCAGTTTCTTAATTCTTTTTCAAGTTGATGGAGCGTATTTATGGAGTTATTGATGTACTGGCTTTGGTGTAATTTTTTATAAGAATTTTTTTTTTTAATTTTTGGGTGTAAATCTCAGTTGGGTTGCTGGGAAAATTTAGTAGAAGCGAAAATTTCAGGTGTTTTCATTTTCTTTCCTAGAAAATAAGAGAATTTGATTAGTTAATCTGATAATTTATATTCTTGCTTAAAAATTTATAGAACTTTGTTCAAATTTAATCTTACAAAGAGAAAAAACTTTTGTGAACAATAATAATATTAAGTGCATTTATGATTCAAGTCTTAAATGTGTTATCCAGCAATGGGAAAATTTTTATGTATTTGTTTGGGAATGTTGAATCAATGTGGTCAATCTAATTGGAAGATAATTTTGTTAAATGTAGAATGAAATATCCCAAGGAAAAGAAACCAAATTAGGGAGAATACTTTGATATGTTGTATTGTGACTATCAGATCCTCGAGTCTTTGTATCGGTGGTTATTCGGGGTTGAAGTTCTGCAAATGGTTGTTAAAAGAAAGAAAAATTTTCATTACATGGGATATTTATGAAGAAGAAAGGAGGCGGACTGATGTCTGTTTTCTTCTCTACGCTTACCTTATTTTCAGTCATTTTATGATTCATGTCTTGCCTTTATTTAAGTTTGGGGTGTGTTTTCTATAATAATGTGTAGTCTTTGAGTATTCTTTAAAAACGGATGTGGATCCATAACAGAAGTGTTTGCTTCTGTGACTGCAATATGTATAAATATGGGAACTGGAATTAATTATTTGATAGCATTCTTTTGTATAAAGGAACATTATGACAGGCCCTGCTCGGCATGAATTTGTAGATTGTGAAGGTGGGTCAGATAATGAAACTTTGGAAAGCTTTGATGAAAATGAAAACACAGAAGATGGGTTGTTACAGCACTACGATTCACATGGTGTTGTGAACGATGGCTTGAATTTGATGATACCTTTGATAGAAGGCTTAACAGCCGAAAGCTCAGAAAATTTTGAACCATGTACAGGGATGACATTTCCTTCACTAGAAGATGCGAGGGATTTCTATTATGAATATGCCAAGCGTACAGGTTTCACCATAAGAACAAATCGGATCCGACACTCACTAAAGAACATGGCCATAATTGGTCGGGACTTTGTTTGTTCTAGGGAAGGTTTTCGTTCTGCAAAGCATGCTCTTAGAAAAGACAGGGTTCTTCCTCCCCGACCAATTACAAGAGAAGGGTGCAAAGCGATGATAAGGTTAGCAGCTAGGGATGGAGGTAAATGGGTTGTTACCAAGTTTGTCCGAGAGCACAACCACAAATTACTGACTCACTGTAGATTTCCTGGGGAGCTGCCAATTGTAAATATACTCAGTGAGGTATGCCTTGAGTACTTCTTGAAAAACATGGTGATATGGATCAATAACTGCAGTTAATATTTAGGCATAAACCTCTTTCAATACTTAATGGAACACCTAAGCAACTGTTATTGTTAATTGTAGTTATATGGCCTTTGAACAAGTCACTATTTCTTTTTTGTTATCATTAGCAGTTAAAATTGGTTGTTATCATGAACATGCAGGAAGAAAAGGACAGAAAAATACAGGATCTATACAATGAACTTCAGCGGGAAAGAGATCGATCAGCAGCAATACAACAACAGCTACTGATGGTTCTCAAAGACCTTGAAGAACATGCTGAGTTCATGTCCATAAGAGTCGAAGACATTGTCAACAGATTGAAAGAAATTGAACTCAATGGTCTGTAGCTTCTCAGGCATGGAAACGGGCCTACTAGCTTTTGTCTTGGATGGATCATTCAATCCAAATTTCCTGAACCAAATTAGAGTATCAAGATTCAAGATCACCATGCTGAATGTCCTATAAAGCGAGATGGCAGTAGCCATTGACACTGAGTCACACGACAAATGCATCTTGTAAAACAATTCAACTGAAACACTGCTGGTTATGAAGAGGATTATGAGTAATATGTTCATTTCTTGAAACTGTAACAAAGAGTTACATTGTATCTAACTGTTCAATTAGGCCTGTGCTCGATTCTCCAATTGATTGGTGTTGAAGGTTTGCTTTCTCACCATCGGTTTCATTAGGAAATTGTGTCTGATGAGGGGAATACAAGTGTGAATTTCTTCTCATCGATCTTCGGATGTACGATGCTGCTGCTGGTGTTATTGCTCTTGATTCTTGAAGGTTTCATGCTGCTCCAAGGTTGATTGATTATTGTAGTTTTAAGTGCATTTTTTATTTCATTCCCTTGCATCCGTGGTAGTATTTCTCATTGATTTTCTTGTTAAGCCACGCTTATAGTAATGAAGAAATGATAGACTACATTGTTTGGAATTTCTCTCTTTTGTTTTCTTTCAAGTAGTATAATTTAATAATATTTTGTTGAATATTTATGAATTTATATCGCAATTGTTATGACAGATGACACGATACTATCAGAAAATTTCGTGATAAAATTATAACATAGACAAAGATAAATTAAAATAGAAATCAAAGAACTGAAAATGGCAAAACAACGGCCGTAATTTGGTTAGTTTATGTAATAATATCACTTTACACCACTAACCACACAAGAATAGGGAAACAAATGGAAATATCGGGAACAGGAAAACACTCTAAAAATCATCAAACCAAATCTTACAATAACATCAAAGATGAAAAAATAATAATAATAAAATAAACCCAAAAATTTTTAAAAAAAAAAAAATCACTTTCTTTTGGTGTTCAAATATTCCCCTGCCCGGCTCAAACACTTCATCATCCATCTAATAAAATTTTATCACGTATATATTTTATTATAAATATTTTCAAAAGAAGTATGAATATATAAAACGTGATTTTATTAGATGAATGTATGAATATACCGATGCAATGTTGTATCGACACATGGCACAGTTGATGGCCGTCAGATCACCAAATCAAATGATTCCCGAACTATTTACAACCGTTGAGATTTTCTATAATGATTCTTTTTTTCGGATTTTTTTTTTTCTGAAATTTCTTGGTCAAGTTAAAGCACTAAATCCACCACCTTTCATCATCTGCTTAAACTCTTTAAAATCAACCATGCCATCACCGTCGACGTCAACCTTCATGATCATCCGTTTGCAATCCTCTACGGTCCGGCCTTGCTTAAGACCGAGTTGACCCAAAACAGATTTCAACTCGTCAAACGTGATAAAACCGTCGCCATTTTGGTCGAACACGTTGAAGGCTTCTTTCATGTCTTCTTCCTCGTCGCGCTCCTCCATAATGGACTTGTACAGCGCGCCAAACTCGTCAATGTCAACATACCCATCTCCGTTAGCGTCAATTCTCTCGATCATCTGCGTCAATTCCTTATCAGGGATGTAAATTCCCAAGTTCTCCAACGAATCGTTCAACTCCTTCATGGATATTCTTCCATCTCCGTTCCGATCAAACATTTGAAAAACGCGGTCGAGCTCGGCCGGATCCATTCTTCTGAATGAAATCTGAGCTGAGGAAGCCTGGTGGGCGGCTGCTGCTGCTGCGGCAGGGGCGGCGGTGGGGGCGGCGTACCAAGACTTGGGGAGGAAGAAACGCAGTTTCTTGGGGACCAAAAAGAGGAAGAACTTGTTGAGAAGATTGTAAAGAAGGAAGACTCTGAAGAAAATGGCTGGCATTTGAATTGGTGAAGGGAATATAAGAAAGAAAATTGTGTGGTCGTCAATGGAAGTTAGAGAAAATTTTGGGGAAGGAATTGCTTAATATAGGAGAGAAGAACAGCCTGTTATGGAAGAATTATATCTGAGAATTGTTTGTAAAAATGGAGATAACTTTGGACTTCAATTTAGCATTGGAGGACGTCCTTTAAGAGCTGTCTTCTTGGGAGAGTCGGTCTGTCAATTTAACGCGTATTCCTCATACACACACTTATTATTACTATTATTATTTTCATTAATTAATATTAACAATTTAAAATTATAGAACTAATTTACGACCCGTTCGGTCGTGCTAATTACTGCAAACATGTGAGATGGAAAAAAAAATACTAGAGATAAAAAAATAAACTAAAAGAAAATGAGTATCGTAAAAAATTAGTATTAATAAACGTTTTTCTTAGTTTTATTTTCAAAATATGAACGTATCATAGAATAAAATCTTAAGTTAAGAAAATATAAATATTTATTTTTAAAATGTTTATAGAATTTAATTGATATCAAGGACATCATTCTAAGTGTTTTGTGAATAATTTTAGATATTTTAATAAATTTTTTTTTAAAATACGAAATAAGTACTTATATTTTACATGTTATGCATTTTAACTTTTTTTATTTGGTTAACATGGACTTGGTATCACTTGAGCAATTAATAATATGTTATCAATTTGTTATATTTAATATACAAAGAATTGGAAGTTCAAAATTTTAAAATTATGGGGTCTATGTGAGATAGTTCTTATATTCCAACAATAAAATTAATGGGACTTGCAAGAAAAGATACCAATATTACAGGCCATATTATACTCATGTTTTTAGTACACACATCGTGAATCATAAGGCAGACATCACTGTCAACAAAAATTATTACGATGTGATTTTACTGGAATAATAACATTTAAGTCCTTCACTTTTATTTTTTAATAAACAAAAAGTAAACTCTTTGCATTTATCAAATTAACTAAAATATGCCATATTTTTAAGCTAAATATTCTTATATTAATGGAAAAATCTTAACATTACAAGGATAATTTGGTATTTTTATAGGGATCTGGGGAGTTATTTAACATAAATTAACAAACTATCCTTCTATTTGTAAACATATAAACTTATAGGGGACTTAATGATATTATCCCTTGCCTTATTATACCGCCTTCTATTATTAATTTGCTTCGGGTTTCAAAGACGCGTTGTCATAATTGCTGTTGTTTGGTGTGTTTGGTTTGGTTTTTATTTTATTCAATTACTTTATTGAATTTTCTTTAAAAAGAAATTTAAATAATTAGACCGTTGATAACGGATCTGAAGAGAGAGAGAGAGAGACGTTGGGGACTGGACCGCGCCCAAAGAGGAGGCCGGCTGATAATGACCGTTGGATTGGTCTCAACGGCTCCTATCGCCTTCATTCATGGAATGCCGACACGTGGCGACATTAGGAAATGGTAGGCCCTGTACTCTTTGTTGTGTCACTTTGTTGTTACAAATTCGGTCATCAATCAGTGGACGGAAATATAAATTATTTTTTCTAAATTAAAAAATGTTTATCTTTTATCTTAATTATTTTAAATATTTTATTTAAATTTCGTTGACATGCATCTAATAAGAATTATTAGAAAATTAAATAAATATATTTTTTGGTATAAAAGCTAATTATCCTTTAAATTAAATGTAGATATGAAATTATTTATGGGTTTATTTCATATAGATTTTTTGGTTAGAATAATTTTCACTATTAAATATTAAAATAATAAGAAATACCCTACTTTTGTTTTTCATTACAAAATTAATTATAATTAAAGACAATACAATCTTTAAACATACTACAAAAAGAAAGACCTTAAAGAAAAATCTTAAAGTGGAGACAAACATAAATAAGAAAATAAAATTAATTAATTAAAAGAAATTAGATACAAATTTCAAACTCTTGCTTTCTTGTTTTTGCCTTTTGTTTTGTCCTTTTCTTTTTTGGGGGGGTTTCTTTCCATAATGATCATCCACTACGAGTCATGATACCCACTAAAGCAGTAGTGACCCCTAGCAGAAGTAATTATTTATTTTTATTTTATTTTATTTTATTTATTATTTATTTATATATTTTTTTAAAAAAAAATTAGAAATATATACAGTTGAGGGTTTCAACAATGGGTCAAGTATATTATATGGTTGTATTGCTTTGGTTTTCACGTGATTCATTTCTTCAACTTTTATTCTCCAATTTTTTTATGTTTAATTAATTTTTATTATTTTTTTTAAAATTAAAAATTATAATAAAAGAGTTATAAATTATAACAAAAGACTCCGATAAAGAAAGAAGAAATACTATATTTTGATTAATATTGGGTTTAATTGAGTTTTTTTTTTCATTAATGAAATTGAGTCCAGCTACACTCCATTAATTGACTACAAGCCAACTGTAAATTGAATTTTGGCTAGAATTAGGCTACAACTAAGCATGATTACAAGAGGAAAAAAAAGTGCTAAAGCCATTGATCATGGGCTTCACTTTGCACATTAACACTTTGATATTAGATCCGTTTTATTTATTTTCTTAAATTAATCTTTTATTCCAATAATCTTAAGGGTTTACCTCTAAGCGTAGTTTGAATAGTTAGGATGTACTTAACAATTTCATATCATCTCAAATAAGTAATAATAAAAAGTAAAGATTTAATGTTTGGTGGATGAGATTTATGACTCCCATCTAAAACATTTTTAAAAAAAAAATATATACACACATGTATATATATATATATATATATTATTACCTTATATATATCTATTAGATATGTATTAATTATGCATTAATTACATGGTTAGATGCAATTTCAATCATTGGATGTGTTTATATTTAATAGTTTACAATTGATATAAGACTTTGTGTAAATAAAAAAAAAATACTGCTGATCCTACCCCTATATATATATATATATATATATATATAAAGTTGGAGGTGTGTGTAAAATGTTTTTCAAAGAGTAGGTTTATTTAGGCTTTTAAATTTATTATAAACTTTCCTTTTTTTTAGAAAAATCTTAAATTAAATAAATAATATATTTTATTCTTGAATAAATTTACAAGAGTTTTAAATTAATAAACAAAATAATTGTAGAGGGAATTGATTGTGAATAAGAACTCTTCAAACGCAATCTAAAATCAAGTGAGATTTGTGTGTTACAAATTGATTGAGCGTTACAAATTGATTGAGCTTATTTAAAAGAAAACATTTAATTAACTATTTTTAGTTCCAAAAAACTTTAAAAATATTAGAGTTTGCAAAAAAACTGAGAAAATGAAAATCATTTTTAAAATTAATTAGATGTTATAAAAATTTATTATTATTTTAATAGAATAAATAAATAAAATTGAGAATTTTAAGAAAATTTTGAAGAAATGACAGTAGCATTACTCTTTCAGTTAATGTTTAATGTTTTGTTATTTGATTTATTAATTAATATATCAATTTTAATCTCATAAAATTATAAAAAAAGAAATTGGAAGAACATGAATTATAGGAAGTAAACTAGTTAGATGATGGTAATCGACACATTGAACACATAATATTAGCTGGATTCTCTACAAATAGTAATATATTAACTTCGAAGTCAACGATCCTTTGCTTTTATAATTATACAAAACACAAGCTTGCCTTTACATGCATCAACTAAACCTAAAAAGTTTCTCCATTTTTTCAATGTCAAGACCCTAAAACTTAATTTCCAATCAATGAATATGGAATTTTGACACATATTATTAAATCATTTTAATCTAAATATGACCAATAAAATCCATATGAAACATACAAATTCATTGACAAGGATTTGAAATTGAAACAAACCAAAACAAAAATAGAATTAAATATGAAATCTTGACTCTTATATCATATGAACCCATTGCTTAATTTAGAATATAACGAAAGATTCTTTTTTGAGTGTCTTTTACTACTAACTTCTTTTTAAATAACTTAGACTTTATTTGATGTGATTTTTTAAATAAAACTTATTGAAATAAATTTTTTACTGGTAGACTTCTAAGAAAAAAACGATTAATTGTTTGGTTGTCAAGTATATTTTCTAATGAAAATTATGTTATTAATTTAATAGATACACTTTTATAAGTTATGTTAAAAAAAAAATAGAGTAAAAGTTTTAAAATAAAATAAGGGTACTTTGAACCATTTAATATTTTTAAAAAAATTCCAAAATTTATTACTATTAAAAATTTAAAATATTTTAAATTTATTCTTGTAAAAGTAAAATAATTTTTCTAATTTTTCAAGAGTTCATGACAACCAAATCAAAATGAAAAATTTAAAAAGAGATTTTGATATTAAAAAATTATTCCCCTCAATAGAAAAGTTATACCCAATAGACGCTTATAAGTGTTTTTTAAAAGAACAAATTCTTAGTGCTAATTTTAAGTCTGAATATTAGTATTAATTTTTATATATTTAAAGTCATGTCTCACAACTAAGTTGACTGAGCTTGGTGTTGGATTAGATTCTCTTAAATATAAATATATAATAGAAAACTTGTAAAAGGTGCAACTTGTTTTTGTGTTGAGATAATGTTGTTGAATTAATTGTATGATAATTGAGCAGAATCTTAGAAAGTAATAAAGCAAAGCAAAGCAAAAAAGGATTTGACTTAAAGAAGTGAGAAGTAGTGAGGTGTTGCAAAGGGAAGAGACAAGTGTGGTTAGTTGTAAGCCATTTTAATTACAAGTTTCCTTATATTTAGAAAGCAAACACATGTTCTGTCTTTAAGCTGGCTTCAATACTTATCTATTCTCTTTCTTTCTTTGAAAAAAAAAAAATGAAAATAATCCACTTTGGATCTCTAGCTAACCTTGAATCATGCCATCACACATGCTGCAAAATATGCAAATGTCAAAAGCTTGCTAGCTAGCTTCCATTGTTTTTTCCGGTTCAAAGATTCTTTTAGAAAAGAACATTGACTAAACAATATAAATGAGTGTTATATAATAACTTAATTCACCTAATTTACCTAATTTGTATGATGTTTGATATTAAGGTACAAGTGTTTAAATTAAGTCACAGTTGTTGGCCGTTTAGCTTAGAAGGGGATGCTCTCTTGAAAGGAAACGTGTTTGAGTTCTATTATAGACAAGAATCTCCCACCTTTGTTGTGGGGATTTTTTACTAATTTTGTAGATAGAAATCTTTCCAATGTAATAGATTTTGGGGGGTTTCTTACCAATTTTGTAGATAGATACCCTTTTACTATAATAGATATTTGGAGTGTAATAGAGAGGTAGATATTGTGCACACTGTGTATAAATGTAGAACTATTATATCCAGACTTTTAATATTTATTTGATATAAATATCAGTAGATTGTAATATTTATTATAAGATAAAAGCATTTGATATCAAATATTAATATAAAATTAAATGAATTCCATTAAAAAGTTGTGTTTTTAAGCACTCTTCAGCTTTATTTTCAAAGCACAAGATAAATATCGCAATACTAAACTAAGTTTTAGATATCTTTAATTAAATATTTATCTAGAATGTCAATCAATATTATGAAAAAGTAAACTGACAAATAATCTGAACCTTTTAAAACTTTTAAATAATCTAAATAAATTTACAGTTTAAATTAATATTATAATAGTCATAACGAAGTTAGGATAGATTGTTTAGAATGATTATAATAATAAAAGAATAAATTATTGAAAATTTTAAGTCTCGCCCAAAATTCTTTAGAACAAATATAGCAAACAAATAATAAATAAAAATATAGATGAAAAAGAAAGCAGTCATATAATATAAATATTTATGTGAAAAACTCACGTTTCAGAGAAAATTTACAATTACTAAGGACGACAAGATAAAAGTTTGGCATACAAAAAATTGTTACAACAAGGCTTTTAATAAATTTTTTTCTCACATCCAAATTCCAATTATTTCCAATCTTTAATAGATTCCACTTGCTTCTCTTATAAAAATTTATCTATTGTAGAGATTAGTGTCTAATTTTAATAGATTTCATACCTATTAAAAACTATTTATTTTCAGAGATTTCAGGTTATTATCCATTGAACTTGAGAAAAATATACCCTAAGTTATTATTTTGAAAAAAGTACAGTGGCTACAGATTAAGAAACCTGTTAAAAATTTATGATTTTGTTAGCTTTTCTTTTGTTTATTTTTTATTTTCTATCCAATTTATTTTTAATTACTATATATTGTTTATATTCTATTCAATTAGATTATATTTTTTATTTTTATTCTTTTGCATTTGGTTGATTTCGTTTTTGTGAATTGTTAATTTCCACGTTTATAAGTGTTTTTTTTAATAATAATAGAAAAGAGAAAATTAATTATATTGCATAAATTTATTTAATAATATATATATATACATATATTGCTTAGAATGTAGACTACAATAGACAAACATAAAAAAAATAATTAAAGGTTCATCTTCATTGCTTTCATCTTCCCCTTTCTCATCATCATCGTACTTCGTTAATTTGAAAGTAATAAGTTTATTCTTTCGAATTTCATCTATATCATCATAGATTTTGTTTTCATAGGCAATTAGCGATCCAATAAGGTCATCAAGATGTAACATCTTGAGATTCTTTGCGTTCTCTATTGCCGCCACTTTTGCTATCCATTCTTTATGTAAGGACCTAAGAATTTTCTTTACTAACTCACTATTAAAGAATAACTTCCTAAGAGCCTTGAGAGAACTAATGAAATCCGTGAATGTAGTGTACATGGCATGTATAGATTCATGTCACTTCATCTTGAACAATTCATATTGTCTAATGACTCTACTAATTATAAACTCCTTGACTTGGTTGGTTTCTTCGTAAACAACTTTTAATGCGTGCCAAATTTCATAGGCCGTCTCATAACCAAAAATTCTATAAAACTCTTTCTTATTTACCCCACAATGTAAATTGTTTATGGCCTTGACATTAACAGTGAAATTTTTTTTGTTAGTTTCATCCCATCTTGAACTAGGCTTAAGAACCTCTTCTCCTTCTTCATTCTTCTTCATGGGAATCCTAAGTTCCTCACTAACCACTTACCACAATTTATAATCACATACTGCAAATAAATTCTCATTTTCACCTTCCAATAACGATAGCCATTTCCATAAAAAAATAGAGGCCTATAAATGGATTAACCTTCTACATATCGTAAGGATTGTCATTGAATCTTCTCTAAGATGGTTAATCTTTTACTAGAGAACTTTTTTTTTTTTTCAAAAAATAAAAAAGAAACAGCCAATCAAAAGCTTAGTTTTGCCAAAATGTATCACAAAACAACATTTAAGCAAGTAAAATTCACAAAGTACAAAGTTTCATCATCCAAGCAATAATTAAATTCACAAAGTACAAAATTTCATCATCCAAACACAATAGTTGAATTGCAACATGCCTAGTATAAAGCAAAAGTCAGCAAAATAAAAATAACCTACCAAACTTCATCATCCATAAAGATCTAAGTGTAAAATAAACATGCAAGCATTCAACAATTACAGTTTCATCGTCCAATCACAAAACAACACCCAAGCCAAATCTTCATGGCTGCGAAGAAGGCCTCGAGACATTCACGCGCCGAAGATAACTTGAATTTCCAACAGTGGGAAATAGAGCCTAAGTTGGCAAATGTGAATGCCTCTAATCATGTCCATTTGGTATATAAGTCTGAATCTGTTGTTATTGATCATTATCAATAGTGTTTGCTGCACAAGGTTGTACTGAACTGCTACCTCTATGTCTACGACCCTGAATTGAGCTACTACTTCCATGTCCATAATCAAATTTTTCTACGAACACAATGTACAAAGCTAGAATAAGAATATTTGTAATCAAGAATGGATGGTTTAGCATTAGGAAGTGAAAGAGACCGCTTTCACATTTTAAGAACCTGGTAGCAAACTCCCAATAAATTCTGGGACTAATTGGTGTTATCTAAGGGGCAAATGATATACGGATGGAAAGCTGCGGATGTCTAGTTTTTGTGGAATTTTGCAAAATAAAATTCGGACATTACTACAAATAGATATACAAGATTAAATCACAGATGTCATAATTGTCTGAAAGATGCAGTAGGCAAGAATTGAGAATTTTTCTCGGTTGTATACACTATTTGAAATGGGGTAAATTACATATGAATAGAAACCCCCAGATGTCAGGAGTTTATAGAATTTTACAGTACTCAATTTGAATATTTTTATAAAATAATATGACTCCATGAACGAAGACTAGTAGCAAAAACGGAGCACCCAAGCATAGCCTTTCATGAGAAACTTTATGCTGCAAACCATTCATGACAATAGCTAAAGCAGAAGCATTTATAGAATATCACACAGCTGCGAATGAGGAGTTCGTCATTTCTCTCTAAATCCCATTAATTCCAAGACGTTTTTAGCTCAATTTTTCTTCATTTATCAACTTCCAAGCATCCAAAAATACTCTTCTTCCATAAATTTCATAGTTTTGTTGCTAAACCTTAAAACCCCCAATTTCTTTTTGAAACTCTAATTTTTTTTCTTTTCAACCTCGAGTCTTCACTTGTGTTCTCTCTATATCTACTCAACGTATTCATCATTTCTTTCTCAGTGAATCCAATTAATCACATTAGGTAATCATCAATTTTAGTTTTGAATTAATTAATTTTTAATTAAATAATAAAAATAAATTGAAGTACAATCTCTGACATCAAACACCAACTGACTTAAATGAACTAGGAAGAAGGTTATTAATTACCTTTCAAGAAAAGGCGTTTGGATGTCGGAGCCGGTATTGCGATCCGCGAAATGGATGGAGAAGCTTAAAGGACGGAGATACCCCTTTGGTCGAATAGTCAGAGACGTGCTTTAGATCCGCAAACCTTCGGACAATGTTGTTTCGAAACAAAACTTCAGAGGACGTAATTACCCTTTGCGGTCGAATACTGATCTGATTTCACTATGCCATGTTGGACTTGGGCGATGGAGCGCCGATGATGGGCCCATGAAGCCTGCTAATTTGGGCTGCGATTCCCAATTTATTTTCAAATTTTCATACTGCAGCCCTGAAATTAACTTTAAAATTTCCGTATGTGTATGCAGTAATTCAGTGAGAAGATCTTTGCTTTTATTCTTATAAAAACCCATTCATAAGTGCGTAATTGGCCAACCAAATAACTATATAAATAACAAGAGGATAAATTACATATTTATGCCATGACTTTGGTCTCACCACAGAGCTAGCACAAATGTACATAAACATTTACATAATTAATAACCCTATAAACTTGGAATAACTCATCTCATAGGGCCGGAACCGTTGAAATAATTTACACAAAGCTTATGGGACTAAATCTATATCTTAATAATAGTAATTAATAACTAGTAATATTAAATTTATTGTAACTATTATCACAAAAAAAAAAAAATTAAACCTCTCAAATTCTTGCATGAAAATGAAAGGGGATATATATATACACACACACACAAATACTTATTTAAAGTGATCATTTTGATTTTTTAAAACTATTTTTAAAATGCACATCAAAGGACCAAATACATTGTAGAAGAAAAGATCAAATTATATTAATCAGATTAATTAATTTGTTTAAGTTGAATGAAATTCGCAAAGATGAAAAAATAGATAATTTTTCTACCTTACCTTTTATACCAATATTTCTTCAACATTGCAAATATTAATTAAGATCCGTTCGGTCTAAATAATTTTGTATCTTGAAATAAAATTTAAAACTCAATAACAATATTATAATAATAAAGAAAGGAAGAAATTATTAAAGGAACTCACAACTCAAATCAAATAAAATTTAATAAACAATCAATTCATATTTATGAGATAAATAAGAAAAATCTAAAATCAAAGAATTTAAGAGCACGAGGAAAGAGTTGTTTTCTATAGAATATATATTACCATTATTATAAATATAAAGAAAGATAATGTAATAAAAAGAAAAGAAATTAAATTATAAATATTAAATTTAGAGACCGCAAATTTGTCAATTGCATTATTATGTTCAATTTCTCTAAATTTCTCAATGAACCTAATTCTATATAAAGAATTTAATAAAGTTAATGAGAATTTTACATTAAAATATTAGAAATTAATTTTGTTCAAAGCAATAAAGTTGAAGCCACAAGATCCCCTTCAGCGGCTAATGAGACTTGATCGATTGACATCAACAATTTCGTTGAATCCAATTTCATATTAAAACATAAAGAAAAGTTAGATTAAAACAGAGTTAAATAATTCTCCCAAGAAAACAAAGTCAAGCCATCGTATTTACTTAATTTTTTTGAAAATAAGAAAAAAAAAAAAAAAAAGAATCTGTTTCAGAAAAGAAATAAATAATGAAGTTGGATAGTTGAAGCCACAAGATCCAATTTCTTTATAGGCTAATGAAATTTGTTCAATGGACATCAAGAATTGAATACAATTTCGTGGGCATAAGAAAAAGTTGAATTAAGACAAGAGTTAAATAAACTCCCAAAACAATGTAGTCAAGTAATTGTATTTGAAAATTAAGTAAATTAATTAAGTTAATTATTATCTTAATTAGAAATTTTTAAGAGACTCTAGCTTACTCAAATTTGCAAATAAATAATTAAGTTGATTATTATCTTAATTAAAAATATTCAAGCCACTTAAATGAAGTTGTTCAATTGCAAAACATTTACTAATTTCTTTCAGATTTCTAAATTGTTTGAAAAACCTTTGCAGACAAAAGTTCTTTCAGTGGAGATAACGTTGAAAATTGAAAAACTAGTAACAAAAGAAGAGAAAGAACTGTACTTCATTACAAGTAATTTTCAAATTAAAAGTAATTTGTATAGAGTTTTATAATTAATTTAAAAATTTTAAGCAATTAAGATACTATTTTTATTTTTGTATATACAAAAGCTTCAGGGACACCAGAATTTGATTTTTATTTTTTGTATAGATTTGTAATTTTTTTATGATTTAAAAGGATGTACTTAAAAGCATTTAATCCTATAAAAGAAAAGATTTAATTATTTTTTAAAATTAATTGCTTTTAGTCAAGTTGAATAAATTTCACAAATATGAAAGAAGAGATCATTTTTATATTGTATTTAAAATTTCTTCAATCTAGTTGAATTATTAGATTATGTTTCAGCTCAATAAAGGATAAGCAAAAGTGGGAGAAGGCAGTACCTTTGAATTCAATACTTCCTTTCAAATCATTATAACTTAAATATAATTCTCTTAATAATAAAAAATCCTCGAGAGATGATAAGATACTATTGTTAAACAAGTTATGTTCCAAAAAGAGAATCTTTAACTTGTTCAAACTTGATCGTTTTTCTAAACCTAAAATAAATTAACAATTAATATTAAGAGAATATAATTTTTATTCATATGTCAATCCAGAAGATTTTCAAGATTTCTTGAACATAATAATTCCAAAATCTTCGAAGCAATTATTTAACTTTAAAAATTATTAAGAATGATTTTCTAATTAATTTTATTAAAATAATTTACAATTAACTGTTTTTTAAATATTATTTGGAGTTTGGTTGAACATAAAATGGAAAATCAAAGATATTTTCCTTCAAATCTCATTTGTAATTAAAATATTAAAATTAATTACATAAAAAAAAGTAATGTATCTTCGTTTTTAATATAATTAGATATAGAGTTGCCATCTAAGTTAAGATACTCTAACTTTTCAAATTAAGTAAACATAAATGCATTCAGATACCATAACTCACTCTGTCAATACCTAATATAACTGAGATATAATTCTATCACCCTGCAAGTGTTGTTGTTGCATTTGACTCTTTTCCACTGAGAATAATCTGAATTTTTTTCTCCTTCCACTCAGTTTGTAAGGCTTGGAGGATAATTGAAAAAAGGTTTACATTGTAAGAGAGCTAATCTCTCATGTTCCCAACATCTCTCACTACAACGATAATTTTCAAATAAAACAAACATCAAGAAGAGCAACTTCACCTACACTGTCCATTTTGAACCCATCTTAACTCTATTAATGCAATTCTTTTTTAAACTAATGATAGTAGTGGCTTGAATGTCCCCTATTTATATAAAAGGGAACCAATTTTTTATTGTTTTTCCTCATTGATTTGGATGTTATTTTCAACAATTATTCTCAATTTTTTTTCTTCTGACAAAAGACAAAAGGTGTTTATGGTAGCTTTTTTCAAAATTGATTATTTCAAAGTCTAATTTACAAAAATAATTAAATTTATTATTGTTTACTTTATAAACCTAATAAATACAAATTTACGGGTTACTATTATGTTACATACAACTATAATTTCCTTTATTTATAATTTTTACCTTAAAATATATTAATGAAGATTTATATAATTAAATCAAAAAATAGTAATTATAAAATGCATTGTGGGATCCAAGTTCTATCAACTAAATTGAAATTGACCATGATAAATTAGAAATTAAAAATTTTAATTTTTATATAAAATAAGTAAATATTTTCACTACATATTTTTTATTTTCTCTTTTTCAATTAAAAAACATAACCTACCTCAGAGTTTGGTCTTAAATTGTCAAACTCCTTCGTCCATAAAAGCATGATGTCTTAAAGATAACAAGATAAAGACTTTATATTTTATTAGTTGACTAGAAATTTAAAATCAATCCGGAAATTTCCAATTGCAACCTTCTCATATATGTTAATTTCCTTCCATATTTTTCAACTAATATAACTTTTCACAATTGTAATCTTTTCAATGAAATATTATCATATCATCTAGAAAAAGTTCTTTTCTTTTCTTTTTTTTTTTCATCTAAATAGTAGTCTTTTATGACTTATTATCATATTCTTCATAAAAGTATTTATATGGTTATATAGGATACCACAAAGAAAAAGAAGCTGCTCTTTTGGTAAATAAGTTTTATACTTAAATAGTATTATTTATAGATTTATTTTTTAAAATGCTAGAATAACTATGTAATTTCAAACTATGCTAAACCTTTATATTGCTGTAAGTTATATTGATTAAATTAATACGTGATGGTCTATTAATTTTATTCAACTAAAATATATGGTGTTTTGTACAACCTGATATTGTTTTGATTAAAATATCGAATGTTATGACTTTCTCTATTTTAGATTTTCTTAAAAGTAGATATATTTATTTTTCATATATGTTTCATTAGTTGCCTACTAATGTAACATCAATCTAAAAATTGCAATGCTTTTCACATTGATTCTACTATGAGCGCAAAAAATATTTGATATGGTTTTATTTAGAACTTTTTCTTGCGTTTTTAAAGTAAAGTTAAGAGTTTTATTTGAAATTTTACCCTTTCTTCATTGATATTTGACATTTTTTTGTCCCAAGTCAGTTATACTCTTTTTTTTTTTTGAAAATTAATACAATTTCTATATTTATTTTATTAAGAGACATCGAAAAATTAAAATCATCACTCTAAAATTAGCCAACCTCTATATATAATCAACTATCGATCAATTGTGATTTACTAGTCCAATACAATTCATATGTTATAAACAACGTATTTTTAAAAATGAAAAAAAAATTATTGACTTACTTTTGTAGGAAGAATTGACTTGTGTTGGTATTAGATTAATAACAAATCAGGTAATGATAAGTTTAACATATTATACTTTTACGTATCACTAAATAAATTTACTATACACGTGAAAAAATAAAATTTTTAGAATATTTTAAAATTTCTACTAAATAAATTAACAAAAGAATTATATACATGTTGGGGATATATAACTTAAAAATTGATTGAGACGTAATACCAAATATTCAAATTGCTAGATTTTTTTTTTCATGAGTTTAGATTATTTTTTTTAACAAATGATGTTATTGCCACCCTTCCAAAATTCTTATAAAAATATTTTTTTAATTTATCTTATTAATTTATTAATATAAAAGAAATTCTTATAACATCCAATTAATTCTAAAAATTACTTGCAACTGTCTCACTTATTTGCAAACTCGGTGTTCTCAAATTTTTTTATTTTAACAAAAATAATTAATTAAATCGCAAAGGAAATAGATGAGTGAAAATTATACCAGGCGAGCCCATTTGTGGAAAAGCTCAATTGCCTCTTCCATGGATTTGTTTTGAAAGGCCTTAGCAATAGCAGGGGAAATAAATGCCCTGAGATTGCTAGTGGTCTGGGTCAAGTGCATAAAGTCATCCCTTTTGTCGGTGAGAAGATCCTCAGGAGATAGCTCGCAGCAGCTTTTCCCTAACTTGAGGCCGAATGTCTCATTCTTTTCATGGGTTTAGATTTAGTTGAGTCCTCTTTCTTCTCAATCCAATCCAGGGCCTCTTCCCAAGAGTTTCAACTTCCCTGACTTGGACATCTGTTGATTTTTTCCCCTTCTTCTTTGGGGCCGACAAACTCTTTGAACCACCTAACCTTGGTGGAACTTTCTTTGTTGAGGTTGGAGCGAGGATTCTTAGAAGTTTGCCTTAACCCGAGCATGATTTTCCTTTGTTCTGCTTGGTCTTGTCGAGTAGGGATTGGAGATTGCTTGAGGAACGCTTCCCTGTTGTAGCACTCTTTCCAATTTGTCTTAAGGCCATTTTTCCTGTAAGAAGAAATAAAATAGTCAGGAGAATAAATAACTCAAGATCTAAGTCAAATTCAAGAGGTAATTACTCTTTCCGATTGCAAGTAGTTCTCCGCGAGGTAGAGCACAAGCGACTAATTCGGAGCCAATCAGAGAGTCAGGAGAAAGCAGGTTCCTTTGATTAGTAGCAGTGACCTTTCTAGTAGCAATCCTCTCCAAGGAAATATTGGCTAAAAAGGGAACCTTTTCCCATAAATCGGAAGTTGTAAGAAACAAACAAACGGTTAGAACAGAAAAGATGCGTGCAGGAAAAGTTGTAAGGCAAGTTAACCTTCCTCTCTGGTACAGGTAGGCATAGATTAGCTATGTCACAAATGAATTAATAATGATCAATCACAAATCCTTAACAGTCGCCTGCTTCAGCGATGAAAGCCACGTAGCGTTGGGTTTGCCAACGTCTTTGGCCAGCGTCGGTGGCGACGTCTATGAGCCCAGCCTAATCCTCAAGGCGTGTTTAGGACGCGAACTTCTAGAACACAGGTCACGATTTTCTATTTTGGTTTTGTTTGTTGATCTCCATTCAAGATATTGTAATCTGCCCACCAATTGTTCGTCTTTTAGCCCGAATGAGTCATGAAAGCTGACTGCCTTTAACTAATACTTTTGATTTCAAGAACGCATTTCACTATTTTCATAAGAAACTAGGATTTATATGAATAAATGCTTTTGGATATTTGAAACTACTTTTGTAGTGTTCAAGAAGAACACTTGTCAATGCTTACTCCAAAAGCTATTCGAACACTTTTTTATTGCAATATGTGCTTTTGGCTATTTGTATCAAACATTGTGAAATGGATGCAAGTGAGTGCTTTTAAGTGTATGGATTATCTTGCTTGCTGCCAATGTACACTTAGTTTCTCATTTATTTTTCAATTAATTGCCAGTAATTCTGCTTTGTAGGCATGATTAGTTTTCACAGTCATGGTTAGTTTTTTGCTTGCACTGCCTTAGTAATGGAAGGGGAGAAAAAAGTACAAACAAAGAGGAATTGCTTAGACAGCCGAAAGACAGAAATGAACTCCAAAAGGAAGTATCGGCTGCTTTGTTCAGTGCTCCTAAGAAATCTGAGGAAGTGCGTGGAAAAACAGTGAAGACTGTGAGGAGATCTATAGTGTTAGGGCAAGTGGTGACTAAACCGCCAAGGGACTTTGAACCACAGCCGGTGACTGATATGGTGTCCTTACAGCAGGATAATGAGAATGGTATGTACTCTGCATGCTAACTTCATTAACTGAGTGTGTTTCTGTAATTGCATATATTTTATATATTTAATCTTGGATTCATGGTTTCTAATAATTATTGGGATATTTATAGAAAGCTTCTGAAAAAAAAATGAAAGAGAAAGAGAGAGATGGAGCCACACCTAAAGAAGCTCATCACTTAGTGATCTAGGATATTTTAAGATTTTAAAAATGGAAGTTATATAAGTTTTGTACTGATGTATCTGTGATAACTGGTGGAACCAAAGATAAAAATGTTTTTTTGTCACCTGGAGAATCTTGTAAAGATAAAGAAACAAATGCGTTACCAAATTTTCTAAAAGTATCTGATGGAAGCCCAAATAAGATTTAATAAAGCCCGTCTTCTCATACCTGTAATAAAGGGCAATATGTTAACCTTTGACCAGTAGTTGAAGACACCCACTGCCAGCTGACTGAGTTGAAAATTTAAGACTTCATTCTTTATGGATCTTGTCGGCACTTGCTCTTTTATATAAAAAATCAATTGCACTTTTTCTAATATGTAATGACCTTTTGTGTAGGGTTTTAAGATTGAAGGTTGAGGTTCAATGATATGGCCCATATCTCCATTTTTATTTTCTGATGCTTATCCCTGGAAGTTCACTCTGACTAGAATATCTCAGAAGATCTATGATGTTAGGCAGGGTCCTTTGAAG
This sequence comes from Azadirachta indica, assembly GCA_022749755.1. Lineage (NCBI taxonomy): Eukaryota > Viridiplantae > Streptophyta > Magnoliopsida > Sapindales > Meliaceae > Azadirachta > Azadirachta indica. The sequence continues at coordinate 5,276,715 of CM040441.1, read as the reverse complement.
CTGGTTAAAATGTGTGCACCAGGATGCCTACTTTCTGTAGACTAGAATCATTGCCTTTTAAAGCAATGACCTGTAAGAACAGACACCCTTCTTACCCCTAGAATTTCTATTCCCCAAGTTAATTTTTTTTTCTTCAGCAGGATTTATTATCTTGTAATGAGAACATAGCATAGGAAAGAAAAGGTCGTGTAGATCTGAAACATATCTCCCATTTGATGCACACTAGTCATGCATTGTTAGAATGCTGTGGTAAGGGATAGCAACAATGGTAAAACAGCATGCTGTTCATAGATTTATGTTCACCTATCTTAAAAGCTGGTCTAGTCAACTATATGGACCTATAAGTTGTTTCTGAGAAAATGTTTTTGAAGAAACTAGCTAAATTCTTCTTTCATATATAGGATTGCACTTCTTTTTTTTTTTCCCTCAATTATCGAGTCGTCCTTACTTATAATTCTGTTACCAGATGCAAATGAAGATGAAGTGGGCAGCTTTCAGGGTCTTTGTAAAGTTGTGATGGAATATAGATTAAGTGGATAACTTGTGTTCCAAAGCCAAGTTATGATGTTGACTTCATTAGTTTAGTTGTCGTGCCTTACTGAAGCTGTAAAGATATAAGGCATAGCAGTTATATGATGACTAAAATTGAGTTCCAGACCGATGTCATAGGTCAACTTGCACAAGTTAGAATCTCCATATTTAGACAAATTCAACGATTTAATGTGAATGCTCTGGATATGGCAGGAGCAAATTCATTATGAAAAAGCTCGTGAAGCTGATGAAGTATTAAATAAGAAGATCTTTGAAACGAGGTTAGTTTTGTCTTCTGTGAAACAAGGATCATGTTCTAGTGTGCTATTTTATCTCAGTAATGGGAAGGGGACAAGTAAATTGACATTTTCATTTTATATATTCTCCAATTCATGCTCAACAATTTGCAAAATGCATATCAGTTGGCAGATCATAAAAGTTCAAATGAAACTCTTGAGTCCCTTTTTTTCTAAATATAGGTCAGGATTATCTTTGTGGCTACATGGCCTTGTAGTTTCAACCTTTCCCAAGAAACCAGTGGGTAATTTGATATGTGCTGCTGTACTTCCACATTGCAATCCATCAAAATAGTATATTTAATTATTAATTCTATTGTTTCATGAATATTGTTATGGTGCCTTTTTTAACCTTGTCACCCATAGTTATGGTTATCAATCTCGTCATCTTATGCACTTTTGCTTTTGAGATAAAGGTTTTGATCTATCAGTTAATGAAGGAAGTTGTTTTTATAAATTTGGTTTTGCATTGTAACATACTTTTATTAGGCTTCAAAAATGAAATGTTTGGCCAATAAGAAAAAGTTTTTTGGCAGACAGCATTTACTTGAGCATATTGTAATCTCAATGAAAACAGATATGGGGGCCAATTAGCTAGCGGATAAATAGATAAAAGTCATGGCATATGTTCATTTTCAAGTTTGTCAATTTTATTTTGGTGTGTCACTATAGAAGTCTCAGCAATGCTTTAAAATACTATGGCCTTGGCATCACAATTTGAAATGTAAATTCAAGCATGCACTTAGAAAGATGAATAGTTTAATAAAGTCTTTCAGGATGGTCCAAAGAAATAACTAACTCAATTTGTGAGAGGATTGTTTTCACAATTATCTAAAATGTCATTTGTGTAGATATGAGCTACTATAGAGAGTTTGGAAACTTGTTATGTTTTATTTAATCAAGTTCCTTGTTAATAATTTTGAACATACAACTTTTACAGAAACATTTCTTTGTTATTGTTTTCTTTTCAAAGGTTTTTTTTTTTTTTTAATTTGGAAGTTTTCATCATTAAAATCTTTATCTTAAAATTGTCAGTTTCTTTGTTATACTATTTTTCATTTTGCCTTTATTTTCTTATCTTTATTTAGAAAGAGAAATTAACAATTGTAACTCATAACGTTTTGTGAAACTTTTTATCATTATTGTACCTATATATGTACTAGAGACTTGTTGCAAGTATGTTTATTTATTTATTTATTTTTGCTCAGCCATTTAGTTTTCCATGTGTTGGATGAGAATTACCATTGTTCCAGCATTTATTACTTAATATTTTAGTCAGTGCTAAAGAGCAGCTGCTTGAAAATTGGTTTCCACATTTATAAATTCATTTATGAATCAGTTAATTTTCTTTTCCCCCTTGTTATTATTGTTCTGAATTAAAAATCTAAACCTTTTGTCAGTCTGTACAAGTTACCATGTCAATTGTATAATAACTCTTTCACGTAGAACATGAATGGTTTACAAGTTGAACGTGACATAATTATTTTTTTGTATATGGGTAGCCAATTATGTTACTGATGGTCTTATCTCTGAGCTGTGGAGTTGTGTCATACAAAATTGTTTGCAGTGCAACTTATATCAGAAGATTCAGACAGAAGATTGTACCATAAATGTCATGTTCAAGGTATTGAGCTGGAAGTAGCACCCTCTTCTTCTTGCTTGTAGATTTCTGCTGCTGCTGATGTTGGCTGGTGTTGGTTATCTTGTGCTGGCTGGTTTGGCTTACTGCTGCAATTAATTTTGCTACAGTTTCTGGATTATCTTGCTTGCTGCCAGCTTTACTCTAATTTGGCTTAATCTGCTACTTTACCTTGTTGGGGTTTGCTGAAAATTCTCTCTATTTCTTCTGCAGTTTGTACTTCAGATTCTTGTTAAAATTCTCTGCCTTTAGTTGATGAAGTTTATTTGTTGGATTTGTTGGATTTGTTGGTGTGTACTGGTGTGTGCTGATTTGTTGCTAACGGTCCTTGCAAAGAGGGGAGTTGTCACTTCTTCTGCAAGTTTTACTGGAACATCTACCAAGTTTTTTATGTTCATCCTTTTATTTGTTGCTCTTATAAGTGCTTTTAGTTTGGCTTTGATATGCCTTTGCATGTAGAAAGCTTACAAAATGCTTGTGAAAAGCTTTCATATTTTGATTGGTTTGTTTAGCCTCTTTTCGCTTTTTCTTTGTATGTTACTTTTCATCTGCTGTTTGTAAAAAAAGTAGATAGCTTATAATTAAAAGAAAAACATATGAATATTGATAACTTTTAAAAAAATGCTGCAATAGTAAGATGATATTTTAATAGCATTTTGTAATAGTTACTGACATATATGCTAGAAGATCTCACAAGAATATGGAAGCATTTCTAAAATGCTACTATTATTACAATACTTGCATTTTTTTAAATGTTACAAAAGATTTTATAGTAGCATTATAAATTGTTACTAAAGTTATAATAGTAGCATTATTTCCTTGTTACACCTTGAATTTGGTAGCACTTTATAAGTGTTACATAGAGTTAAATGATAGCATTTATGCAATGCAATTAAAGGTGATTATGTAGCTTTTCATACATGCTAGTAATTCATTATCATAGCATCCAATTAATGTTACAAAAAACAAAAGTTTTGAGTTATGTTGGCTAACATAGCATAGGCCAAAATGCTTCTAATCACATATGGTAGTATTTTTTAGTTGCTATCATATATAACTTTTTTTGTAGTACATGTGAAATTATGCAACACACAAAAATAAATAGCATCTCCCTCTAAGTGTATTTCATACTGTATGACTCTCCTTATTTCATACATCAAAAATCGAAAGATTAAAAATATTGCATAATTTTTTTCTTTTTGACAACCAAGAGCACATTTGCAAAATTTTTATATCTTCCCCTTCTAGCATTAAGAAAAATAACAACAAATAACATAGTAATCTCTCACATGATTTATCATTATCAACACATAAGAATATAATGGAAGATTAATGCGAAAGAGTTCAAAAACCTTTAATGCAAGATAGTCTCAAAGATTATAAGAAGCAAATGATATGTATGCATATTCTTCTTCCTTATGGCAAAATAAAAAAATTTCTTTATAAACTTCATCCCATAAATAGCATAGAGAAACCATTTATAGCATTTATCATAAAAAAAATAAATGTACCTGACAAAAGAAAAAGCAAGAGTACTTTTATATGCAATCATCATTCCTTATTCACATACTCTTCTCTCCCCTTTTGTTTCCATTTATAGCCTCAATACAGTTCAATAAAATACAATACATTGATGAACAAAAGCTTATTTTTGCAAAAAGTATCACAAAACAACACTTAAGCCAGTAAAATTCACAAAGCACAAAACAAATTCATATCCAAACACAATAGTGGAATTGCAACATGCCTAGTATACAACAAACATTAGCAAAATAAAAATAACCTGCCAAACTTCATCTCCATAAACATCTAAGTGTAAAATAAACATGCAAGCATTCATCAATTACAGTTTCCTTATTCAATCATAAAGCAATACTCAAGCCAGTAAATCTTCATGGCTACGAAGAAGGCCTCAAGACATTCATGCAATGAAGATAACTTGAATGCCCAACAGTGGGAAATAGAAGTTGAATTGAAAAATGTGCATGCCTCTGATCATGTCCATCTGGTATATCACTCTGAATCTGTTGTTGTTGATCGTTATAGATAGTGTTTGCTGCAGAAGGTTGAACTGAACTGCTGCCTCTATGTCTAGGAACCTGAACTCAGCTGCTACTTCCACATTCATATTCAAATTTCTCTACAAACACAATGTACAAAGCTAAAATAAGAATATTTGTAATCAATTTTATTTATTTATTTTTAATGTATCAAGGATGGATGGTTTAGCATTAGAAAGTGAAAGTGACTGCTTTCACATTTTAAGAACTTGGCAGCAAACTTACAATAAATTCTGGGACTAATTGGTATTATCTATGGGGCAAATGACATACGGATGGAAAGCTACAGATGTCTAGTTTTTGTAGAATTTTGCAGAATGCAATTCAGACATTACTACAAGTAGATATGCAAGAATTAAATCACAGAGGTCGTAACTATCTGAAAAATGCAGTAGGCAAGAATTGTGAATTTTTTGGGTTGAATATGCTAATTGAAATGGGGTAAATTACACATGGACAGAAAGCCTCAAATGTCATTAGTTTATAAGATTTTATAGTACTCAATTTAGATATCTCTATAAAATGATACCAATCCATGAATGAAGACCGATTAGAAAATAGAACAGAAACAGAGCACCCAAGCAGAACCTGTCATGAGAAACTTTATGTTGTATGAATGCAAAATTGCAGACCCTCCATGACAATAGCTAAAGCAGAAGCATTTTTAGAATCAACAAAGCTCCGAATGAGGAGTTCGTCATCTCTCTCTAAATCCCATCCATTCCAAGACATTTTTAACTCAGTTTTTCATCATTTGTCAACTTCCAAGCATTCAAAATACTTTTGTTCTATAAATTTCATAGTTTTGTTGCTAAATCTTAAAACCCCCAATTGTTTTTTAAACCCTAATTTCATAGTCTTCTCGCTAGATCTACTTAGCTTATTCTTCATTTCTCAGTTAACTCACTTAACCACATTTGGTTAGTTTTAAATTAGTTAATTTTTAATTCAAAGTAATAATAGATAATTAAATAATAAAAGTAAATTTAAGTACAATCTTTAATATCGATGGCGAAATGAATTATATGAACCACGAAGTAAGGTAATTACCGTTGACGAAACGACGTTTCGGTGTCGGAACAGTAGGTAGATCCGCCAGAGCCACACAAGTTCGCTCACAAGGACGAGACTGCCCTCTTCAACGAATATTGATGATCCGCAGCTAAAATGATCCGCCAGAGCCGGGGAAGAGGGGATAAGCACGTTGAAAGGACGAGACTGCCCTCCTCAACAAATATTGATCGGATTTTACCACACCATCAAATTTAAGGCATGTTGGACTTGGGCCATGGAGCGCCGATGATGGCCCCGTCAAGCCTGCTAATTTGGGCTGGGATTCCCAAATTATTTTCAAATTTTCATACTGCAGCACTGAAATCAACTTTAAAATTACCGTATACGTATGCAGTAATTCAGTCAATACTTCTTTCTACTTTTATTCTTATAAAAACACGTGCACAAGTGCGTATTGGCCAATCAAAAAACTATATAAATAACAAAAGGACAAATGGCATATTTATGCCATGACTTTGCTCTCGCCACACAGCACAAATGTACATAAACTTGGAATAACTCATCTCATAGGCCGGGAACCGTTGAAACAATTTACACAAAGCCAATGGAACTAAATCTATATCTTATTAATAATAATAATTAATAACTAGCAATATTAAATTTATTGTAACTATTATAACAAAAAAAAATTAAACCTCTCAAATATTTGCATGAAAATGAAATGGGATATTTTCATGAAATGGGATATATATATATATATATATATACACAAATACTTACTTAAAGTGATCATTTTGGTCCTTTAAAACTATTTTTAAAATGCACATCAAAGGACCAAATATATTGTAGAAGGAAAGATCAAATTATATTAATCAGATTAATAAATTTGTTTAAGTTGATTGAAATTCGCAAAGATGGAAAAATAGATCATTCTTCCACCTTACCTTCTGTACCAATATTTCATCAACATTGCAAATATTAATTAAGATCCAGTGCAATTCGTTTGATCTAAATAATTTTATATCTCGAAATAATATTTAAAACTCAATAACAATATTATAATAATAAAGAAAGGAAGAAATTATTAAAGAAACTCACAACTCAAATCAAGTAAGATTTAATAAACAATCAATTCATATTTATGAGATAAATAAGAAAAATCTAAAATCAAAGGATTGAAGATCACAAGTAAAGACTTGTTTTCTATAAGAGTAATAAGAAAAAAAAGAATCGGTTTCAGAAAAGAAATAAATAATAAAGTTGGTTAGTTGAAGCCACAAGATCCAATTTCTTTACCGGCTAATGAAATTTGTTCAATGGACATCAAGAATTGAATCCAATTTCATAGGCATAAGAAAAAGTTGAATTAAGACAGAGTTAAATAAACTCCCAAAACAACATAGTCAAGTAATTGTATTTACAAATTAAGTAAATTAATTAAGTTAATTATTATCTTAATTAGAAATTTTCAAGAGACTCTAACTTACTCAAATTTGCAGATAATTAATTAAGTTGATTATTATCTTAATTAAAAATATTAAAGCCACTTAAATGAAGTTGTTCAATTGCGAAACATTTACTAATTTCTTTCAAATTTCTAAATTGTTTTAAAAACCTTTGCAGACAAAAGTTTTTTCAGTGAAGATAGCGTTGAAAATTGAAAAACTAATAACAAAAGAAGAGAAAGAAATGTACTTCATTACAAATAATTTTCAAATTAAAAGTAATTTGTATAGATTTTTATAATTAATTTAAAAAATTTTAAGGAATTAAGATACTATTTTTATTTTTTTATATACAAAAGCTTCGGGGACAACAGAATTTGATTTTATTTTTTGTATAGATTTGTAATTTTTTTTATGATTTAAAAGAATCTACTTAAAAGCCTTTAATTTTATAAAAGAAAAGATTTAATTATGTTTCTTTTAAATTAATTAATTTTACCCAAGTTGAATGAATTCACAAATATTAAAGAAGAGATCATTTTTAGATTGTATTTAAAATTTCTTCAGTTTAGTCGAATTATTAGACTATGTTTCAGCTCAATAAAGGACCAGCAAAAGTGGAAGAAGGCAGTACCTTTGAATTCAATACTTCCTTCCAAATCATTATTGTTGAACAAGTTATTTCCCAAAAAGAAAACTTTTAATTTGTTCAAACTTGATAATTTTTCTACACTTGGAATAAATTAAACACTTAATATTAAGAGAATATAATTTTTATTCATGTGTCAATTTAAAAGACGTTCAAGATTTCTTGAATATAATAATTCCAAAATCTTCAAAACAATTCTCTAGATTTAAAAATTACTAAGAATGATGTTCTAATTAATTTTATTAAAATAATTTAAAATTAATTTTTTTCTAAAATATTATTTTAAGTTTGATTGAACATAAAATGGAAAATTAGAGTTATTTTCCTTCAAATCTCATTTGTAATTAAAATATTAAAATTAATTACATAGATGAAAGTAAAGTACGTTTGTTTTTAATACAACCAACTATAAAGTTACTATCTAAGTTAAGATACTCTAATTCTTCAAAAGGAGTAAATAGAGATGCATTCAGATACCATGACTCACTCCACCAATACTTAGTATAATTGAGATCTAATTCTATCACTCTATGAGTATTGTTGTTGCACTTGACTCTTTTCCACTGAAAATATTATAAACTCTCTTCTCCCTCCACCTAGTTTGTAAGACTTATAGGATAATTGAAGAAAGGTTTAAATTGTAAGAGAGCTAATTTCTCATGTTCCCAACATCTCTCATTGCAACGATAATTTTCAAATAAAAAAAATATCAAGAAGAGCAACTTCACCCATGCTATCCATTTTGAACCCATCTTAACTCTATTGATGCAATTCTTTTTGAAACCAATGATAAGAGTGGCTTGAATGCCGCTTATTCATATAAAAGAAAACTAATTTTTTATTATTTTTTCTCATTGACTTGGATGTTATTTTCAACAATTATTCTCAATTTCTTTTTTGCTCACAAAAGTCAAAAGGTATCTATGGTTGCTTTTTCCAAAATTGATCATTTCAAAGTCTAATTTACAAAAATAATTAAATTTATTACTGTTTACTTTATAAGCCTAATAAATACAAATTTATGGGTATCAGATTACTATTATGTTAGATACAACTATAATTTCTATTATTTATAATTTTTACCTTAAAATATATTAATAAAGATTCATATAATTAAATCAAAAAATAGTTATTATAAAATGCATTGTAGGATCCAATTTCTATCAACTAAATTGAAATTGAACATGCTAAACTTGAAATTAAAAATTTTAATTTTTATATAAAACAAGTAAATATTTTCACTACGTATTTTTAATTTTTTCTGTTTCAATTAAAAAACATAGCCTACCTCAGCGTTTGGTCTTAAATTAATAGACTCCTTTATATCTTTTTGTGTTGGTCATATTAAAATAATTTTTGTGATTATAAATCTTCTCCCTTTAATGTATCATTATACTTTTCAAATTTTCATGAAACAAAAACAATTTTTTCCTTCTTAAAAGTTAATATATTTATAAATTTCCATTCATATTTAATTAGTTGATCTAAAATTAAGTTAATTTATAAATTACAAATATTCTTTGAAAATATTTATTTTCTTTATCTAAAATTTTTTATTAGACTGAAGTATGGATAGATCTTAATATATGAATTTAAATCATATTTTTGTATTTATAACATATGAATAATTACAAAATTTAGAAAGGTAGTAATCAAATGTACCCTTTCTCAAGTCTTCCTTTGACATTAATGGTCTCCTAATTATCTTTTCATTTGTCATATCAAAATAATTTTCTATAATTGTATAATTTTCTTTATGTCTTATTATTCTATTACTAAAAAATATACTTGTGTATTCATTCTGTCTACGAAAGCATGGAAAGCGTGGTGCCTTATAGATAAAAGAAGATAAAGAGTTTTCTCTATTTTGGATTTTTTGAAAGTAAATACATTCAGTTTCCAGGTAATTATATTTGATTATTTGACTAGGAATCTAAAATCAATAAGAAAATTTTTAATTGTAATCTTCTCATATTTATTAATTTATTTCAATATTTGTCAAGTAACATAATTTTTCACAATCATGATCTTTTCATTGAATTATTATCATATAATCTAGAAAATTACTTCTAAGGCTAGAAATAATGCCTCAAGGAAAAAAGTTCTTTTATTTTTTTCCCAAATTTCAATAAATTAAAGCATAAATATATATAAATATGTTGATACGGGAATTTTGCAAACCCCACACCAGGGTTTGAGATAGAGTTGGGTGCACCTGAGGTGGTTAAATGGCTTACACTGGGTCCTTCTCTCTACTCAGATGGAGAATACAGTCTAAAGCTGCTTCGAAAGTCAGCCCATTGAAAGCCCTTAAAAACGACGTAATTTATGCACTTTGCTCTCTACACAACCTCTTCATTCAACTTCTTTTGCCTCTAACTGGTCCTAAACTCAAGACATTACCCTGCTTGCTCGCGGAACCTCAGTGAACCTTGAGAATGGCAAAATATATACTCTCTATTTCTCACAAGACCATTTTACTCAACTCCCTTAGCCTCCAAACAATCTTGAACCTACAATACCATGACCTAGTTTGCAAACTCCTTACAAAACATATCAAAGCTCATAAAAGAGCTGTCACTCCAACAACCCTTCTCTTATGCTTAAGTTAGCATCTAACCAAAGAAAAAAGGGTGAGGGCAAGGTATCTCCCTCTAACAGTAGTAGAACAAGATAAAAGTCAACATGGAGAAACAAAACTCATGATGTGGTAAAAAAAAAATGAAATACCACTAAAGCAACCCCAAAAGGGGGAGTAATTGAGTTCTCAAAAATTCTAGAAATTAAATATATGCAACCCAATTTCAATTTCAAGAAGTTTAAATTTCTTAAGTACAAAATAATAAATTCAACACACTATCAATATAAATACAACTTAAAATTCAAGTGTGTGTGAATGAATCCGTGAAACGATTATAACAATATAAATTAATTGAGTGAAAGGGTAGAGAAATCAAACACATGATTTTTATGTGGTTTGGCAAACTTCGGCCTACATTCACACCTCCAAGCCAACATGCTTAAAGATTTCACTATTATGCCTTCAAACCCAAGGAAAGCAAATACAACTCTAAGTAGACTCTCGGATGTCACTCAAACCTTACACAAAGTATGTTTCCCCCACGTCTAACCTCACAAGAATTATAAAAAACATATTATTGATAAAATAATTTATCAATGAAGAAAACACTCTATTTAAAGAATAATACAAATGAAAAACTAGAGTGTATATAAATTAAATATTTGATTTAAAATTGTAAGCTCGAAGCATTTAAATCTTCAAATATTTATTCAAAATAAGTTTAGACTAGTATTTATAGTAAGAAATAGAATATAACTGTTTATAATTGTTACTAGCCGTTTATGGCTATTAGGACCAAACTTTGAAAAATTTGTATTTAGTCTATTTTCAATGTTTTAAAAACTTTGCATTTCAATTTAGTCACTATTACTGACTGTTTGAATTCAAATTCAAAAATATGACTATTGATACTATTTCTCGGTTCGTTGTTCACCAATTTTCTTGAACCTTAACTCTGTTCACTGGTTTGGTCAGATTTGATTAAATCAAATAATTGATTCACTGTTCACTAGTTTTCTTGAACCTTAACTCTATTCATTGGTTCGGTCAGATTCGACTAAATCAAGTAGTAAACCATGTTTGACTATGTTTGACTTATCATAAAATTTTAAAACTTTACAATTAGGTCCATGCTCAGCTTTGAAAATCTTTCAAATAAGCCCTTTCCAAAATGGTTCTTATCATTTCAAAATAAATTTTTCACAAAAATATAAATTTATTTCCAATAAAATTATTTTGTGAAAAATATATTTTCTAAAAATGTGATTGAAAAATATATTTAAAGATGATTTGAGCTTATTAATGCAAATCAATAATCAATTCAAAGACACATTACAATAAATCACCTAATTAATATACGTGTCTTTAATTCTTCAAGTCTTTTCTTTGATTTGCTCCTAGGAATTCTAATTTCTCTTCATAAATGCCTTCATTTTGATATCTTTTTGATGTTCAACTTGTATCCTAAATCTTTATATTGAAGATATTACAAATACTATTACAAGAAGAATTTGCTTAGTTCAGGATATCAATGTTTGTTATCATTAAAACAATGAGTTATAAACCTTAAAACTAATACAAAACATAAGGGGTCAAAAGAGTCAACATAAAATAAGATGAATAAAGCTCTCTGTAATGCATTTATTATACATTAATGGAGGTTTTTCATGGTGAATGTATGGGGAAATAAGAGGAAAGAGAGAGAATCCTTTTGGGGAAGATGAACTCTTTAATGCCAAAAATGTTATTTATGAAAAGACTCTCTTAAAACATAAAAAAATATGCTTATATATGGAAAGGAAAACTTGAAGCTGATTGGCTAGCATATATTGCCCTAGCCTTGGCCTTTAACATTACACATATCCTTCCATTATTAGCTCTTACTGGTCCCAAGTCAACATGACATATGGCAAGCCATAATTGGTGGATTTCACCTTATGGAAGCTTAAAGGCCACGTGTCAGCCTCTTGTTGGCTGTGGAGATTACAATGTCCCTTAGTGAACAAGTGGTGCATCCTTATTTGTCCTAGTTGGTGCACGGATCCACCTAGCCTCTGCATAATGTTAGGCAAGATCCTTTTACTTGCTGATCCTACTAGCAACCTGCCAACTGCCTTGATCAGGGACCGTCTGCTATCTTTTGAAATGGTCTATGATAAGATATTTTTTGTGCAAAACATGGCTCAATAAGTGTTCTAAAGGCGCATGAAGATGGGCTTTGGTGCATTTAAGCACCTGGACCACCCTATTCCCTCATTTACAAGGATTAATTAGTTTACCAGAGTTGGTCTAGACATTTTTGGGTGTATTAAAGTATTGTTTCCTTTATCTTTGTATACGTGCCATGGTATATGACTACATTCATTACGCATGCCATGATATATGATTGTGCTCATCGTATGTGCTATTATGTCTATGCTTCCTACACGTGTCATGGTATATAGCCACATGAGATGGTGTTCATTGTCAATAATTACTTTGGTGACATATGGCAGGGAGTCCAGCTTCAGGTGGGTCATATTTAGTCACTAGGAGTAGGGCTCTTCAATTGCTTTATACTGAGGTGGTCACAAGGTGGATCATCCATTAGGGCATTGAATAGGATTCTTATGGATTTATATTTCACCACATGTCCAGTCATATTTTCTCCACAACAAAATACATGAATTAAATGATACAGGTGTTTTCAATTTATAGAATTGAATACAAATATATAAATTAAGTTCTCAATTAAATTTTTTTAGCTTAGTCTAGTTAAATTTAACAGCTAAAAATTTGGTTCTGAATTACAAAGTCAACACATATAAAATATGTGAACAAATGAAATTCAATGATTGGCCCTACCATAAGTTAACGTCTTTAATTTTTTTGACATTGGTCATATTAATATAATTTTCTAAATAATACTCTTTCTATGACCTATTATCATATTTTTAATAAAAGTATTTATATTGTTATATAGCAAAAGGAAAAAATAGTCAATCTTTTGGAAAATAAGTGTTACACTTAAATGTTATTATTTATTTATTTATTTTTAAAATGCTAAATTAAAAATGAAATTTAAAAGCATCCTCAAAAAAATCTTTAAATATTGTAAGTTATAATGATTTTTATACAACCTAATGTTATTTTGATTAAAATATCATCTATTATGCATTTGACATTTGAGTTATATTTAATTATATTCATGAAAGCAAACAAATTAAAGTTTTTTTTTCCTTTGTTAGAAATTAATGCACTCTTCGTATTTATTTTATTAGAAAATTTTACATTATTAAAGTCATCACTCTAAAAATTGACCAATATCTATGTATAATCAAGTTGCAATTTATCGACTTGGGTCTTGCCCGAGTGGCTGAAAGCTGAAGGAGCTACACTGCTGAAGCTCTTGGCTTCGAACCCTACTGAGAGCAGGGTACTCCCTACTCTATTGGGGATTCTCTCCAGCATATCTATAGGCTTCTTTCATGCCCATGTGATGATACTAGTAGATATTGTTGTACTCAAAAAAAAAAATAACTTGTAATTTACTGGCGCCATTCACAAATTATCCATAAAAGCTTCGTTGAAATGACAAAAAATTTCATTGACTTGTGTTTAGCATAAGAATTGACTAGCATAGATACTATAATAACAAATGAAAAAGTAATGTTAAATTCATTTGTCTTCTCTACAAATATAATTTTCACAAATACTCTTTTTTTTTTTTAACTAATGATAAATTCGACATGTTATACTTTATAGATCACTTAATAAGTTCATTGGTGAACAAATAAAATTTTTAAGAATATTTTTAAAATTATTATTAAACAAAATTATAAATTTTAATCATTCGTATGTAAATACAAAATTTTCAATATTAAATTGAGAAAAATATCTCTAAAATACAAGAATGACAAAAACAAAATAACTGGTCCTACCTTAAGTCTCAGTTTTAAAGCGCTTAATTTTTATTTTTCCACAAATTGACCAGTTATTATTCCTTAGAAAAGTATCTATTAAGTTGATCCACTTAATTTGTTTTCCACAAATAACTTATTATTGTTGTTTAGAAAAGTATTTATTTAGCTAGTCCCTTTAATGCCTCAAGGAAAAGGAAGTTTTTCCTCGTTAAGTTTTTGATTTATTAAGAGATTTTGAATTTATTAAATTAGTTAAGCAAGTGACACTTATATGTGAAGCTTGATTAGTTTGATAATAAAATAATTAATCACTATTTTATCGAAAAGGTAACTATTATTTGATGTTGAAATTTTTATTCGATAAACTTAAAATAATTTTGTACTCAAATAATTTTGTATAATACACTTACACTAGTCAAACACTAAAAAGAAAAAATACTTTTGTATATACAATGAGTTTTATACAAACATGTTGTTTTGATTAAAATATCACATATTATTAATAAGAAGTTTGAATTAGAGTCTAAACATTTTCATGTAAGAAAATAAAACCATTTTCACACTTTCGGTATTTGTTCTATTAGAAAACTTTGAATAATCAAAGTTGTCGCTTCAAAAATTGGGCAATCCGTATATATGGTCAAATCAATTTATCAATTAATTGTGATGTACCAACACCATTCATATATTATCAACATCTCTTTTCAGAATGACAAACGGATATAAATTTAAGTTACTCTATCATTTTTCTAAAATTTTGTTTGAAATACAAATATTTCTTTAAAAGTCTTTATGTTGATAATAGTGAAGCACTAAAAAATAAGAATAAAATTTATTTTTTGCTATTAAAAAGCACTCTTAAGTTTGAATACTCTCGATATCGTGGCTACTCTAAACTTTCTTATTTTACATTTATTGTCTATTTCAACAAATTTATGTTTCTATAAACGGCCCTATTTGATTCAATCAACTAGTAAATAACATCTAATCAAATATTGTCTTCTTCAAGTCTTCCTCTTATATTGATGGTCTCCTTATTATCCTTTCATTTGTCATATTAAAATAATTTTTTATAATTGTACAATATTTATGTATCTTATTATTATATTCTTTATAAATATATTTGCATGTTTATTCTGCCCACAAAAGCATGATATCTTAAAGATAAAAAGATGAAAACTTTATGTTTTATTAGTTCACTAGGAATTTAAAATCAATCTCAAAATTTCCAATTGTAATCTTCTTATATATGTTAATTTTCTTCTATTTTTTTCAATTAATATAATTTTTCACAATTGTAATCTTTTCAATGAAATATTATCATATCATCTAGAAAAAGTTCCTTTTTTTTTTATCTAAATAGTACTCTTTTTATGACTTGCTATCTTATTCTTCATAAAAGTATTTATACTGTTATATAGGATACCACAAAGAAAAAGAAGTTGCTCTTTTGGTAGATAAGTTTTATACTTAAACGGTTTTATTTATATATTATTTTTGAAATGCTAGAATAAATATGTAATTTCAAACTATGCTAAAACTTGACACTATTGTAAGTTATATTGATTAAATTAATAGGTAAGTTATATTGATTAAATTAATAGGTGATGGCCTATTAATTCTATTTAACTAAAATATATGGTGATTTTTGTATAACCCGGTATTGTTTTGATTAAAATATCAAATGTTATAACTTTCTCTATTTTAGTTTTTTTTAAAAGTAGATATATTTATTTTTCATATATGTTTCATTAGTTGCCTACGAATGTACCATCAATCTAGAAATTCCAGTGCTCTTCACATTGATTCTACTATGAGCTCAAATAATATTTGATTTTGTGGTTTTATTTGGAACTTTTTTTCTTGTGTTTTGAAAGTAAAGTTAAGAGTTTCATTTGGAATTTTACTCTTTTTTTATTAATATTTGACATTTTTTGTCCCACGTTAGTTATACTCTTTTTTTTTTCTTTGAAAGTTAATACAATTTCTATATTTATTTTATTAAGAGACATCGAATAATTAAAATTGTCACTCTAAAATTAGCCAACCTCTATATTTAATCAACTGTCGATCAATTGTGATTTACCAAGCCAATACAATTCATATGTTATTAACAAAGTACTTTTTAAAAATGAAAAAAAAATTATCGACTTACTTTTATAGGAAGAATTGACTTGTGTCGGTATTAGATTAATAACAAATTAGGTAATGATAAATTTAACATATTATGTTTTTACATATCACTAAATAAATTTACCATGCACATGAAAAAATAAAAATTTTAAAAATATTTTAAAATTTCTACTAAACAAATTAACAAAAGAATTAAATACGTGTTGGGTATATATAACTTAAAAATTAATTGAGACGTAATACCAAATATTCAAATTGCTAGTCATACCTCAAGTCGTACCCTTTAGGCTCTGGTCCCTTAATTATTATTTACACTGTGACTAATTGTTATTCATTAGAAAACTATTCATGTGCGCGTACACAACAATACTGTGGTACCCTTAATTATTCTTTATAGTGTGACTAACTGTTATTACTTGTGTGCATGTATATAACGGCTCAAGGAAAAAGAAGTCTAATTTATTATTATTAGTTAGAAAATTACATGTGTATGTCAGTCAAGGAATTGATTTATTTTTATGATAAGATAATAGTTTATCTACTGTCATGATTGAAAAAAGCTAAACTATTATTTGTTGTTGAAATTATTATTGGAGCATATAAAATATTTCTATACTCTAAAATATTTTTTTAATATATTTAGTGTGTGTTTGGTTGAAGGAATTGACGTAGAATGAAAAGAAATTGAAGAATGAGGATTAAGAATTAACACTTTTGGTTGTCCAAATTAGGACGGATAGAAATTTTCATTCCCTCAAACGGGGATATTATGATTCTAACTTCACTGAACATTGAATTTCCTGCTTTGTTCCTTTCTTTAGACGATTTCATCCTTATTTCATTTTAAATTAACTAAATTAATTAATTTTAATAAATTATCCTCTTATTTTATTATCAAGTAATTTACTTTTACTTCATACCCGTTATATAGACAACTAGTCATATTTATAATGTTTATGAATAATTGTACTATTTATTAGTTTATACTATATGAAAATAAATTGTTAAATATTTTAATATTTTAATGTTAAAAATTTAATCATAAATCAAATGATATTTAAAAATAAAATTATTGGTAATAAAATATTCGACTATAATTTTTTTTTGTTTCAACCAAATAAAGGAAAATTGTTCTTTTCCTTTCCAATTTTCTTTTCTTTCTCTATTTTTCAAACCAAACATAGATTTATAATTACCTAATTTTCCACAACAGCATCTATTGTGGAACAATTGGCTTCTGTTTTTGGAATTAATGTGTAGTTTTATATATCCTTATTTCCAGTTGGCTAGTCAACATGTTAGAAAGTCGAAAAATCAAGTTTCTTCAAACTCAATTTAACTTATTTTACTATTAAGTTATTTTAAGCCAATTGCAATTTAAAAATGACTACTTTCTCTTTTATTTTCTTTTGTGAATTTTTTTCTTCTATTCTTATCCAGTGGGATACTTAAATTCTTAGAATAAAAGGAACTTTAAAATCCAAGATCTCTAATCCAAAAATTTTTAACGTTATAGAAAAAGATTTCTTTTTCTTTACAGGTTCATTTATGACAGGTTATAAAAATTTCAATATTAATAACAAAAATTAATTAAACTATCTGGAGATAAATAATTATCAATTAAGTCAAATACAAAATAAGTAAAAAAAATGGAGAAAGACAATTATTTAACAAATTTAACAATTTTCCTTTTTATTTGTCTAAATCTCTCTCATGTAATTAATTCTATTCTTATTAAAATACAAGCATATAAAGTAATTTATATTTTAGTTGTTTAAATTTAATTAATAATATTTTATATTGCAAAATTGTATATACATTAAGTTACACACTTATTCATGTTTACATGCTATTTATACCTAAATTACATTATACATTATACATTTTATTTTGTAAGCCTATAAATCACTTTATTGCGTCACTTATTTGTAAACTTTAGTGTTCTCAATATTTTATTTTAACAGCAAACAATTAACTAAATTATTTTACCAAATGTATTTAATTATAATTTGTAACAGTTAAATTTTCATTAAAATATAGATTGTGACCTGTCAACAAAATCATGGACTTCATCAATCACAAAAAATGTGTCATCTTCATCTTCTCCTTTTTTTTTTTTAAGTCTTTGATTTAGAAGAAGTTTGATTTTCACTTTATTGAAAGCTTAGAAACAAATAAAGAAAATATTTATGACACTTAAATGTTGGAGGGCAGGTGATCTTATCACTAGCCAAAGCCTTTTTCATGAGTTCAGATTTTTTTTTTTTTATGAGTGATGTTCTTGCCACCGTTCCAAAATTCTGATAAAAATATTTTTTAATTTATCTTATTAATGTATTAATATAAAAGAAATTCTTATAATATCGAATTAGTTCTAAAAGTTACTTGCAGCACGGTCTCACTTATTTGGAAACTCGGTGTTCTCAATTTTTTTTTTATTTTAACAAAAATAATTAATTAAATTACAAAAGAAATAGATGAGTGAAAATTATACCTGGTGAGCCCATTTGTAGAAAAGCTCAACCCCTTCCTCCATGAATTTGTTTTGAATGGCCTCGACAATAGTAGGGGAAATGAATGCCCTGAGATCGCTAGTGGTTAAGGTCAAATGCATAAAGTCATCCTTTTTGTTGGTGAGAAGATCTTCGGGAAATAGCTCGCAGCAGCTTTTCCTTGACTTGAGGCCGAATGTCTCATTCTTTTCAAGGGGTTATATTCAGTTGAGTCCTCTTCCTTCTCAATCTAATCTAGGGGACACTTCCCAGAAGTTTTAGCTTCCCTAACTTGTACGTCTGTTGATTTTTTCCTTTCCTCCTTTGGGGCCAGCAAACTCTTTGAAACACTTAACTGTGGTGGAACTTTTTTGGTCTGGTGGGAGGGAGGATTCTTAGATGTTTGCCCTAACCCCGACCATGATTTTCCTTTGCTCTGCTTGGTCTTGTGGAGTAGGGATTGGAGATTGCTTGAGGAACTCTTCCTTGCTGTAGTATTCTTTCCAATTTGTCCTAAGGCCATTTTCCCTACAAGAAGAAATAAAATGGTTAGGATAATAAATAACTCAAGATCTAAGTCCAATTTAAGAGGTAATTACTCTTTCTGATTACAAGTAGTTCTCTGCCAATTAAAGCATAAGTGACTAATTCGGAGCCAATCAGGGAGTTAGGAGAAAGCAGGTTCCTTTGATCAGCAATAGTGACTTTTTCAATAACAAGTCTCTCTAAGGAAATGTTGGCTAAAATGGGAACCATTTCCCATAAATCAACAAGAAAGAAACAGACAAATGGTTAGAACAGAAAAGATGCGTGCAGGAAAAAGTTATGTTCGAAAGTTGTACTCACCATCATAATTAAAAATAATGAGCACACTACCATTTGTGCCCAAACGCTCAAGTGACTGACCCCAATTCTCTCCTACAAAAGCCTAAGGTTGGGGCACTAGTTACAATCTTCTTCGTTTTGGGCCAAGATTGAAGTTAGCAAAACCTAAGGTTGCTTTTTAGGTTTTTCTTCAGCATGTATATGTATCTAATTTCCTCAATACTAGGGGAGGATTTCCAACAACAGCCCAGATCACAAACAACCCAACGATCACTTGCCACTCATTTAAGTTCAATTGGTAAGGAGGAATGTCAAAGAAGTAAAATAGACGGGCAAAATACTCCTCAATGGATAACTTAAGCCCGAAATGAAATAGTTCTTCATAAAAAGCTATCTCACCCTCCCTGGGTTCATTTAATTTAGGAACCTAAGGACAATGTCTTCAAAGATTTGGCACATCTTCTTGTAGGCCTTAAGGTTAAAAAGAGTTACGAAAGATACGAACCAATTTGTCTCATATGGTCTAGCTTTTCTAGTTGGTTTTGGGATGCTCCCATTATTGTTGGACTCAATCTCTTCACCATCATTATTTTCACTTACAACATTGTCTTCAATATCCTCATTCCAATCTCCTACCTTAGAGGAGGACTCCTCGGGTACGTTAAAAGCTGACTCCACACTTGTAGGAGCCCCTATATAACTACAGGTATCCTCATCTGCTGATTGGGTTGTAAGTTTATCTATCAAGCTATCTATTTCCTGGATAACATCTTGATTTGTAGCATTGGTTCTTTAAGGATCCATGTTCTCCTACACATCATTAGAAGAATCATCACAAATAACTACAGTCTCAAGTTTCTTAGCTTTGGAAGTTCCAGCCTTGGGGACATTATACTCTAGAAGTTTCACTTTGAGGGATTTAGTCTTGGTATGTGGATAAACTACTTTTAAAAGGGATTTCACCGTAAATTAGCAAATAATCACTCTTAACAAAAGAGGTTAACTTATTCCAAGCCTCATAATCCATGCTGGATTCAGTAAACAAAGATGTTGATGATATGTTGATGGATGCCATATGACCTAATTCACACAAGTAACTCAATTACTAAACAATAGGAGGTCCTAACACAGCCCAACTCGAAACCAAATCGAGTCGGGGGTAATATGCTAAGGTTAGTATTTCTATAGGGCTATAACTATATGAATAGTCCTTTATTCAAACACTTTCCACACCCTAACATACGAATTAAGTGTAAGTTTAAAAGCTTATAGCATACTATACAAAAGACTTGAAGCTCACAAATCAAGCAGAAGTATTTAATCTAGAGTATCAAAGGGGTCAGAATCCTTAAACAAAAAACCCAAAAACCTTACAAACCAAACATAAATACAAAACACATTGACAGACACACATGCATAACAAGTGTAATAACATTGTTCCTAAAAATTTCTTCCCCAGAATAAGAGTCATTCAAATATAAATCCAACCCATTACCACACCATTTCATATAGGAAAGCCCAAACATATAAAAACAAGCATATGAAACATATTGCAAACTCAGAAAGAAAACGGAAGATAAAAGACTCATCAATTGAAGAGTTTGCTGATGAAGAAGATTTATCAAAGAAACGTGCACATGGAATATAACAAGCTAACCGGCAGGGCAAAAAACAGCAGCTACGCTCGTAATGATTTTAAAGAGTTTCTAAAAGTAGTTTGGCGAAAATGGGCAAACGAAAGAGAAGCCATGAATTTATACCTGAACACAATCAAATTCGAGCTATTCAAAATGGAGTTGAGATTAGTTGCAGTAAAGGATTTTAATGTGAAGTGATAGCTAGCACAACAAATGTTGATATGGCCCAATTGGATATCAACGTGTGGCAAAATTTTTGAAAAGGTCAAAAGCAAGCCACAATGAGGAGCACTTGTCATAGCCATTGTACGCTTCACGATGCAACACATTTCCAAAAGCACTGGACGGCCACCAATTTTTCAAAATATGAAGAGACACCGTTCAGGTCAGACACAAAATGTTCGAGACAAAGAACAACGCTTCAGTTTCTAGCAAAACTACAGTTAACTAAAAACTCGGGAGCTTGATATTTGAGAAAATACCTGAACACAATGCATTATATGCTGGACAGGGCCAGATTTCATGGTTGGCTAACACCTTCACTCAAGGTCAGGTTCTACGAAATACCAGAAGCAGTAGATCACAAACCAAGTTGAAATCCCGGCACCAAAGTGGACTCCAGATTGGGCAAAAATAAGGCCTAGGGCAGATAACAAAATACCACCAACCATAAACAACATGGTTAATGGAGATCAACTGCAAGTGTTGTCCAGTAACCACCCATCACCCCTCTTTCCATCGTGGGTGGTTATGGTTAGAAACAATGGCCAAATGGTTGACGCTTGCACCTATAAAATTGTGGCGGACTGAAGAACAAGGTACGCACTTTTGAATTAAGCCAAAACTCTGCCAAAAATTACATCTCATTATTCAATCTTCTCCTCTTGAGTAACTACTGACTTAAACATTGGAGAACGCACGTCGGGGAGACCGGCTATTTTTTACTGTTATTGTGTTGTAGACAAAAAAGGACTTCTAAAAAATTTGAAGATAAAAGTTTTGTTGTTTGAGGTCGAAAGGGGCAATTTTTTCAACATCAACAAAAATATTTATTCCAAAATCTCGCTCCTTTGTTTGAAATTCATTAATATATCTGGGCGGGAAGGAATCTCTAATTATAATTTCTCGCATCTACTTCCTTTAATTTCTTTTTTTTACTTTGGTCAGAGTTAGAAAAAAAGAAATTTGTTAAGGTAATTCAAACCAAACACAAGCTGTTCCTCTGTTGCCATAACCATGAAGACAGAGCTAGATCCTGCCATTTTACTATAGGCAAATCCTTACCCTATTGGTGATCCTAATGCTAATCATCAAAATTAATGAAAGTATATATTTATTTATTTGGTATAGCTAATCAAGTTTAAAATAATAATATAATAAATCTATGTGCACCACAGCTTTGGTAGTTCCAAATTGATGGTTTCTTTTATTCAATACATAGTTTTAGATGGGGAGAATGCATGATTCTCTCTAATTTGTTTGTCTTAATACCCTAATATCTCTTATTATTTTCATAACACTCTCAATCCTCTCCTCTTAGTTGACAAGATTAAGTATAATAACACATGGGTTTATAAAATTTAACCTATTAACTTAAATAATATTAATAGTTTCAAAAATACTTATAAAAATTTTAATTTATTAAAAAATAATAATTATACTCTTATATAATAGTAATTAGTTAAAAAATTATTTTCAACTGAAAGTAAATATTAAAATAATAATATATTTTATTTTATAACACATTAATAATTAAATATTTATTAATATATTACAATTAAAATATAAGTTTGTTTATTTTACATATATTAACAATTCAATATTAATTAGGTATTAAAAAATAAATAAAATAAATCATAAACAAATAATAATCTATAAATAAAATATATTATAATACAATACTTATAATTATATATAATCATAACTATTATATTAAAATATAATTATAAATTTTAAATATATTAACAATTCAATATTACATAGGTACTAGAAAATAAATAACATAAATCATAAATTTAATACTTTGTTTATTTCTTTAGCTAACTACTATTAATTTTTTTTTTAGCTAATTACTATTAAATAAGGATATAATTATTATTTTTTAATAAATGGGGCATTATTATGGACATTTTTAACTCCTAGTTGAATATATTTTATTTTATAACATATTGATAACAAAATATTTATTAATATATTATAATTAAAATATAAGTTTATTTATTCTATAATATATTAACAATTCAATATTAATCAGCTTAATGGATCAAATTTTAGGAACTCATATGTCATTAATTCTTTTTTAGAATTTGAAACAATAATAATTTTCAGAATTTAAAAAAAAATGAACTTTTAAACTAAAAAAAATGGATTCTACAACTAACAAATGGTTCAAACTAAAAATTTTTATGAAAATATAAAATATGTGTTAATAATATGGTATAACATTATTATATCAATTTATATAGATAAATTTGTATCTGTAATAGTAATGATATAATTTTTTTTATAGATATATTGTTCCTCATATGTGAGTCAATATAAATAATATTTTTATATTATTAAATATTAAATAAAATATTATAAATTATTCTTTGAATAAAAATTTATTTTAATTTTAAATTTTTTTACACATGATAAATTTATTTAAATATTAAATAAAATTGATATTTCAGCTTATGAATATCATGTTATAAAAAATTCAAAGTTTAAATAAATTTATATTCTAAATATAATTTATAAATTAGTTATCAATGTATTATAAAACAAAATAATATTAGTATTTTAATATTTATTTTCAATTAAAAGTTAAAAATAATTTTTTTAGTTACTGTTATATAAGGATATAATTGTTATTTTTAATAAATTAGAATTTTTGTGGATATTTTTTAATAATATATTGTTTTTTAGCTACAAAATTTTTTTTCTTTAAACACTTGTTTTAAAAATGATTATTAGTTGTATTTGTTAGAATTAAAATTAAACTGATTTAGTTTTACTATGTTTAGTTTTATTAAGTATATCTCTAGTTTAAGTATTATTAGACTTTTTTTAATTTGTTAAGAATTTCTAAGTTTATGAGGATTTCTAATTTATATTATTTTATTATTTCAGTTTATATAAAGGCATGATTATATACTTAGTTAATAATTAAAGAGAGATTCAATATAGTTTCATTTTCTTTAATATTATTGTTTCCTATGAATCATTAAATGCATTATATGAATTAAACATGAGAAATATAAATATTATTAAACTTTTGTACACGAAAAGTTATATTTAATAATTAATATTTAGTTCATTGTGTATAATAACTGTTTCTTTTATTGTTATCGACTAACTAACTGAGTTACTGTTTGTGTGCTTATTAACTCTATTAATATTATATTACAATAGTACTGATACAATGAGTAATACTAACATATATGCTGTATTATTTTGTTAATTTACTTCTTCAATTTTATGCACTAAATATTATGTAAAACGTATAAAATAAATTATATTTCTTATCATAATATTTTTGTTGGGCTGTTCATATATATATATATATATTATAATATAAAATTTTAAAAACAATCATATGTAATAATATATTGATATATTGTAGTGAACCTACGTATACCCACGTTATGTATAATTAAATCTTATCAAATTAATTATTTGAGAATCTTTGATTTTAGTATTACAATTTTTTATCGGGAGGGAAAGATTACAAAGCATGAGTCACTTGCGGCAATATCTTTAGAAACGCGTGATGATATATATCTTAATGATATTTTTAGAAACGCGAGATTATAATTATTCACATGGAAGGAAGCTGCAGGAGTTAGAATAATGTCGGTGAGTAATAAATAAATTTGGTAACCCTAAAATCAAATCCAACCCAAAGTAAATCGCACACTCTAATTTTTGAGTTTCTTTTCTAATTACATCAGGATTTTGCTAAAAATTTATATAATTACATTTTGTAGCTTATTTTAGAATTTTATGTACATTTGGTATAATTTTGATCCTCAGATAAAAGGGTATTCACCCATACAAAGTGGATGAGTCATATTCAACTCTTTGACAATGTGAAAAAATCAAAAGCACTGCTCTCCTTCTCTATCTGTCTAAGGGATGAAGGGCCGGAGGCATTTGGTTTTCCCTTCGGTGAAGAATTAAGGCCTCACAATTACTCGTTAATATGTTTTTTCACATGTGTTTTTTTTGTTCATGGTTCAATATTCTACTTTTTTAAGCATAAAGAAACTACTTCAATCCATCTCGAAGTTGGTGGTTAAACTCTATTCGGTGATGATACTGTAAGGAGGTTTTATAAAAAAATAGCTCGATATTAGGATAATAAAAAGCTTAACATCACTTATTCTTATTACTTTACAATATTAAAAAGATAACTAAAAGGTTATCTTATTCAAAAACCCAATTATAAAATACCTCTCACTCACGTTACAATTGCACATCTTTACGTTCAAAGCGTGTGTTTATTTACCACTTTAATTTGATTTCCAGCTTTAAATTTTTATTTTTATAGCCTTGTTTGTTAATTTTATTTTCTATATAACTTTCTTCATAATTTATAATCTTATCCCCATATTTGAACGTAAAGTAGACATTCATTTAGAAAACAAGTTCATTCATAATTACATTCCTAAAACTAGCTAAGGTAACCATTAACCATTAAATTTATGTTGTCATCATTTTACTTAATTTATTGGGATCATGACCGAAATGACTCTATAGTCGTTGTGAAACAATTATTTAGTGAATTAAATTTAGAAGTGTAAATTGCACACCATAAACCATATCGGCTAATTCAAAAAATTTATTTCCACATAATATATTAGAAATGATAGAACTATATTGTTAATCACAATACAAGTATATCTTATTTATTATATTATTTAAATTTAAGAATTAAAATAATAATATTTTAATAAATTAAATTGAAGAAAATTAAGTAAAGAGTTTCTCAAAACTATATTTAGCATATCCAAAAAATACAGGAATGTGTTTACTGTTTATCTAAAAAGTAGAAATATATCACAATAACCTTATTATTATGATAATTATGAAGCAAGTTGAGTCTATGATACTACACATGCATTGCCATCAATAATATCCTTTCAATACCTCTTATAAAAATCAAATCGTCTTAGAGTTTGAATATTTTAAAAATTATATATATTATTTTAAGTATAATGTTACAGTTTTTTACAATTTAAAAATTGAAATAAATACACGTTATGTATAATTAAATCATAACAAATTAATTATTTGAAAACTATTTGTTGGGATGGGAGAGATTACGAGGTGTGATTCACGTGCGGCAATATCTTTAGAAATCCGCGACGATATCTTAATAGAAGTAAATCAAATTCACGTGGAAGGAAGCTGATGAAGTTAGAACAGTGTCGGGGAGTAGTTACTCTACGTCTGACAATAATTTATATTAGGGCTGAGAGAAATAAATTGGTAACTCCAAAATCAAATCCAACCCAAATTAAATCCCACACTGTAATTTTTGAGTTTCTTTTGGAAATACTGATATTATGTATCAGTACAGTAGTAAGGATGTTACTCGAAATTTACATATACTTATAGCTCCTTTCAGGACTCCATGCAAATTAAACGTGCAGCAATTTGGATTCTTATGACGATTCTCAAAGTGTATATATTTGTTGTTCATTTCAGAATTCTACACATCCGTAGTGCAATTTCAATTCTCAAATGAAGGGATGTGCCTTTGAATGCAAATATTGATAACTTATTCAAGAACTCTACCTATATGTGGTGCAATTTCAATGTTCATAGGAAGTGAAGTTCCTCCAATTAATAAATTTTGCATTTTACATACTTCTAATTTGATTACTTATATTTTTATTTGTAATTATGAACGCTTGAACCTTTTTTCTGTTATATATGAGAGAAAGAATGTGCCTTAGAATGTACATATTTATAGTTCATTTCAGAACTCTTATGTATATATGATGCAATTCTTATCCTTTGATGATGGATGTAATCTCATCCGCTATTTAATAAATTTCGGATTGTGCACTCATTTTATACACTTCGAACTTGATTACTTATATTTTTATTTAGAACGGTATGTGCGCTCAAACCTTTCTTTTTTCATGAGAGAAAGGAAGTAGGTAATTTATTGTTAAAAATTATTAGTGAGTGACTTTAATATGTAATAATTTTAAAAATACGAATATTATCAAATAAAATAATTAACAATCAAATATGAGTACACAAGTGAGTATTGCATAATTAGCTTTATTAATAAAATTAAGTATTTATCAAATAATTTATTATTATATTTTAAAATGAAGAATTAAAGCACAATAATTTCAAACTAATCTGAAATGTTATTTATTTTATGGATGAAATTATATTGTTATTCAAATTTGCTTTATACTTATGTTTTCTTTTTGTTTTCTACATCGTAGCTCAATAGTCCAAGATACATTTTCTTTGTTTTATGAATTGCTTTTGAAGATACCAACGGATCATGTATTGTGTTTGTTTTAATAAAAAGGACAAAATGAAATAGTTTATTTGTTATTTTGACAAACCTTAGGGGTCTCAATGAAATTTAATTTCGGATGAAAAATATATATCGTCGCCTGAGAGATTCGAACTCTCGCGGGGAAACCCCATGTACTTAGCAGGCACACGCCTTAACCACTCGGCCAAAGCGACTTTAATTGTTGAGTTGGGACCTTGTATAAATATACGCATTAATATTAATTACGCTACACAAATTAACACTTGATTAATCAAGTCCAGATTGATCTCCACCACTAGCTCCATCCAATCTCTCCAGCTTCATGCCTTTGTTTTGCACGATTTAATGAATAACACATGATTTGTTGGTCATGGTTTCTCCAATTTCATCTTCACTAAGTCAGATTTATCGTTTTGATTTTCATGTAATAAGAGTAACTCCACTTAGTATCAACCATCATGAAAAATGGCAACTTGTAATTGTCCTTTTAGCACTATAAATAAGTCTCATTAGTTAATTAAATTCATAACTTTGAGCTTCTAATTCCTTTCATCCGTTGTTCACTTTGTTTCTTTAAATGCTTTCATTAAATTTACTTGGAAGCCAGCTAATAAGTTCACAACACCCTATCAGCACAACCCTTCAATATAAAAATATTTCAATTCTTGTAAGTATGCCATGTGATTACTATTATTTTTATAATTATTCTTACATTTTATTTATTTATTTATTTTGCACTTATTATAATACTATAATTTCTATAACATTTCTTATTACCATCGTAACTTGAGAATTAATTGAAAATATCTAATCTAATCTCACCAAGCTTGAATTTGCGGCTCTAGATCATCATTGAAAATTTTAATAGCCATCATTGAAGAGAATGAAATTCCTAATTAGCCTACAAGAATGCTTGTACTGCTTATTCACAGCGATAATGGGATCATTGATTTTTAAGGATTAGTTTGGCAGTGTAAAAAAATAAGTGTTAATATAATTAGTATTTATATTTTTTTAACACTTTTACTTTTAGCAACTTTTGAAAAACCGTTTTAAGTATTTGGTTAACAATATCAAAAAATATTTATTGATGTTAAATTAGGTGTTTAGAAGTGTAATTAAAAAAATATTTTTGTATTGACAAATTGTTAAAATAGACATATATTAAAATAAGTAATATATTCTTATAACAATATTTTTTACTAAAAACAAATATTATATATATAGCATTTTTTGTTTCATAAACATTTTAAAAAAATTGAATAAAAATTTGTTATGAAAATGGTTACAGCTTTAATAATTTTAAAAAAATAATATTTTTTTGTTATGAAAATAACTACAATTTTAATAATAGTAATTATGTATTAAAAATTAAAATATAAATAAAATTATAAATGTCATGAATGCAAATAATATAACAATTTCAACAATTTATTCATTTAGAGGGAAAAAAGTCATAACAAATTATAATCTCTAAATATCTAATATAATTCAGTATATATTCATATTTATAATCATGTAAATTAAAATCTTTTTAATCGAAAAAATCAAATGTTTGAGAAATATAATTTTAAATTTTGTTTAGGAATATATTAGAAAAAAATAAAATTTTTATTAATTGTACAAGTACTACTCTTTGAAGTATGTGAAAAATTAATTTGAGAAAGTATCAAATTTGTATTAACCTAATAATCATTTCAAGTGCTAAAATTTTTTTAATACACTTTATTTAAATTTGTGAAATATATAATTTAATACTTTATAACTATTAATTAACATTGTCAAACTCACTCTAACCTTGATAGTGAATTTTCAACATTTTCACAAAAAATTCAAGGCCCCCTCTATTTATGAACCTACATATTCACTCACCAAATGGGTCATTATGTTATTTCAAAATCTTAATTGATACATTTACACACTATTCATTTACTCTTCATATACCTACCTATCTACCTACAATGTGACTTGCACAAATCATTAGATTACATGTATACTTTCTAGAATATCTAAAGAAGACTATATGCCTTGATAATACAAATCAATTCACATCAAAGACTTTTAAGGATTATTATATTCGAAAAGCTTTTGGAGATTATTGACGAGTTGTTATACAATACAATACAATATATCCACCATTCTTTGTAATCACTTGAGAAATTCAATAAGTCTCCCTGAAGTCCCATTTTCCCTTTTCTTTTGAAATAATTGGAGCTCATTTTTTGGTATCTATTTTATTTATGAGCTTTTATGAGTAGTTGAAAGGGTAGACTTGTTTATTTTATTTATTGCAAGCAAGCATCTTTCTTAGAGATATACACTGTTAGACTTTTCTTTCTTTCTAATGTTCAAATTAAGTCGATTTTCACATGTTAGTATAATAAAATAAATATTTGAACTTATATTAAAAGAGAAATATCTAAAAGATAAAGGATAAAAGATTCAAATTCATAAAATTTCAATTAAAATTTTTTATTAATATCTAACGTAACGAAGAGTTTTTGTGAAGAAGTCATGTTTCATCTAAATTAAAAACATGTTAAAATTCTTAATGATATATAATTAGAATTTTACTATAACTAATATTTCAATAAACCTTTTCTCACAATATAAAAATTTACTCGTTAATATTATGTGACAATATCTATTATTGAGTATAAAACTGAATAATACAGTAGAAATAAAAGTTGCTTTATAAGGTATATTAATTTACAGTTTCTAATAGAAATCATTATTAAAATAGATAGAGTTAAAGCATTTTTATTATACTTTTAAAGCAATCAAAATGATTAATAAAGAGTTATTAAAGTCGTAAACAATTATCTAAGACATATTATTGTCAACTAATAATTAATAATTAATGAAATTTATTGTAAAGTTAAACAGACATATATCATTAATTCAAAGATATAAGATTTTGGGAAAGTAAACAAAAAGATTTGGTAAAAGAAAAGACTGATTTTAGACATTATTCATAAAACCTTTTCAATTACTACTAAGAAAGGACAAGTAGAAGATCTAAAAGAATAATTAAAAAGCTTAGTCATTTATTATTTTATGCATTTGAAAAAGCTAGAATATTTAGATTAGAGATTAGTATATAATCAGGTAAAACTTAATCCATATAAAAATTTTAAATTATATTGTAATATTAAAAGAGTTTTCGGTCGCTAAAGTAAAAATTGTTGTATCAACTCTTGTATTAAAATTTAATCATATTATATTGCAATATGGAGTTCATAAATTGCATATAATTTATTTTAAGCAGAATGCTTGATACCTCCTTATTGTTTGGTCTAATATTTTATTATTCTCTGTTGTTTGTTAAATATCTCATTATTCTCTTAAAATTTTCTTTTACCCTTTTAAAAAATATAACATGCTACATATAATAAAACTATCATATTATTTAGTATGATAAGTTTGTATAAGAGGTTTTGTAGATAAAATTTCGGAAGTTATTATTAATTTTGGACATTTTTTAGAGTATCTCTATATTTTATGATTTTCTTTTATTGAGAGAGATTCTCTACTTTTGTTATAATTATTTGAATTCTCAATTTTCTTTTCTCTTCTTTATACATTTCTTAATTCATACATTATATTAAAAAAATTTTAAAATTATAATAAAAAATATTTTTTTGTCAATTATTTGACTTTTTTCCAAATATTTAGTGCCTTGGATATGTTTCAAAAGTATCATACAACTACAATAACTATTAGAACTCATATAGTAGCAACTCTTTGGTCAACTTCGTTAGAAAACTTAAAGATAGTTGAGAGATACTTTTATCATTTTACATAAATCCAAACAAAATAATAGGATTTTATCTTCCAACTATTTGTCTTTTGTTTTAATATTCAATAACTACACCATATTTCAAAATTATATATCTCACAATTATAGTAATTGTTAAGAAATAATAATTATAGCTATTACCACTATTAACTTTACCGTTAGACGAGATGGTTGAATTTCAATAATTTAGAATGTGCCTCTATCAGACGTTATATTCATTGCTAAATAGTTGTTATAATTATGAGATAATTTTGAAAAATATTATAGCCAATAATGCTACGACAAAAAAAAAGTAGTTTGTATATAAATGACCCTATCATTTTATTTGGACTTGTATAAAATAATGAAAATATTCTTTACTAGTACAAGTTCTTTAACTAAGCTATTTTTTAAAATAGAGATTTAAAAGTTTGGACTCGTATAATAATAAATCTTATTATTTTATAAGTTTCTATATGCAACATACTTAGTCTTGAAGATAGACAAAATACTTATTTGGTTGGTATTTTATAAATAAGATAAATAAGGAAACTAGATTTTGTTCTTTTATTAATTATAAAGTATAAAACACGTTAAAATTATTTTTTTAAGTTAAAAAGAGTTTTCGAGTCATTGAATAGAGTATATTGTTAATTAAATTATAAAGAATAATGTGGTATTATATATTTAAAATGTTATTGAAGAAGATAAATTATACTAACTTATTTTCTTTTTTTTTTTAAATATTTGACAAAATTAAAATTAAGACCCTCTTTAAACAAAAAAAAAGATATAACTTTATTTAGCTCATTTTGTAAGTCATTTAGATTAATCAAATTAATTTATATATCAATATATTAGCTATTACATGATATTTAGATTAATTAGATCCCACAAAAAATGATTAGAAAAGAAAACAAGAGAATAAGATTTTGTAGACAGGAGATAGGCTTTCTTTCAAGCAGAGATTAAAGAAAAGCAAACGAGTATTGGAGTCAATTGCATGGATAGAAGTTTTAAAACAAAATTTTAAAAAATTTTAAGATTTAGTTTGAAATTGAGGTATCGTAGTTTTAGAGTTATAATTATTGTGAGATAAAAAATTTAAATGTTATTAATAAAAAAAATACATGACTCTCACAAAAAATTAGTGTTATCAAATATTTTTTTTAATTTTATTTTTAAAAAAAAGTGAAAGTTAGTAATACTAAATATACCCTAAATTTATTAATATTTTTATAATTAATTAAAACATTATAAGTCTTTTATTTTGCAATTTCTTTAAAAATTTTAAAAATGTTTAATTAGTATGAAATAGTTAATAAATATTAAAAAAATAAAAAATTATTTTCTAAAAAATAAAATCATAATATATAAAAAAAAGAAATAAAAATGGAACTGTATAGATTAGATACTGTAGTCTGGGGAGACCTCTGTTTTTCTGTCTGAACTAAATCAAGATCCCTTTATCGGCTCCACAACTATCGGAGATAAGACAAGTAACTGATCATCTTTAGCCGTACCTACCACCGCTCTATAATCCTGACACCTGGTATTTCACACTGTTAGTGATGTCCCTGCCCGCAGGGAATCAGATCATCTCAAACCAGACTATCACTCTCATTTACATAAAACGACACCAATAATCCCCAAATTTACAAAACTGCCAGTTCCTACGCTCTTCTAAGTCTGACTAATCTCTCCATAACTATCGGCTGAAAACAAAAGACTACAAAGTCAGATTTGGAGGCCTGTGCTTCATCTGCCGACTTTCCTGCATTTTCCTGCGCTTTCGAGTCAACTTTTCCGGAAAATTTCTCGATCAGGTATAAAGCACTCACTTCGCTACTACTTCACTCTGTTCTCGCTCTTGTAGAAAGCTTGCTCTGCTTGTTGATGGCAAAATGTAAGAAAATAGAACGAAAATCGAGCTTTGTGAGCTATAAACAAGCGTTTTGCTTTATTAGGCTGAGGTTTATAAGTGTCTGAAAAGAGAAAACGTTGTCGTCTCTTTTCCTTTTGGTTTCTGAGCTACCAAACGGAAGAAATGTCTCTTGCTTTGTCTGTTTGTTTCTCAAATTTCAATGTTCTTCATCTTACTCAGAAAACGGATGTAGAAGTTTTGATTCGTGAATAGAGCCAATGTTGTTGCTTATCTTTATCTTCCTCCTTTTTCTCGGCAACCAAACATTATAGTGATGGTATTAGCGGTTTGTCGCGATATATGTCGTTTAATTGATTCTGTTATTTAATAGTACCTATTTATGCAAATTTTGTGTATATTTTTACCGTAATTTTCTGGAAGTAATCGTTTCCGAATTTTCAGTTTAGACACATGAGGAATAAAGGAGATGAGCAATTCTATCACAGGCTTTCCAGAAAGGAGCTTCAATGTTTGTGCAAGAAGTATGGTTTGCCTGCTAATAAGTCAAGTTCAGAAATGGCAAAATCGTTGGCCTTGTACTTCGAGGTAATTTCCTGAGCCTGTTGATTTCATCAGTTTCTGAAAGCAAGTGAAAGCAGAACTCCATTTTCTCCCTCTATCATCTTTTAAGTGCATCAGTGTTTACTGGTATTTGTTTCTACTTATGTAGATTCTATATTATATCTAGGTTTGCTTTTATGATTTTGATTGTTTTATCATTGTGTGAATTAGACTTCTGAGAGTAAGGATTTCGACAATATTTTTAAAGATGAGCTTCATGTTGTATGCATTATAGGAGAGTATTTGTGTTTTTTCTTCTCTAGTTTCATCTCACCATAAATATTAATCACCCAAATATAATTTTCTATTTAAAAAGATGAAACCCATGCATGCTCAATGGAAGAAACAACTAGAAAAGGATCTGCTGGTGGACCTAAGAATTTCCTATCAATAATCAAATTTAAAACATGGTGGGTTTCCCTTGACCTAAATTTTTGACTTAAAATGAGACAAGTTTTCAACTGTTAGATCCATGCAGTCTACTGGTTGGAATCTAAAATCAAACAGAAGCATCTAATGCTACCAACTCAACAACCTTATCTACCCATGGATTACATGGATCAGTTGCTAAAAATTTATGACTAAATATAAGTTAAAGGAACCCGGCTCTTTAAAATATATACTGACACAAGCTAGTATAACATGGGAGCAAGTTGAATATTTGGATGGTTAACACCCCTGCTATATGTGTTCGACTCAGACCATGACTAATATTTTTGATAATTTGATGGTAAATGAAGTGTTTTACGGTTGACTTTCTTCTTTACCTTCCTTTATTTGAGGTTAAATGTTTACTGGAGCAATTTATTTACTCTTTTTTTATGAGGCCACGATACTATTGATTAGTTGGTTATGAAGGCACTTGGATGTTTCTTTTTGGTGTGGAGCTTTGGAAATATTGAGGGAATGTTAATCATCTCATCCCATGCGAAGTACAGTGGCACCTCATATTAAGGATGAGTTTCTTTAGGATTTTTTCTGCCCATAAGATAAAGTCATGAACAGAAAGAAAATAAGTATTGAAAGAGATACCAGTTGATGTTTCAGCACTAATTGGCAACAGTTTGGCAAGCTTATCTCCGAAGTCCTTGTCTGAAAATCTGGATGACTTGATTTGGCCTTCAATAGCTGTTGGTCCATGAAGAAGTGGACCTTGCTCATTTTGTTGGATGGCAGTTTTGACATCTTTTTACTTGTATAACAAGGATCCTAGGCATGATTTTGATAGCGTAGTTCTTATGCTCACCATTTTGAATGGTTTAACTGGAATGCCAAGAGAAATACATTCGTGGAAGATACCTAATTAGCATAGTGAACACTGTGGAGCTAAAATTTGCCTAGCTTAGAGTTCAGCAACTTGACTTGCTAGCTGGGAGCTCAGGCTCAAGTTTGGTAGGTTTAGGTTTAGGATAGTGATAAATGAGCTTTCATTGAGCTTTAATTAACCATGACATGGCCATAGTTATTCATATATTCATATACTAGAAGCATGCTATTACAAATACACGATTTTACATAATTTTTTGAAGAGTTGCTTGGTTTTTTTTTTTTTTTTTATGTTTTTACAAAGATTTCTTGCCACTCCCTACATTTTTTTTCCACCTTTTCTTTTATTAATATGATTCTTTTAGATTCTTATCCCAAAAGATAAAGAAAGTAAAAAATAAAATTCCTGTGTTTTCTACCCATGGAGAATATGTCTTTTTATCTTATATGCCATGTCTACAAATCTATATTTTCTCTGGTTCTGGACTTTTGGCAAGCTATGATATTTTATCAGAAAAATACTTCAAGAATTCAGAATTATCGCAGTTCACTATTTGGATGAAATTTCTAGATAATGGACATTTCTATTAAACATCCCTCTTTTTGATAGATTTCACGATTTTCTCCTGATGGTTGTTTGTGCACTTTGTTAAATTATGAGAAACAACAATTTGTCTGATTCAGTGATACCAGAGTTTTATTTAAGCATGAAGCTGCTAAACCTAATGTGTACCACACAGGCTTTGATTGTTTGTCCACTCCACAATTGTTTACTGGTTGTGAAATATTTCAGTTTTATTTTAGACCTGCTTTTTAGTTCCCTTATTGTTCCTTTTTGGTCCTCTTTAATGAGTTGGAATATTCCTTTTTGATACCATTGTGTATGAACCTGATATCTGATATGTTTGCAGAATATGAGTTCAATGTCCTCTGGAGAAAGGTTACGTGGTACTCAAGATACTTTGCTTCCTACAATGATTACGGGACTGCAACCTGGAGCAAAAGGTGTGCATCATTTAGCGATTGCCTCGTGAGTCTGTGCTTTCGGTTTTGTAAAATTGTTTTAACATCATCATTTCTGGTGTAGTTATATGACTTAGTAATATGATTGATGAATAATATGATTGATGAATTACATGAGCAATTACTTGGTGCTTCTGCAGATAATAATGGATTGAACTCCTGCTCTACAGAGGTGGGAGACAGAAGCAAGTATTCTCAAACTGTAAGAAGTAATGAATTGGGTCATTGCATTGGGGACAAAACTTGTGACAAGGTTTGATCCTGTTTCCCCATTGATTTTTCTGCATCAATCTTTATAACCAAAAAGTTCATTGACTCAAGATAGAGTTGCATAGGCCCTCCACAATACTTCCTTTCTCTCCTCTTAACCTGCTGGGGAGACAGTTAGAAAGCTTTATGTGTTTTGCTGACTGTAGTTATCACATGGATCATGCGTTAGATGCTGATTTCATGACTATAATTGAAATCTTTTCCCCCTTTAGAAGCAAGAACAATTGTTTCTTTTCCCAAATCACACCTGGCATAGCATTAGTTGACTGCAACTTTTCTATTAACTGAAGAAAAGATGCGAAGAAATTCATAAAGCCTACTTTTTTTAGCTCTAAGAGAGAAGGAAATTGATCTGGACCCTTAATGTGTGGTTCTCAAATGAAAAGGAAATATTGTCATTTTGTTGTATTGCTGTGTTAGTGCTCTAATTAATCTTCATTAAGATTTTTATGCACATGGCATTACAGGAAGGCCTTGATTGTTCAATGTATTGTTCAGCAATTGCTAGAGATGGCAGGGTGGAGGATATGTGCTCGATTCAACACACAGATGTAAATATTTTTCCCTGCACTAAGGAAAATGCTTCATCGTCAGCTGTGAAAACTATAGAAACAGCTTCTCCCTCATTTGAGTTTTATGTCTGTTCAGAAGAGGGGATTAACCTTTGTGTTGATTTGAATTCAAACCCATCAGATTGGATTAAGAAATTGAAGAGTGAGGTTAACATTTGTGAAAATATGTGCCATAACAAGTCTGCTAGTTTTCATCAGGAGCTTGGGCGATTTGGAGAGAATACTAAGCAGATTAAAAGTTCCTTTCTTTGGAATATAGATGCTCAGCAAAGTAAGGATGACAATATGCAATCCGAGTCCTCCCCAAGTATATTAATGAAAGAAAATAACCATGCGGTGCTTGATCATCCAGATGGAGGTGATGGATCTTTGACTTCTGTTGCAATAAAATCAAGTGGCTTTTCTGTGGTTGTATCAGAGCGTGCACAGGAAGATCAAGGAGTTATCTCGTCTGAACCCAATTCTGATGCACGAGATGGTATTCATTCCTGTACAGATGAAAATGGATGTGTGACAACTCTTGATTCAGACGTTGGTAATTCTCCTAGAAAAGAGTTGGCTGGTAATTCTAATGTGGATACATCAGATTGTCCATCAAGTCTTCCTTCATTTGAGCATCAGAATTCAAAGCCTACCGATGAAATTTGTGAAGCCCAGAACAACACTTGTAGTCTTGTGAATTCTCAGTTGGTAGTTGCTGGATGCTGGCCTGGTAGTTCAGCGGAGATTCCACTGTCAGGACCTGAGATTGAGCTGAATGCATCATGTGTGCCTTCTCAAAATGGTGAATTCGTTGATTTGGTTTATCCTATGGGCACTGCAGAGACTGAACAAAGCAGATTAGCCAATTCAAGCGAGCCTGATCTTGACATTTGCATGAATCATTTGCCAACATCTGTTGAAGGATTGGTATAGCCCTATTTCTCTACTTCCCCGCTGGAATGTCACTGTCATGAGTAAATTTAGTGCAGTCTATTTACTACAAAGTGGATTTGATTTCTAGTAATTTATGTTTATGATGTAGCCTGAGCTTTCCAGAATGTTTGCATGCCTGTAATGTGGTTTCTTCTCACACACATTTATTGCTCTAGTGGAGGTTTTTCAGCTAATTCAACATTTTAGATAGAGATTTATGAGCTGAATATACTGTGGTGTTATTTATTCATAGTTATGTTTTTCTATTAACAATAATAATGAAAATAAGGATATAGTCTCGTTTCAAAACCACTTTTATGCAGTGCTTTCGTGTTATCAATTTAATCTCTTAGGTTTTTACTTTGAACCTAATGGGTTCTTATATTTTCTTGCAATTCCAGTGATGAATTTTATGATTATGACTTACTAAGATTTACCACTGTTGGAACAATAAAGATTCTATCGGTGTTTTCCTTCTCTTTTTTTTGAATGAATTACATATACATATCTCCAAAGTTATAAGATCACGACATAAACAAAAAGTGTTCTTACAGTATATGTTGGCCAACAGGCCATCAACATCACGACAGCATTCCCCGACTGTTATCAGTTAATAATTTCTTTCCGGTTCTAATGTAATTTTTGAGGTATGGTGCTCACAAATTGATGGCTTCCCTGTGACTCAGTAGTTGAAATGGTGTAACTACCTCTCTATTCCATTTTGTTCTAATGTAATCTTTTTTATGCATATTGCAAATTATAGTATGCACTTGGCATTTCACAAATCTCATTTTATTAATACAGATCTTCCGCAATATCTGACATAAATACTGTGTAAGTCTTACATATGAAATGTAATCAGGAGACTGCTGCGGCAGTTTACCTGCCTTTTGTACAAATGATGATTGTTCATAATTTCATGTATCTAAAATCTTCTCTTGATATCCACTATTTTTGTTGTATTTCTTATCTCATGCCAATCATTCGACAACCCCTGCCCCAGTTCCCCATCAGACAAACAGGGAGCAAAACCAATCTGCAGGTTAACCAATTAACTGGAATAGTTTATATATTTAATGCAAAAATTAATTTAGGTAGCTTGGTTCATCTGTTATCAATTATTTTGCTCCTAAGATATCTAGATACATATTGAATTTGGCTCAGTATATTCTGTCATCTTTGATTGGCATTTATGCTATTATGTTTGCAGGAAAGGAGCAAAGTTATCGAAGTAGGGGAGGGCTCAGAGTAATTTTTCTTCTCACTGAAAATCCATCCTCTAGCACTTTTCTTTTCTGCAGTGATCTGATTGTATATACATATATTTGATCCTTTCAGATCCTCACAATTTAACAGTTCATTCGAGAAGATATGTTCAAGTCTTGATAATATGGAATCCAGGGAAGAACTTGTCAAAAAGAGGTCTCGTGCAGAGAATGAGGATCAAACTACACACGGTAAACCTGATGCAAAGAGTTTAAGGAGCCTAAAGCATTGTCCTGCCAAGGTACTTCCTAGAAGGTCCATGCGGCTGGTCTCTAAGGTTCTTTCTTGAACTTCCCCTTTCGTCATGTTTGTGTATTGACATCATCTGTATTGGTCTACATAACATTTAGGAAAGACTATAGAGATGCAATAAGAGTGGATTGTTTGAGAAGCTGCAACTGATTGTTACTTTTTATAAATTTTAGCTTCTGCAACATGTAATTTTAATGAAATTACAACCCTTCGATTTTTTATTCCGGAATAGATAAAGATAACCGTTCTTTCACTTATCTTGTGTCTAAAACTGGATAGCAAAAATCCTAGAGAAAGTATGAAATGAAAACTTAACAGTGCGTAGAAACATCAGGCTGTGACATGAGGAAAATCCTGGATTAGTCTGAAGCTGCATTAAAGTTGTGTCTTTTGACTACGCAACTAATTTTGGAGTTGATGTTTTCATTTGCCGAATTTTGATACATTGGATATTAGTGTGTTCTTGTGAACTTCGCCTTTACATAATGCTCCAGTTCAACTGTTTAGGTTGGTAAATTTATCTCAAATTATAATTAGTATGTTCTATGTTTTGTTTTATGATTCTCCTGAAGGAGGACTATTTCTAGGACGCATGCATATAATTTAGTTTCTCTAAAATTTAGATTGTTTCGTTTTTCAGTAAGTTGATGACCTGCGTGCATGGGGCCACATTTAGTGACGTGATGTCCCAATTATTTTGATGCTGGAGTACAAATAGTAAGTGTGATGCTTTTATCCATCTCTCTTTCAAAACAATCAGCTCTCATTCAATTTGAACAAATTAATGTTGTTTGCTTTATATTTTTTCTGCATAACATTGGAAAAAATTATTCTCTTTTCATGATATGTAAATATGTTTGAGATTTTCGTGCTTTCCTTTAATTTTGAAAATGCAACAGCTATTGGGAAGCCAATCTTTTTCAGAATAGGTAGCGCTTCAAAACATAATACCTCAATCCTGAACGTACATTGTTAATAGAATATGGAAAAATTCAAATTTCTGAACAAGATCTTGATCTCCACTAGTGCCCTGTCTCATTAGAAGATTGTGTTTACAATCATATAAACTGAAGCCATATTAGTTTCTAGGTTCTACATTTAATGCCAAATCCATTCCAGTGAATGAGAAATTTTAGGAATTCAATTTAGGTCTCCAAGCCTTACAGAACCCGTGATGGATCATTATGATTTCTTATTCTTGTTTGAATATTTTAAAATAGCTCTTGTATTCCTAGTTTTTGCTGCAACTGTGAAAGTATTTGTAGGCAGTACCCTCAACCTTTTAACAGTATTTATTGATATTCTAATTTCCAATATACCTCCAAATATGCCTGCAGGTTGCTACATTCTTTGAAGGACAATTATAATCAGAGATAATAAACTCACAAGGTATTCTTCTCAGTTGTTTAACTCCCTACAAATTTATATTCTCTCAATTTAGCATCAGAGCCCATTAATCAAATTTTAAGAGAATAAATATGTGAAATATTGTTCGTATATTCGACTATTTTGAATGGGAACTTTTATTTCTATACTCATCTGGTTTTTATTGTCTGTAATATATATTCCTTATTTGATGTATATTTGATAAGATCATTTAGCATTGGACAGTGTCTAGTAGTTGGGAACTTTGATTTTTTCAGCATTTGAATATGGGATCAGCAGATTTAAATTTATAATTAGATGATCATGAATTTAGAAACATATAAATAAATATAGGGGAAAGATTAATATTTTATTAACTTTACATAATTTTTTATACCATTTATTGAATTTAGACACTTTTAATAATTGAGATTAAATTTAATATATATTATTAATATATAAAATTAATGTAGAATTTAATCTCAACTATAAAAGTATTTAAATTTAATAATTTAAAATTATATAAAATTAAGAGATTATTTATTTTATTAAAGCACATGGATCTCCATTTCACAATTTCTATCAGTTCTGTATTATTTTCAACAAGTAAATTTTTTCTACACTTTTCCTAGAAAATTAACCCTTTATTTTTTAACCAAAAAAAGAAAAAATTGTCAGGGCATCAAAGCTTTAATAATATATGTTGTCGATTTCATTTCCTTTTCTCTTCAACCTTCGCAACACTTTTTATGCTAGCAGCCTAACTCTATTCATATGCCATTAAATATAGCAAAATTATGACTATCAAAAGCTTTTATGAGATGTCAAAATTTATTTCCCTCTCTAGAGTGAAGAGAAATCACATAGGATAAGAATATGTATGAGGCCTTTGTACGTGTCTTATCTTATTAACTGCTTCTCTATAGATTAGACGTCTAACTTGTTCTGCAAATGTCTTGTTAAAGCAACATTCTAACATATATTTAATATGATGTTATTTTAAATGAGATATGATTTTTTTTTTTTTAAATACTAATATCACGTTACAGTGGTTAAAATTTTATTTAGGGTTTATTATAACTCATTTAAGATATTTGTGAACAAATAGTAGAGGTTTTGTCCTCAAGAAGAAGAAAGAAAATCTGACCACACTGAGAGAGGAGAGTTCTGTTAGAAGGAAAAATGCGAACTCACATTTTACTGTTAATATATGAGTTAAAAAATTTAACATAAAAGTATTATTCTAATTTAAAATATATGAAATATTTAAAATTTGGAGATATAAGATAAAATTTAAATATATTTTAATAACTATATTCTTACAAACTGCATTGCAGTCAAATCTCTTGCAGGAAATTGCTTTTGAGGATCTGTCGTAAGATAATATTACTTAGAAATTGAGTAACAAATATTTAACTTCTTTTTTTCTTTTAAATGATAATTCTAGTCTTTATGTGTACCTTGTTCTGGGTTGCATTCCTTTACAAATGTTGGTCCAATCAAATGGGCCTAGTGATTAGGCTGCTAGAGTAAAAGTGGACCGTACCTGATCATTATCATTCCTTAATTACACATTTACCTTCATAAACAAGTTTTTTTTTTTTTTTTTTTTTTTATAAGTTTTTTTCTAAGAGTAACTCTTGGAGAGAATTACTATTAATAAAAAAGTAGAGTGTAATACAAGATAAACCAAGGACCGAATGTCAACAAAAGCAGACATTAAATTCTGCTGGAAAAAGACCAACTAATTTGAAACTAAGTAAATTCAACCCCCAAGCAAGGAAAGCAGGCAGCAATCTGCAGATCTTTGCAGCGGCAGCAGCCAGCAACATTCAGCAGCAATATGCAGCAACAGAACAGACAGCAGCAATATGCAACATTCAGCAGGAAACAAAGTAGCAGCTACAGAACAGCAGTCAAACTACAGCAGGTAGCAACTGCAACAAAAATCAGCGGCAGGAAGACAAGCTGCGGCAGGAATTCAGCAGCAGAAAAAGCAGCAAAATAGACTCAGGAGCAAGAAAGGGCAGCAAGCTGCAGGAAGGGAACTGGCAGCCAACTACAGCATAACTGAACCAACTTAACAAAGGTTAGCTAAAACGATAATTTGGGAAGCCCTGCACATCTTTGAATAAGAGATAGCTAACGCCAGAGGGGGAATGATCCCACCAGGTAAAATCACTACAATTAAGACCCACATTAGCTAGCTTATCAGCCACCGCATTGTTCTCACGAAAAGTGTAACGGAAGGTCATCTTAGAAATAAGACTGCAACAATGATGCCAACGAG
Source organism: Azadirachta indica (assembly GCA_022749755.1). Classification (NCBI taxonomy): domain Eukaryota; kingdom Viridiplantae; phylum Streptophyta; class Magnoliopsida; order Sapindales; family Meliaceae; genus Azadirachta; species Azadirachta indica. The sequence goes on along the minus strand of CM040441.1, from coordinate 5,233,521 downwards.
AAAGTAAAGCCCAAGAAGGAGTGAGATTAATGTTTTGCAACAATTGTTTTCATAAACAAGACTGCTATTGAAGTTAAATGTGTAATTAAGGAATGATGGATTACATATTTTCAACTATTTTGTTATGAATTTTTTATATACATACCTATCTATTAGGCAACAATTGTATAATTAAGCATTGGTTTTAAAGTTAGAATTCCCCTGAAATTTAATTAATGACTTGAATTAAAGCTCTGTTTGGGCTGAGTGGAAGTTTATCTGTGAACACTTTTGTTCCACAATTCGATGTTCGGATATTAGATAAATTGTAAACATTATTAGCTGGTTACCCACTGAAGATGAACAAGGCGGAAGAGGCAGTGGCTGCAAACTTACAAGCAATTGTACTAAAATGAAACAGTGAGAGCAAGAGCACGAGAAATAAGTGGTTAGAACTGAAGAAAAATTGAGTGTAGCCGCATACTTTTAGAACTCCATTAGGTGAGAAGATTAGAGAAATTTGTTCGGGGTCAAGATGGTTTTATATTATGTAGATTAATGTGATATAACGACTCTGTTCTTCCAGGAAATCTCTTAAATTTTTGGTTCTAAAATCAGCAAATCATAAATAACATGCCAATTTGATGGAAATTTTAGATAACCAAGAAAAATGCACGAAATTTTATCGCATTAGTCCTCCAAACTATCTAGATTTAAATAATATCTTTTAACATATTTACAGAAAAGCAAGTTTAGCTAAAATAGAATTGACAATTTTTAAGATAGACTTATTCATATTATACTTAGGAATTGAAATTACAAGAGTTTAACAACAGACTACTTTGCTATGTTTTAACCACTATTCAAGTACATAGAGTAACTGATCTTCAAAGAGAAACTAATTTCCACGTCTCCTCTTTCTCTCAGTAGTTTTCAGTCGCAGTCGAAAAGTCTTTGCAAGCCATTCTTGTCTTTTAGTGCTGAAGATGTGTCCAAGAACCACTCCTGCTATTGTTCCACTGGCATATCCTATCAAAACTATTTTCCACCCAAACGCAAATGGAGATTCCGATCGTGTATCTTCTTCTTGTGGAGTCTTAGATGATTCACATTTTCTCAACAAAGGTTCTCCGCACAATCCAGGATTTCCATCAAATGAAGTACGATTAAATGTGGTGAATTGTGTTCCTTCAGGTATTCTTCCAGTGAGATTGTTATGTGATACATCAAAGACCGCAAGTGCCGTAAGCTCTCCCAATTGTCGAGGAATTTCTCCTGAGAGCTTGTTATGAGAAAGGTCCAATGATTCTAGCACCATTAGATTACTCAAAGACGATGGAATGTGACCTTCAAGATTGTTGTTTGAAAGATTGAGAGACCGAAGCCCCTTCAAATCTGCGAATGTTGTTGGAATTTCTCCTACAAATTTGTTGTTGGAGAGAATAATAGCTGCGATCAAATTTGAGAGCTTCTCATATTCTATCTCTGTGCCTTTGTTACTCATTGTTAGCGAGTAATCAGAATAGCCATATGAGGTATATTTAGGAAATTCTGGTGGCACTAGTGAATCTTGCAAATATGTTAGCTTTGTCGCATTGACATCTTTCATGGCATTCCAATACTGGAAGTACTTTGATGGAAGAATTCCTGTAAAACTATTGTGAGAGAGATCAATGATGCGCAACTTGGGAAACTCAAAACCTGTTTCAGGTTCCCTTATTACTCCATAAAATCTGTTGAACTTTAAAACGAGAACCTCGAGCTTCGGAAGAGTCCCCAACCAAGAAGGGAAAATATCAGTGATTTGGTTTATTCCAAGATTAAGAAATTTTAACTTCTTACAATTAGCCAACGATTTAGGTATTCTCCCTTGAAACGAATTATTGCTTAAATCAAGCATCATCAAATTCGTTCCTTTTATGAAGGTTTCAGGGATGCTTCCGTGAAAGTTGTTGCCTTGCAATTTTAGTATTGACAACTGATAACTAAAATTGCCCAAACATTCTGGAAGCATGCCGCTTAAATTATTGTAAGACACATCAAGAGCAAGAAGAGAAATCAAACTGCATATCTGGGGTGGAATCTCATTTACCAGCTGATTGTTTGAAACTAGATATGAATAGGTGGATACTGATGGAATTGGGAGTGGTCCTTGCAGCTTATTAAACCTGAGGTCTAAGGTATCTAGACCCATCCATGGAAGAAAAACAGGATTCTGTTCAAAGCCTGTCAATAGATTGGAAGAAAGGTTCAAATATCCCAAATCATTTGGACTTACATCTAAGAACCATCCAGGTACTTGGCCAGCTATCTTATTGGACGAAAGATCCAAAGACCGCAATAGATCTTGATTGCGCAAAAAATATGGGAACTCGCTAAGGTTGCATGAGCCAAATCCTATAACTGCGAACTTTTGGAAAGAGGCATTAACGGCGGTACTGATACTGCTGACCAATGACAACTTGTTTGATGAGAGACTTAATATTAATAAATTTTTCATGTTCAGCAGGAACTTGTCTATCTCCAGTGTGCCACTCAAATTGTTGAAGGAAAGGTCAAGCCGTTGAAGATTCTCCTTGAGCTCAAAGATAGAACTGGGAATGGAGCCTTCCAATATATTTGACTGAAGACTTAGAGCCTGCAATTGGGTTAGGTTCCTAATTTCAACTGGGATATGTCCAGTCAGTAGATTAAGTTGTAAGTAGAGACCTGATAGTTTGTTGAGGTTCATCAACCAAGATGGGATTGGACCGGTTAACCAGTTATCATACAACAATAACCAGTTAAGTTGGGTTAGATTCATGAGCACAGAGGGGATTTTACCAGTTATGTCGTTACTGGAAAGGTCCAAAAAAGTGAGTTTTTTAAGATTAGTTATCCAAGTCAAGGAATAAGAATTTAAGCCTAAAAAATAGTTTCGTTTCATTGCTAAAAAATCGAGTTGGGTAAGATTACCTAGTGAAGGAGGAATTATTCCGGAAAAGGAGGAAAATGTCATATCCAAGTGAGATAATGATTTAAGATTTCCAATAGAAGTAGGTAACTCACCCTGGAAAGGATTAGAAGAAATGTCCAGAAAGACGAGCTTCCTAAGGTTACCAACTGAATACGGCATTGTTCCTGAAAATTAACAGTCGACTATATTAATACCCCACAAGATGAGATTACTATTAAATATCATCAACAACTTAAAGATTGATCAGCTAGAGAATCTTTGGGGAATTCACCGTGCAATCCGCATCCTTGGAGAGATAAAAATGTCAGTGAAGATAAATTTGTCAAGGCATGAGGTATCGGAGACGAAATCTTCACATGCGCAAGATTAAGCACGCTCAGGTTGATTAGCTTCTCAGCGAGATTTGTTAGGTTTTGGAGTTCCAAATAATAGTAAGAATAACTATGGTTTTGGAGCTTCGAATAATAATAATTATCTGATAGATCAAGGGACGCCAACTCGGAGAGCTCTAGTAATTCCAATGGTATTTGACCAGAAAAGGAAGAATAAGAGAGGTTAAGGTACGATAACTGCGTAAGGTTAATGATCCCAGACGGAATACTAGATGAATTGAAATTATTATCAGCAAGATTAAGCCATTGAAGATGGACTAAGTGAAAGAGGGTGCTGCTAGAGTTGATGGAACCATAGAGATAACTGCTAGCGAGGTCGAGCTTAGTAACGTGACCAGTGTATTCGTCGCATTTGACACCATCCCATAAGCAGCAGTTACTATTTTCTTTATCCATCTTCCATGATTCAGTCTTTGGATAAGCAGAAGGATCACCAGAAGCACTCTCAGCAATAACAAGGCTGTGCTTGAGTTGCAACAAGGCAGAGCGCTCATTATCATGGCAGACTGGATGCAGAGACGACGACGCAAAAGAAGTAAAGTACGCAAATGTAATTTGAAGAAATAACAAGAAGAAAAACAGGGATAACCCCATGATTTTCTTAACAGGAAGGAAGGAACTCTGTTAAACTGGGAACCAAGATGAGGAAGGTAGGTGGAAGGGAGAAATAGAAGTTGTGAGAGTTGGTATGCATCTTAGTGAAACTGAGTTGCTCTTTATATACGCAGATTGCATGCAAGCTGTATGTATATCTCCAATTATTGCTTAAAAATCAAGTTGGTTTCTATTTTTCTACCCGTATGCGTGCGACTTGAAGTCAAGTCGTTGCGGAAATTAAGAGAAAGGCAATGACAATAATAATATGGAGATAAGACTACTAACAGTATAAGTATTCCTAGTCAAGTCGTTTGTGGAAATTGACAACTATCATTCAATCAAATGCAAAAGGAGAGCGACTAAAGTCTTCTTCTTGACCAGGTACATCATCATGATGTTCTTTCTGTGAAGCTTAAGAGAATTCATTTTCACTGCTTTTGACAAAGGTTTTCCGCGTAATCCTGAATTCCCATCATAGGAACTATATATGTCCAAATGTTTCAAATTGCTTTCCTTGTGGTATGAGATGTTTACCTGAAACATATATCAAAGAATTAATGCAAGTGATTTGAGCCCTGTTAGTTCGCAGGGGACCTCAACTGTGAGGCCGTGGCTTAAAAATCAAGTTAGTTTCTATTTTTCTACGCATATGCGTGGGGCTTGGGCTAACCAACGACCTGGAGTCTAAGTCGTTGTGGAAATTAAGAGAAAGGTGATGATAATAAATAATTTGGAGATAATATTACTAACAGTATAACTCTCCCAATTCAAGTCGTTTGTGGAAATTGAGAAGTCTTTGTACTTTAGAAGCAGACTAATCAAAATCAATTTAATTTGGGGTTGGAAAAGGTGAAAAAATTATATCACGAAAAGAAAAACCCTTAATTTATATGGATCTTTTTTTTTGGTGGATGTTATTGAATTTTTATATTTCTTAACCAACAACTACAATGGGTAAGTTATTGAAAAGAAAAATGTATTCAATGTATGTGGTTCCTTTTTCTCTGCATACTTTTCAATTGCTTCTAAATCTCTAATATTTAACCATGCAAGCTAGCGGTGGGTAGGGTCCTAGACTTCCTATTTTAGATCCTTTCTGATGACAAAGATTAATCTCATTTATATATAAAGTTATCCACTATATATGAATTCCATCGTATTAAAGTGGGTAATTTTTTTTTCAGTACATAAGGGCAGATTTTTCTCTTTGGTGAGAGCAAACATCGCCCGAATATCCAATTCGACCGGTGCCAAACTTGACTTAATTAAAACTTCCTATTCTTTGTAAATTTTCAATGTTATATTGATAGATTGAAAATGCAATACTCTGTTAAAAAAAAAAAAGACTTGTTTTTGCTTGAGCCCGTGTTACAATACTGCCCAGGAACAACTCCAATTAGCAGCCTAGTAGTACTTGTATTTCCAATCACAAATATTATCCAATCAAATGCAAATGGAGAGTGGCCAAATTCTTCTTCATCAGTAGGTAGATCATCATGATCTTTTTTCTCTGAAGCTTTTGAATTAATTTTCACAAAAGGTTTTCCTCATGATCCAGCCCAATGCCCATCATATATAGGCACTATACATTTTCAAACGTATCAAATTGCTTTCCTTGTGGTATAATAATGAGAAGGTTATCTGAAACGTATATCAAAGAATGTTAGCTCTACGGAAATCTCACTGGTGAGCTTGTTATTTGAGAGCTACATTGATTCTCACCTCGTCAAGTAGATTATTGCAGGAAATTAGGTCAACAACATGAAATTTGAGATATATATGGATGCTGTAATTTATAAAATATTTGGAATTTTCGAGATCTCAGATGAAATTTGAGAATATTTTAATAATTATATTCTTTCAAATGTAATCTATTACAGTTAAAAGTCGTTTGTGGATCTGTCTTAACACTTGAGGTATATTACTTAGAAATTGATTGACAAATATTTAACGATTTTGTTTTCTCTTTTAAATGATGACAAATATTTAACTTTCAAATGTAATCTATTACGGTCAAACCACACACATTAAATTGCTTTTTAGGATCTGTAATAAGATATATTCCTTAGAAATGAGTATATAACGAATATTGAACTTCTTATTTTTTCTTCTAGATGATAATTCTTGACATTGTGTACCTTGTTCTGGGTTCCTCCACAGATTTTGGTCAAATCAAATAGCCCTAGTGATTAGGCTGAAATATACAAGTGGAACATCATCATTATCATTACTTAATTACTCGCTTAACTTCGTAAACAAGTCTGTGTCCCCGAAAATAATAATTAAAAACAATTAATTCCACATATGGATTGCAAATTTTCTACTATTTGTCATATATGTATTTTTTTATATATACGTATCTACTGGGCAACAATTTGTATAGGCATTGGTCTTAAAGTTAGAAGTCCCCTTAAATTTAATTAAAATTTATTATGTCAGATTGAAATGAAGAAAATTTCATCAAGTTTTTCGACAATATTAATTGTAAAATTCTTCAACAAGTTCTCTTAAAATCTAAAAGTAATCATAAAATTTTTGGATATTAAAACATTGTTCCCTTTAAATAAAGCTGAACTTTTAATGTTTATAATAAAAATATGTTACAAAGTGATAATTACATGTACAAAACTCAGCAATAACTAACATTAAGAACTTTATGTTAAAGTGATTAAGAGGATATTTGGGATTGTCGTGGGAAAAAATAAATGTGATTTTGAATAACCAAATGTTATTTTGAGTATTTGATAAAATTTTTTCAAAATTACTTTTGCCTAAATCATAATATCTTACAACAAATTTTGAGAAGTAAGAGAAGAGTTACTTTTTAAAATTGGATTTTGAAAAGCTATTCTATTTATAAGTATAATATCAAATATATCCATTTAAAATTACGAAATCTCAAAATTAACTTTACAAATAATTTTTAAATTTTAACTTTAATCAAGAAATAAATGGTTGAAATCAAAATTTTTTCTTTTCATTACTTTTTTACTTTTAATTTATATTTTCTTTATAAATTATTTAAGTAAGTATATATTATATATAATGTAATATATATTATATTATATTATATAATTCACTTACCATTACTTTATCAAAATCATAAATAAAAGCAATCTTGTTGCCTACTTAAAGTACGGCAGCTAAATATATATTAAACACTTAAAGCAAATTTTATTCATAATTATTTATTATGTATATTTTAGTCATTTGTATTACTATAATATTTTTAATAGTAAAGTTACTAAATGTACAAAATTATTTTTGAAATTTATATTACTTTAATAAATAAAAACTAAATACTAAACTGGTTCTTTTTAAAAATGATTATTTTCAAATCATAATAATCCTAAACTGACCCTAACATAATTTTATTTATTGTTTTATGAAAATTTAGCTGCTTATTCGTGCTATTTCATGAAATTTTCTTTAAAAAATTGTCATAGATAGCTTTTGAATTCTATGCTTATTTATAAAATTAAACAGGTTAATTTGCAATCTGATCAAACAAATTAGAAGAAAATGGATTAGGTTTATTGGATGTTCTTAAAAATGTATCAAATTAATTAAGTTGAGTGCTAATTTTTTTTTTAAAAAAAATGGATGAAAATGATAAATTTCACACGTAAAATACCAAAGTTTTAGCCTATATTATTATTTTAAAATAATTTAAGAGTATCAAGCATATTTCAAATAACTTAAATTATGACTAAAGGGCCAAATTTACTCTTTTTTTATTGAATTGAGACTTTAACCACTAGAATCAGTAAATAAATAATAATGTGTCCTTGTGGCAATCACAAATTTTTGTCAGTTGTCAATCTATATTAAAAGTACCCACTCTTTCTTATAGTATTCTTGGACCACAAAATTATAAAGAAATATAATATATATATATTATATTTTCTTTTAGTTTTTAAGAATATAATATTTGAAGAAAATATTTATATTCAAATTTGAGATTAAAAGGAACTAATTTTATTTTTTTGGCATGTTTTCTCTATTATTTGATTAATCTTGAAACTGTCATGGATTTGACAATTTTAAACGAGTCTCGTGCTTGTTGTATTTGACTCTTTTATTTGGTGCCACTTCTGCTACGTTATTTAGAAGAATATTTCAAAGAGTGATTTAATAATTTTACAATTTATTTCTTATTTTACTATCATTATGTTACCAATTGAATGCATTTACGTTATTAATGTTATTTTATTTCTGTGTAGAGAACCTTTATATACTCAAATTTAAGGCAAAGATAACTTTTCTTTTTGTATTTTTCTTTATTGTTCCATTAACCTCATGCATGTTGTGAATTTGACTTTTTTAAATGAGTCACCAATGTGCTATATTTGACTCAATCATTTTATACGTTCTTTTACTATTTTATCTTAAGGGAGACTTGAAGAGGGTATTTTAGTCATTTTATCATTAATTCCATTTGTACTACTAATCATTTTACTAAACTTATTTTACTTTGGTGTAAATTTTTTTTTTCTGGGTCTACGATTTTCCGCAATCCACAGTATTCATTCAAGTTATTGGTCTAATATTATTAATTTTTGTATTCTATTTTACTATTTTCAACCTTTAATTTTACTCATAAATGTCAAAATTTGAACATTATTATCAGACTATTACTTATAATTCAGTATTTATAAACTTACCTATTGAAATTCAAAAAGATAATCAAGTAGTTGAGACATTTGTCCCTTTATAAGAAATCATTTTGCCAATAATATGATTCAAGATTTTGGGGATTGTGTTTTATAGATTATTTATTGAGATATCCTACCAAAATAAATGAAACATTTTTTTGTTTTTAAATTTACAGTATATCATAATTATCGAGCATATACATATATATACATATATAATTAATTGTGATTATTTTTTGCTTAAATGGTGTCGGTTGATACCCAAAATTAGATCTTGAATACCAAGTAGTGAATTTTTTTATTATTGAATTCCTCTCTTTTTTCTTCGTCACTCATCTTTATATAGTGCAGTTTACACTTCTATTAATATTAGGAATCTTAATGAAATAAGGAACATATCTGTTAGAATCCTAATTTGCTTTAAATTGAACTTCCCAAGTTTAGTCTTCCTTGCCATCCCTTGGATACCTTCTAATCGAAGGCATTTGAACATAATGTCATCTGAACATAACATCACCCAAGCACCGAATGTCATTCACCTGTTCTGACGGTCCAAGGCCATCAACTTTAAACATCGAACCATGGGCTGAAACCTACTTCCTAACATTAGGTGGGCTGAGATCCAGCTTCCCAAACATCAAGCTCCCCTAGTTTCCTGTGAAATAGGGTTTTGCTGGAAACTCCTTTTCTTGAGCTGAAACTCTACTTTTAACAGCCCCCATTATCATGGATAATCTGAACGTAACTCAGGGCTCGGTTGACCAGATGCCTCCTTTTGGACAATTGTCTATGCAATGAATAGAATTGGTTATCTATTCAAGTGTGTCTCTGATGCCTTGACCTTCTTATCTTTTTCCAACTGTCTCTGTTCGCTTTTCTATAGTTGTTGCACAAATTGAATGGCATCTACATCCATCCCACGTATTGTCGTCCGCCCTGGGGTTGTTGCAGCGAAACTGGCAGGACATTGAAGTCCAATGAGTCTACCTCGTGTGGTTTCCCTGATGGTGGTCTTTTAACGATCACTTGCTCCTTCAATGTTGCCATGGCTTTTCATTCGTAAACTTCCCACAGACGGTGCCAAATGTTGATATCCAAAATTAGATCTTGAATATCAAGCAATAAATTTTTTTTATTATTGAATTCCTCTCCTTTTTCTTCGTCACTCATCGTTATATAATGCAGTTTACAACTTTTAGTAGTACTGGATACCTTCTGATCGAACGCGTTCGAACAAAATGTCATCTAAACATAATGTCACCCAAACGTAGCATGTCATTCGAGCTGAGACTCATTGTGTTTAGCTTTCATCTAAAATGATTGATCAGATCACTTACGAATTCTCTTCTTCTGCGGTCCAAGGCCATTAACTTTAAACATCGAATCATGGGCTGAAGCCTACTCTCTAACATTGGGTGGGTCGAGACCCAGCTTCCCAAACAGTATCTTTTATGAACAGACAATATTTTGTTTTTGCAGTAAAAAAATAAGTAATTACGTTTTTAGCTTTACTATTTTGATCAATTGAAATGGTTTTTAATAACCAGCCACAACTATTACTTAAAAAGAAAAACATTTTTAATTACTATCAAAAGCTTTTATGAGATGCCAACCGTTAAGGTTGTAAACAATTTAATTCCTTCTCCTTACGTTAGACTGAAGAGAAATCACATGTCATAAGTACGTGCATAAAGTTTTTGTACAATTCCCATCTTATTAATTGCACCTCTATAGATTAGGCATCTGACTTGTTCTATAAATTTCTTATCAAAACAAGATTCTAACATATATTTAATTTGATGTCATCTTTTAATGACATGTGATATTTTGTATTTTCAGAAAATACTAATATTAGATTATAGTAGTGAGGATTTTACCAAGAGTTTATATATTGATATTATATTTATGAACAAATAGTATAGTGTCTATCTTAAAAGGAAGAGAAATATCTGATCACATTAAAGGTAGGAAGGTTTGCTGAGAAGCAAAACGCGAACGCACATTTTTCATTAATACATTGAGTTTAAAAAATTTAACATAAAAGCATTATTTTAATTTGAAATATATGAAATATTTCAAGTTTGGGAGATCTAAGACGAAATTTAAAAATATTTTTATAACTATATTCTTACAAACTAGATTACAGTCAAATTTCTCACATGAAATTGCCTTTTAAGATCTGTCATAAGATATATTACTTAGAAATTGATTAACAAATATTTAACAACTTTTTTACCTTTTAAATTAAATGATAATCCTTAACTTTATATAAGGGTGACAATTTGAATAAACAAATGAAATTTGGACCGACATGAATAAACATATGATTCGTTTAATATTCATTTGACACAAATACAATTCATTTATTATTTGTATTAATTCTTTTAAATTCGAATACAATTTATTTAATTAGATTCAGTTTATTTAAAATGATTATTCGTTTAAGACACGACTATTCGTTTATATATGATTATTCTTTTAAGATACTATTATTCGTTCAGACATGATTCGTTAAAAGTACGAATACAATTCATGTAACTTAGTAGTTATTATTGACGTCCTTAAAATATTAAAAATAGCGTATTTTATCAAATATAACGTATATTTAATAATTAGATCCTTATATTAGAGGTTTTTGTAATAAATAAATTTATATTAGATAGTTTATCTAAAATTTATTGAAATATATTCGTTTAAAATACGATTATTTATTTATTAATTTAAAACACAATTATTCCTTTAATTAATTGTATCTTAAACAAAGAATTGTATCTTACGAATAAAAAATAAATACGACACGAATACAATACGATTATTATTAAAGTCAAGATTTTCAAATTTGAATTTATTTAATAACACCAAATTTGTGTCGAATAATTGTGTCGTGTCTCAAATTACCACTCCTAACTTTATATCTACCTTGTTCTTTGTTGCATTCCTTGACAGATTTTGGTCCAATCAAATGGGCGTAGGGATTAGGCTGCAAGAGTATAAGTGGATCATTATCATTCCTTAATTACAAATTTAACTTCATAAAATAAACAACTCTGTGAATGATGGATTACAAATTTTCTACTGTTTTGTTATGAATTTTTTTTATGCACATACCAATCTAATGGGTAACAATTATATAAGCATTGGTTTTAAAGTTAGAATTACCCTTAAATTTAATTGACAACTTACGTTAAAGCTCCGTTTGGGCTGAGTAGAAGTTCAGCTGTGAACACTTTTGTTCCACAATTTGAAGTTGGGATATTAGATAAAGATTATTTAGCAAGGTTAAGCAACTGAAGCTGAACAAGGTTACTACTAGAGTTGATAGATCCATAGAGACCACTTGTTGCTGGGTAGTACTGTCTTCATTGCATTCATGCCGTCCCTTTCCAACCCATAAGCAGCAGTTACTATATAGTTTCTTCTTCCAGGTTCCAATATGCAACTTGGAGTAAGTCGAAGGATTATCTGAAACTGATGGACGAAGAATAAGGCTTTATTTTAATTGCAATGAGGCAGAACGCTAATTGTGGCTTCAACCGTACAAGCAAATGTACTAAAATGACACAATAAGAGCAAGAGCAAGAGAAATATGTGTTTGCAACTGAAGAAAAATAAGTGTAAGTACCCGATATCTTTAGAACTCTATTCGGTGAGAATAACAGAGAAATATGTTCGGGGTCAGGACATTTATATATATAGGCATTATGTTAATTTCAATTAAATGTAAGCAAGTCATATATGTAAAAATTACTGAGATAAATGTGATATAACGACTCTGTTCTTCCAGGAAATCTTTAAATTTTGGTTCTTAAATCATCTAGTCATAAATAACATGCCAATTGAGTGGAAATTTTAGATAACGAAGAAAAATGCATGAAATTTTTTTTCAGTCCTCTAAACTATCTAGATTAATTTAAATAATGTATTTCAACATAATTTATAGAGAAACAAGGTTAGTGAAAAATTCAATTGATAAATTTTAAGACAAGCTTATTCATATAATACTTGGGAATTGAAATTACAAAATGCAAAAGTTTAGCAACAAATTACTTTCACGTATTTCAACCACTGACTAAGTATGTAACGTAACTGATCTTCTACGAGAAACTAATTTCCATGTCTCCTCTTCCTCTCAGTAGTTTTCAGTGGTTGTCGAAACGTCTTTGAAAGCCATTCTTGTTTTCTAGTGCTGAAGATGTGTCTAAAAATCACTCCTATTAATGTTCCACTTGTATATCCTATCGTAACTATTTTCCATCCAAATGCAAATGAAGATTTTCATCGTGTATCTTCTTCATGTGAAGTCGCAATCAGGAAAGCCAGTAAAGAGATGATTTAGCTACAAAATTTCTTGGAGGAATTGACAAGAAATAGGAAAACTATGTCTTGTATCGCGACATCCAAAGTGCAACTCATTTAGCAAAGAATCTGTCTTTTCACTCCAAAATGATGCACATACATATTGATAGCATTTTATCCGGTCAATCTCATAAACGGGGCGAGACCCTTTAAATTTTATGAACAAGCCAAGCACTTCTAACAATAATTTTGCCATAAATGCCAACATAATTTAATAGAATCCTAGGGAAAAAAAAAATGAGAGAATAAATTTATGTACTCAAGAGAACATCTCCTAAAGAAATTCTGAGCAACTTTAAGAAATCCTAAACTACATAATGAATATCTACTGTTGACTAGGAGATTACATGATATAGAACAATTTTAAAATTAATTAGTTTAAGCAGTCTTTTATTTTTATTAATTTAGTTATTTAATTTTTAATTTTTTTATTTAGATAAAAGTTATTTTTATTATTTAAAATAACTTGTAATATTAAATTTTTTCTATTATATATAAAAAATTTATACTATTGTTTTAATAATCTTTCGTTCAATAATACTTTTTTTCTTTGATTTTATTTTACGTAAGATTATCATCTTAACACTTAAATTTCAAACCATTAGGTTTAAGAATGATATTTAATTTCGTCCGTTAAAATATTTATGTAATCCAAAAAATTAAACGAGTTTTAACTGTCAACAAGGTGCTTTTGTCCCGCCTATGTTATTATGGGCAGTCAATAAACAAATTTTACAATACATGAATTTGGTGCATGACATCATGCTCAATCTTATTTATATACATGAATGGGAGCCGCAGCCCGAGGAAGTTACCAAATGCCTTCTTTGGACATTCTTGGAAACTGGGACAGAATAATGTTCGGAACCACTTTTCTTCTTCTTTATCCTTGTTATTTTCAAAGAGTCTGCATTCTTCGATTCCGTAACTGTTATGGAGACCAGATTATAGAACTGTTCGAAGACAGGATTTACATAGATTAGATAGGAAACTTTGATGGTCAGTAAAACAATCTATCAACGAAATGTACTACTGCCGGCTAGTTGAAATTTATCGCAGAGGTTAATAATGCCATCTGATGCTCTGATCGTGTGAAGTACGCAATAGTACAAATAGGTATTTATGTTACATTCTTTTCCAAACAATCTTTTTTATTCTCTGAAAACAGTTCAGTGGTCCTGTTATGATCAGCTCAACAAATTTATTGGAGGCTTGTTATGTAGCTTCAAATCAATCACGAAATAAAGCCCCCACATTGAGATAACATGTGGAACAAATTACCTCACAGACACCACGCAGCAACAACCTGTGAAAAGAATCAGGAACCCGTAGCTCAAGCACATCTGCATTTCCACTCTCCTTAATGAAGGCCCTTAAGCAAACCTGTCACTAAAAAGATTTCAATTCCTAATACCAATGAAATTTTGTTAATATTAAAAGGATAAGTAACTAGCATATAATTGATACATGATAAAGATGAGACTTGATTTAATCCCTGGTCAAACCAAAGAATTACTTACAGGGACCAGAAAATGAATTACAATTGAAAGAGCATGAAGAAAGGACAGACATATATGTATACCTCACAGCCCGCCCTCAATAAGTTCAGAGAGAAAGCTACAGCGAAGAGCCTCTCTTATTCGACAATGAACTCTACGCTATGCATTCAAGACGGCTATCTTATCAGCGTCAACACAAAGAAAAAAATGGCTATTTGGCACATTAATCATACTAGCCTAATACAAAGAAAAAAATGGCTGAAGTTGGAGCATTCTCGAAAGCAAAGGATAGATTGTGAACTTTGAATTAGCAGAGTAGTACCAAAACCAAGAAACATGACGAAATCTCAGTAGAAACTAACTGTATATAATACATGAATTTAAGTAAAATTGTGAATGCAAAATTAAGAATCAATCTGAATTCTGCTATTGGAACATTTATTGAGTAAAAGATGATGCTGGACAACTTCACCCAAGTATGGACTGATGAGATGATGACTTCTACAGAGGGAAATGCAAAAGAATTACAGAAACAAGATAGTAACTAGTTATATTGCATTAACCTGTGTCTTCAAAAGAGTCTATGACAGATGTAGCAACGTACATTAAAGCACTAGGGACGAAATTACATTTGGCTTTGGAAAAGCTTAGTCAAAGTAGTATGCTTTAAATGTAAAATCTTGCCCCATTAGAAACTTGAGAAGGTAGTGTGCTTCACAATGTGAAGATACACTGACGCTTAATCACTAGATATACCAGTTAATGCACTTTAGGTAGAAAAAAATCAATTCAATTTAACATAAATAGTGTATATGTAAGATTTAATCTAACTATTAAAAATATTTCAATCAAATGGTTTATAAATAATATAAAAAATTGTGTAAAATTAAAGTGAAGTTGATTTTATTAAAATGTTAAACAGATCTCTATTTCACAATTTTTATCCAAATTTTATTTTTTTCGTCCTCTCTTTGTGTTGTTTTCAACAACTCTAACAAAACAAGTTTATTTTTTGCACACTTTTCCTAGGAAATTAACCATTTTTTTTTTTGGTGCAAAAAGAAGAAAATTGTGAAAACATCAAAGCTTTAGCATGTGTAGCAACTTTCATTTTCTTTTCTCTTCAGCCTCCGAAACACTTTTTATGCTAGCTGCCTAACTCTATTCATATGCTGTTAAAATATAGCAAAATGTATTACTATCAAAAGCTTTCATGAGATGCCAACCGTTAAGGTAGTAAAGAATTTAATTCCCTCTCCTTGTATTAGAATGAAGAGAAATCGCACGCCAGAAAAATATGCATAAAGGTCTTTGTACGTGTCTTATCTTATTAATTGCCCCTCCACAGATTAGACATCTTACTTGTTTTACAAATGTCTTGTTAAAGCAAGATTTTAACATACATTTAATTTGACGTTACTTTTAATGAGATGTGATTTTTTATTTTTTTAAATACTAATATTACATTGCAGTAGTTAAGATTTTATTGAGAGTTTATCTAATAAAATTTATAACTCATTTAAAATATTTATGAACAAATAGTATAGGTTCTGTCTTTAAGAAGAAGAGGAATATTTGACCACACTGAAAGTACAAGAGTTTTGTCAGAAGCAAAAGCGAATGAACATTTTACTGTTAATACATGAGTTAAAAATTTAACATAAAAGTATTTTTTAATTCAAAATATATGAAATATTTGAAATTTGGAGATATAAGATGAAATTTAAAAATATTTTAATAACTATATTCTTACAAACTACATTACAGTCAAATCTCTTGCACGAAATTGCTTTTTAGGATCTGTCGTAAGATATATTACTTAGAAATTGAGTAACAAATGTTTAGCTTATTTTTTTCTTTTAAATGATAATTCTTGACTTTTATGTGTTCCTTGTTCTGGGTTGCATTGATTTACAAATTTTGGTCCAATCAAATGGGCCTAGGGATTAGGCAGCAAAATTACAAGTGTACAGTACCATGATCATTATCATTCCATTTTTTTTTTTTTGAAGGAATCGTTATCATTCCTTAATTACACATTTAACTTCATAAACAAGTCTGCATTTTTTTTTTTTTGAATAAGGTTATTTCTAAGAGTAACTCTTACAGAGAAATAATATTAATAAAAAGGGAGAGCGTAATACATGATAAACCAAAGGACCGAATGTCAACAAACGCAGACACTAAATTCTGCTCAAAAAGGGCCAACTAATTTGAAACTAACTCAACCCCCAGCAAGGAAAGCAGGCAGCAATCTGCAGATCTTTGCAGCAGCAATATTCAACATTCAGCAGGAAACAAAGTAGCAGCAACAGAACAGCAGTCAAACAACAGCAGGTAGCAACTGCAACAAAAATCAGCAGCAGGAAGACAAGCTGCGGCAGGAATTCAGTAGCAAAAGAAGTAGCAAAATTAGACCCAGAAGCAAGAAAGGGCAGCAAGCTGCAGTAGGGGAACTGGCAGCCAACTACAGCGTAACTGAACCAACAAAACAAAGGTTAGCTAAAACGATAATTTGGGAAGCGCTGCACATCTTTGGATAAGAGATAGCCAACGCCAGAGGGGGAATGATCCCACCAGGTAAAATCACAACAATTAAGACCCACATTAGCTAGCTTATCAGCCACCGCATTGTTCTCATTAAAAGTGTGAGTGTAACGGAAGGTCATCTTAGAAATAAGACTGCAACGATGATGCCAACGAGAAAGTAAAGCCCAAGAAGGAGTGAGATTAATGTTTTGCAACAGTTGTTTTCATAAATAAGACTGCTATTGAAGTTAAATGTGTAATTAAGGAATGATGGATTACAAATTTTCTACTATTTTGTTATGAATTTTTTATATACATACCTATCTATTAGGCAACAATTGTATGATTAAGCATTGGTTTTAAAGTTAGAATTCCCCTTAAATTTAATTAATACTTAAATTAAAGCTCTGTGGAAGTTTATCTGTGAACACTTTTGTTCCACAATTTGAAGTTGGGATAGTAGATAAATTGTAAACATTATTAGCTGGTTGCCCACTGAAGATGAACAAGGCGGAAGAGGCAGTGACTGCAAACTTGCAAGCAATTGTACTCAAATGAAACAGTGAGAGCAAGTGGTTAGAACTGAAGAAAAATTGAGTGTAGCCCCATACTTTTAGAACTCTGTTAGGTGAGAAGATTAGAGAAATTTGTTCGGGGTCAAGACGGTTTTATATTATGTAGATTAATGTGATATAACGACTCTGCTCTTCCAGGAAATCTCTTAAATTTTTGGTTCTAAAATCAGCAAATCATAAATAACATGCCAATTTGATGGAAATTTTAGATAACCAAGAAAAATGCACGAAATTTTATCGTATCGGTCCTCTAAACTATCTAGATAAATAATATCTTTTAACATATTTACAGAAAAACAAGTTTAGCTAAAATAGAATTGACAATTTTTAAGATAGACTTATTCATATTATACTTAGGAATTGAAATTACAAAATACAAAAGTTTAACAACAGACTACTTTGATATGTTTTAACCACTACTCAATTACATAAGTAACTGATCTTCAAAGAGAAACTAATTTCCACGTCTCCGCTTTCTCTCAGTAGTTTTGAGTCGCAGTCGAAAAGTCTTTGCAAGCCATTCTTGTTTTCTAGTGCTGAAGATGTGTCCAAGAACCACTCCTGCTATTGTTCCACTGGCATATCCTATCAAAACTATTTTCCACCCAAATGCAAATGGAGATTTTGAGCTTGTATCTTCTTCTTGTGAAGTCTCAGACGATTCACATTTTCTCAACAAAGGTTCTCCGCACAATTCAGGATTTCCATCAAATGAAGTACGATTAAATGTGGAGAATTGTGTTCCTTCAGGTATTTTTCCAGTAAGATTGTTATGTGATACATCAAAGACCGCAAGTGCCGTAAGCTCTCCTAGTTGTTGAGGAATTTCTCCTGAGAGCTTGTTATGAGAAAGGTCCAATGATTCTAACATTATTAGATTACTCAAAGACGATGGAATGTGACCTTCAAGATTGTTTTTTGAAAGGTTGAGAGATCGAAGCCCCTTCAAATCTGCTAATGATGTTGGAATTTCTCCTACAAATTTGTTGTTGGAGAGAATAACAGCTGTGATCAAATTTGAGAGCTTCTCATATTCCATCTCTGTGCCTTTGTTACTCATTGTTAGCGAGTAATCAGAATAGCCATAAAAGGTGCCGCTATGTCCAATATATGGATTTGGCAGTAGTGAACCTTGCAAATATGTTAGTTTAGTCGCATTGACATCTTTCATGGCATTCCAATATTGGAAGTACTTTGATGGAAGAGTTCCCGTAAAACTATTATGAGAGAGATCAATGATGCGTAACTTGGGAAACTCAAAACTTGTTTTAGGTTCCCTTATTGCTCCATAAAATCTGTTGAACTTCAAAATGAGAACCTCAAGCTTTGGAAGAGTCCCCAACCAAGAAGGGAAAATGTCAGTAATTTGGTTTATTCCAAGATTAAGAAACTTTAGCTGCTTACAATTAGCCAACGATTTCGGTATTCTCCCTTGGAACGAATTGTTGCTTAAATCAAGCATCATCAAATTTGTTCCTTTCATGAAGGTTTCAGGGATGCTTCCATGAAAGTTGTTGCCTTGCAATTTTAGAATTGACAACTTATTACTGAAATTGCCCAAACATTCTGGAAGCATGCCGCTTAAGTTATTGTAAGACACATCAAGAGCATAAAGAGTACTCAAATTGCATATCTGGGGTGGAATCTCATCTGCCATCTGATTGTTTGAAACTAGATATGAATAGGTGGACAGTGGTGGAAGTGGGAGTGGTCCTAGCAGCTTATTAAACCTAAGGTCTAAGGTTTCTAGAACCATCCATGGAAAAAGAGCAGGATCCTTCTCAAAGCCTGCTAATAGATTGGAAGAAAGGTTCAAATATCTCAAATGATTCGTACCTACATCTAAGAACCATCTTGGTACTTTGCCAGCTATCTTGTTGGAGGAAAGATCCAAAAGTTCCAACATATCTTGATCGCGCAAAAAATATGGGAAATTTCTAAGGTTGCATGAGCCAAGTCCTATAACTGTGAACTTCTGGAAAGAGGCATTAGCAGTGGTACTGGTACTGCTGACCAATGACAACTTGTTTGACGAGAGACTTAATGTTGATAAATTTTTCATGTTAAGCAGGAACTTGTCTATCTCCACTGTGCCACTCAAATTGTTGAAGGAAAGGTCAAGCATTTGAAGATTCTTCGTGAGCTCAAAGATAGAACTGGGAATGGAGCCTTCCAGTCTATTCGACGAAAGATCTAGTTGCTCCAATTGGGTTAGGTTCCTAATTTCAACTGGGATATGGCCAGTCAGTTGATTAAATCCTAAGAGGAGACGTGATAGAGTGGTAAGGTTCATCAGCCAAGATGGGATTGGGCCAGTCAACTGGTTATCCTGCAAATATAACCAGTTAAGTTGGGTTAGGTTCATCAGCCAAGATGGGATTGGACCAGTTAACTCGTTATCATACAAAAATAACCCGTTAAGTTGGGTTAGGTTCATGAGCACAAGGGGGATTTTACCAGTAATGCTATTACTGGAAAGGTCCAAAAAAGTGAGCGTTTTAAGATTAGTCATCCAAGTCAAGGAATTAGAATTTAGGCCTAAAAGATTGTTTCCTTTCATTGCTAAATATTCGAGTTGGGTAAGGTTACCTAGTGAAAGAGGAATTATTCCCGAAAAGAACGAATATGAAATATCTAAGGAAGATAATGATTTAAGATTTCCAAGAGAAGTAGGTAACTCACCCTGGAAACGATTAAAAGAAATGTCGAGAGAGACGAGCTTCCTAAGGTTACCAACTGAATACGGCATTGTTCCTGAAAATTAACGGTTAAATATGTTAATATCCCATGAGATGAGATTATTATTAAATATCACAACAAATTAAGATTGATCAGCCAGAGAATGTTTAGGGAATTCACCATGCAATATGCATCCTTTGAGAGATAAAAATGTCAAGGAGGATAAATTTGTCAAGGCAGGAGGTATCGGAGACGAAATATTCACCATCATAAGATCAAGCACGTTCAGGTTGATTAGCTTCTCAGCGAGATTTGTTAGGTTTTGGAGCTTCAAATAATAATAATTATATGATAGATCAAGGGACACCAACTTGGAGAGCTCTAGTAATTCCACTGGGATTTGACCAGAAACAGAAGAGGAAGAGAGGTTAAGATACGATAACTGCGTAAGGTTAATGATCCCAGATGGAATAGTAGATGCATTGAAATTATTATCAGCAAGACTAAGCCATTGAAGATGAACCAAGTGAAAGAGGGTGCTGCTAGAGCTGATGGAACCGTAGAGATAACTGCTAGCGAGGTCAAGCTTGGTAATATGACCAGTGTCTTCGTCGCATTTGACACCTTCCCATGAGCAGCAGTTACCTTTTTCTTTATCCGTCTTCCATGATTCAGTCTTTGGATAAGCAGAAGGATCACCAGAAGCACTCTCATCAATAATAAGTCTGTGTTTGAATTGCAACAAGGCAGAGCGCTCATTATCATGGCAGACTGGATGCCGAGGCAGCAAAGAACAAAAAGTAAAGTCTACAAATCTTAGAAGAAATAACAAGAAGAAAAACAGAGATAAACCCATAATTTCTTAACAGATACGAAGGATCTGTATTAAACTTGGAACCAAGATGAACAAGGTTGGCAGAAGTTGTGTGAGTTGGTATGCATCTCTTAGTGAAACTGAGTAGTTCTTTATATCCGCAGATGCTGTATGCATATCACCAAATTTTTGCTTAAAATTCTAGATTCTATTTTTCTACGCACATGCGTGGGCCTTGGGCTAACCAAAGACTTGAAGTCGTTGTGGAAATTGAAAAATGATGACGATAATAATAAGACCCTTTGAGAAAATTCTATAATACTGAAATTAAAAATCCTATCAATAATATGAACCATTCATTTTATATTATGCTAATTAACCTACTATTCAGGAAACATAGAAAATATAATTACCTCCTATTTAAGTTAAAATTTATTTTTCTTAATTTTTTTTATTTTTTAATATATTAAAGTTATTTTATTATAATTTATTTTTAAAAATATATTTGAAATACTAATCCGTATGTTATAATTAAAATTTAATGTTAAAAAATATGTTATGTATGTTAAGAATAATATATTTTAAAAAATTAATTAAATATTATCAAAATACATATTCTTTCTTTATTTTCTCAAAAATTATTAATAATAAAATAAATTATTAGAACTTAAACATCAATATCCAAAAAAAGTCACATCTCATCTATTGCTTGTGATGATTTATACTTATATGAATTATGAAAAATATATTTTAATTTGAAGATGTAAATATTATTTTAAAAGTTGAGAATGAATACACAATATATTTTTCATAATTCATAAATATCACACTAATGTAAAAAGAAACAAGAATATCTTAAAACTAACAAATTGTGAGTGAAACATGTAATTATGCAAATATAAACAAAGAATTTTAAAAAGCGAAATTAAAAAACTAAAATGCTAAATTAATCTAATTTTATGAAATTGATGCTAGTTGTGATGAATACAAAATTTAAAAAATTTTAATCACATGTAATGTAAATTCAATTTGACATAATAAGGATGCTATTATTAAGTTAATAACCTTTACCATTTGTAAAATGATTCTCTATCTACTGTCATGAAACAAGAAATAAAAGTAAGGAATAAGAAAAATTAGTTAGTACATATGTAAAACAAAATAATTCAAATTACTGAAATAAATTAAAAATATTAATAATCTTTTTTTTTCTGTGGTAAAGCATAAGTATATGTTTAGAAAAATATATATTTATGTATTATATGTACTTTATTTATATTATAATAATAATACAAAACTATATAAAATTTTGAAATTATTTTTATAATTTTACAAGTACTGTACTTTTTATATAACTTTTTCATTGTAATTTAATTTTCTATGTCAGAATTACAAGTAAAATATTAATTTACAATACTTTTATTACATTTAAATATTTTTTTTGTTTCATGTACAGTTATAATATTTTTTATTATTAATTTGGGTACATTTATATTCATTTCATCACAATTATAATTGTTATGTTGTACTTATGAAATTGATATACATTTTTTCTTTTTTATGTCAGCTTATTATATTTAACTTATTAATTTTTACTTTTATAGGTATTTTATTTTACATATAGGTTATACTTTATTATTACCTTTTTATGTAAAGATTACATATTATATGTTAATTTATAACTTTTACATTACAACTGTATCTTTTTTTTTGGGTTTACAACAATACAGTTGGCATTTGACAATTTAATGTTAAGTTATATTTATCTAAGTGTATTTATATTTTTACATTAAAATTTATAAAATTGATGTTCATGTTACTCTTTTATGTTGGTGTATATTTTATTTTTAACTTTTACAAATATTACATTTTACATATAAGTTGCATGTTTTAATTTAATTTTTATTGAAGATTACATATTTAATTAGGATTTATAGCTTCTATGTCATGGTTACATTTTTTTTTATTTTGTTTATAACTAACTATGTTGATGTCATTTAATAAGTTGAAGTTAATTTACATTTATCTTGGTATATTTACATCTTTTATCTTAAATTTATGAAATTTATATTTATTTCTACTCTTTTATATGTTTACTTTTTTTATTTTTTTTATTTTAACATTTACAAGTATTACGTTTTACATTATAATTTAATTTTTTATGTCAAGATAATAAATTTAATGTTGATTTACAAATTTTATGTTACATTTATAATTTTTTTGTTCTGTATACAAATATAATATTGCTACCTATTCTTTTGATGTATTTGTAGTATATATAAAATATAATGAATTAAAACTTAAACAAGTAAAATAAATTACTTTATATATTTGTATTTGCATAAAATTAGAATTAGTTATAGGTAAGACATTTATAATTTGAATAAAATTGAGTTAATTATCCAGGCCACAGATTTAAATAAATACATAATAAGAGACTTTTTTGTTTCCCTATGACCTTTTTTTTTTTTTGTCAAATATTTAGATGTGTAGAGCCGTTTGTTTTTGACTTTCTAATTATTTATTAAAAATATCTGAATACAATTAAGTTAAAAATTTTAATTTAAATTTGAATGAGTAAAGATCTGAATAATTTAAATATTTTATTTATGAATAATATTCTTAATTTATTATCTAATATTTATATATGTTAATAATTTAATATATTATTAGAACATTTTTTAAAACATATATACCAAAATAACAATTTCAAATTTTTTATTTGGAGATTTAACACGTACCTCTTTTGAGGTATTGGATATTAACATTTAGATAGAAATGATTTTGGGAAAGGTACACATATCTGCCTTGCAATCATCCATCGCCGTAGTCTTCCGTTTATTATAAGGACATTATAGCAAAAGTATATTGCGTATTTTCTCTTTTGTGTCTTTTGCTTACACAGTTACCCCTACCCATAAACCTTCTAACAATATATCTTTGAAAGTAGTCCGCCTCCTCAACACACAAAATAACGTTGTCCACTGCACAAAATATTAATATTTTTTTCTTTTCAATGGAAAAAATTAATAATATGTCCTAACTCCATTCAAAGACGGATCCTCCTCCACTCAATAATGACACCATCTTGTGATTTTTTTCCTTACCTTGAAGACTCAAGACCCTAAGTAGTTGCTGCTACAACTTGTCTTAATTCTCTTCTGGTTCAGTGCATCCAATAAAGAAAAGTTACGTTTTCTAATGTAATTTTCTGTCTCATGGATATGGAATTTGGGGGACGAGTAATGAATTTGTTGTAGAGATATAAGAAATCTAGTTTTAGTTATGGGCTTCGCAAATTGTTTCACAAAAGCAAATAGAGAGAGATATTAAGATGGGGAGAGGGGGCGACAATGAGATTTTGTAGAAGGGGTGAGAGGAGGCAAAGATGAATTTTCGCAGAAGGGGGAGAAAGGAAGAGAGAGGGGGTGATGGTTAATTCTTGCAGAAGGGGAAGAGAAGGAGAGCGGAGGCAGCGGTATTGAGTTGATGGGGAGGGAGAGAAGGGAGCACTATTAGGGTTAGGTTTGGTACAGTGTAACAAAAAAATTGTATAAATATTAACTTACATTAAACTTTTCTTTAAGTAAGTTTTTAATTATTATTTAAACATTGGATAGACTGAATTAAATTTTTATGTTACCATTAATAAAATTAAAGTATTAAGAGTATTTTTAATATTTCAATTAATAAGATTAGTCAATTAACAGTTCAAAAAAGGTATGTGTGTCATTCTCAATACTTTCTCTTTAAATATTAAAATTCAAAATCTTAAGAGAGGTATATGTTAACATTTTTATTTTATTTTTATAAAAATAAATAAACTTAACATTTATATTCAGATATTTAAAATAAAAAAATAAATATATTAATTAGATTCAGATTTTGCTCAAATTTATATTTCAGTTATATTTAGATTTGAAGTAGAAAAAAAAAACTATTGTAATTGCAGGAAAATTATTTAGATAAAATATTTAAATAAACACCAAATAAATTTTTTTATTTTATTTATCCCTTAATTTACTCAACCGATAAAATTATATTTGACTAATAAATTATACTATTTTAATTGATTTAAGTTAATTATTATAAACCGTAAATTTAATCTAACGAATTGATAGTTTCCATTATTGATTATGAGAATTTATCCCCGAATGTTAGAATGACCCATAATTTGGAGACATTATTACTAACAGTACAACTCTCCCTAGTCAAGTCGTTTGTGGAAATTGGTAAGTCTTGTCTTCTAGAGGTAGATTAATCACAACTATCATCCATCTAATGCGAAAGGAGAGCGGCCAAAGTCTTCTTCATCAGGTAGATCATCATGTTCTTCTTTCTACGAAGCTTCATAATTCATTTTCACTAGTTTTTGACAAAGGTATTTCCTTATAATCCAGCCTGAATTCCCATCATATATAGGAACTACATATTTTCAAATGTATCAAATTGCTTTCCTTGTGGTATAATCACGAGAAGGTTACCTAAAACATGAATGATGTGAACCCAGTTAGTTCTTTGGAAATCTCACTTGTGAGCTTGTTATTGAGAGGTGTACATTGATTCTAACCTCGTCAAATAGATTATTGCAGGAAATTAGGTCAAGAAAATGAAACCCTTTTAAGTTGGCTATATATGGATGTTGGAATCTATAAGATATTTGGAATTTTGAAGATCTTAGATGAAATTTGAGACTATTTTAATAAGGGTTAATGCCATCTAGGTCCTTAAGGTTTGGCTAATTAGTTTAATTAGTCCTATTAATTTCGAAAATATTCATAAAAATCTCAATTTATAATAAAATAACAATTATATCCTTTGTTTAATAATAATTAGCTAAAAAAAATATTTTAACTCTTAACAAAAATAAATATTAAAATAATAATAAGTACTATTTTGTAACACATTAATAATTAAATACGTATTAATACATTATATATAAAATATAATAATTAAAAAAATTATATTATAACATTTTTTATTTATAAATCAATATTTATTTATGATTTATTTTATTTATTCTTTAATAGTTAATTAATATTGAATTGTTAATGTATGTAAAATAAATAAATAAATTTATTTTGTAGTTATAATATATTAATAAATATTTAATTATGAATGTATTATAAAAATAGTATATATTAGTATTTTAATATTTATTTTTGTTTAGAGTTAAAATAAACTTTTTAGTCAATTACTATTACTATTAGACAAAGGGTATAATTGTTATTTTATAATAAATTGAGATTTTTATAGACATTTTTTAAACTTGTAGAACTATTCAGACTAATTAGTCAAACCTTAAGGACCTAAAGGGCATTAATCTTTTAATAATTATATTCTTTCAAATTAATGCAATCTATTACAACAGAACCTCGCTTTTTAGGATATGTCCTTAGGTATATTACTTAGAAGTTAAGTAACATATGATAATTCTTGACTTTCTGTGTACATTGTTTTGGGTTGTATTCTTTGACAGATTTTGGCTAAATCAGATGCGCCTGTGGATTAGGCTGCAAAAATACAAGTGGACCATCATCTTTATCATTCCTTAATTAATCATTTTACTTCATAAACTAGTCTGTGTCGCCTCAATAGTAATTCCATAAATGGATTACAAATTTTCTACTAATTTGATATGAATTCTTTTTTTTCTTCATATAAACCTATTTATTAGACAACAATATAATTGTATAGGCATCGATTTTAAAGATAGAAAATATCTTGATAAAAACTTTTTAGAAACTAACCACCGTATAAATTCAAGCAAGGGTATGTTAGTTAAAAACATTTGAGATGGTTATTTTTTAAAAATATTTTAAATAATAGTTATTAATAAAAATTCACCCAAGTCTTCATTATTATTGTTAATTTTACATTTTTCTACGCATATGCGTGGGCCTTGGGCTAACCGACGAACTAAAGTCCAAGTCGCGGAAATTAAGAGAAAGATGATGATAATAAATGATTTGGAGATAAAAGTACTAATAGTATAACTGTCCCAAGTCAAGTAATTTGTGGAAATTGTTAAGTCTTTGTACTTTAGAAGCAGACTAAACGAAACCAATTTAATTTTGGGTTGGAAAAGGTGATAAAACTATATCACGAAAAGAAAAACCCTTAATTTACATAGATCTTTTATTTGTGGAAGTTATTGAATTTTTATATTTCTTAACCAACAACTAGAATGGATAAGTTATTTAAAAGAAAAATAAATTCAATTTATGTGGTTCCTCTTTCTCTGCATAGTTTTCAATTGCTTTCTAAACCACTAATATTTAACCATCCAAGCTAGGGGTTGGTTAGCAAACTAAACTTTCCATTTTAGATCCTCATTGATGGCAAGGATTAATTCCCATTTATGCACAGGATCAACTACTTTATGTGAAGTGTATTGTATTAAGGTATGGGTAGATTTCTTTTTGTATGTGAGGAGAGATTTTCTTTTTTCATGAAAGCAAATATCGTCTAAAATTGAACATTTATATTTGAGTGGTGTCAAACTTGACTTGATTAAAATTTCTGATTTGTTAAAATTTTTAATATAATATTAATAGATTATAAATGTAATATAAGAAAAAAAAAAACTACTAATATTTGCTTGAGCCCATGGTACAATACTGCCCAAGAACAACTCCAATTAGCAGCCTAGTAGTACTCGTATACCCAATCACAACTATCATCCAATCAAATGCAAAAGGAGAGTGGCCAAAGTCTTCTTCATCAACGGGTAGATCATCATGATCTTCTTTCTCTGAAGCTTCTGAATTAATTTTCACAAAGGTTTTCCTCATAATCCAGCCCGAATTCCCATCATATATAGGCATTATATATTTTCAAACGTATCAAATTGCTTCCCTTGTGGCATAATCATGAGAAGATTATCTGAAACATATATCAAAGAATGTTAGTTTCCGGAAATCTCACCTGTGATCTTCTTATTTGAGAGCTATATAGATTCTAACCTTGTCCAGTAGATTATTGCCGGTAATTAGGTAAAGAACATGAAACCCTTTTAAGTTGGATACATATGGATGCTGTAATCTACAAAATACTAGGAATTTTTGAGATCTCAGATGAAATTTGAGAATATTTTAATAATTATATTCTTTCAAATGCAATCTATTACAGTCGAACCGTGCTTTTTAGGATCTGTCTTAACACTTAAGGTATATTACTTTCAAATTGAGTAAGAAATATCTAACGATTTTGTTTTTTCTTTTAAATGATAACAAATATTTAAATTTCAAATGTAATCTATTATGGTCAAACCACACACATTAAATTGCTTTTTAGGATCTTTAATAAGATATATTCCTTAGAAATTGAGTATATAACAGATATTTAACGACAATTTTTTTATTCTAGATGATAATTCTTGACTTTGTGTACCTTGTTCTGGGTTCCTCCACAGATTTTGGTCAAATAAAATGGGCCTAGTGATTAGGCTGGAAAAATAAAAGTGGACCATCATCATTATCATTCCTTAATTACTCGTTTAACGTCATAAACAAGTCTGTGTCCCCCAAAATAATAATAATAAACAAGCAATTCCACATATGGATTACAAATTTTCTACTATTTGTTATGATTTTTTTTTTTATATATACTTATCTATTGGGCAACAATTTGTAGAGGCATTGGTCTTAAAGTTAGAAGTCCCCTTAAATTTAATTAACGACTTAAATTTATTATCTGAGATTGAAATGAAGAAAATTTCATCATGTTTTTCGACAATATTAGTTGTAAAATTCTTCAAAAAGTTCTCTTAAAATCTAAAAGTAATCATAAAATTTTTGGATATTAAAACATTGTTCCCTTTAAATAAAGCTAAACTTTTAATATTTATAATAAAAATATGTTACGAACTAATAATTACATATAAAACTAAGCAATAACTAACATTAACAACTTTATGTTAAAGTGATTAAGAGGCTGTTTGGGTTTGTTGTGGGAAAAGATAAAAGTGATTTTGAATAACCAAATGTCATTTTGAGTATTTGATAAAATTTTTTCAAAATCACTTTTGCCTAAATCATAACATCTTACAGTAAATTTTGAGAAGTTAGAGAAGAGTTATTTTTCAAAATATAATTTTCAAAAGTTGTTCTATTTATAGGTATAATACCAAATATATTTATTTAAAATTATAAAAACTCAAAATTAACCTTACAAAATAATTTTTAAATTTTAACTTTAATCAAGAAATAAAATGGTCAAAATGAAAAATTTTTCTTTTCATTACTTTTTTATTTTTAATTTATATTTTTTCTGTAAATTATTTTAAGCAAACATATATTATACAAATGTAATATATATTATATATTATATAATTCATCTACCATTACTTTATTAAAATCATAAATAAAAGCAATCTAGTTGCCTACTTAAAGTACGGTAGCTAGATATATATTAAACACTTCAAATAATTTTTATTTATCATTATTTACTATATATATTTTAGTTATTTGTATTATTATAATATTTTTTAATAGTAAATTTACTTAATGTACAAAACTATTTTTGAAATTTATAGTACTTTAATAAATAAAAATTAAATACTAAACTGGTTCTTTTTTAAAAATGATTACTTTTAAATTCATAACAATCCCAAATTAACCCTAGCATAAGTTTATTTATTGTCTTATGAAAATTTAGCCGTTTATTCGTGGCTATTTCATGAAACTTTCTTTAAAAAATCGTCATAGATAGCTTTTGAATTCTATGCTTATTTATAAAATTAAGCAAGTTAATTTGCAATTTGATCAAACACATTAGAAGAAATTAGGTTTATTGGATGTGCTTAAAAATGTATCAAATTAATTAAGTTGAGTGCTAATTTTTATTTTTTTTAAAAGAAAATTGATGAAAATGATAAATCTCACATGCAAAATACCAAAGTTTTGGCCTGTGTTATTACTCAAATTCAAAATAATTTAGGAGTATCAAACGTATCCCAAATCACTCAAATTATGACTAAAGGACCAATTTTACTTTTCTTATTAAATGGAGACTTTAACCACTAGAATCATTAAATAAATAATAATGTGGCCTTGTGGCAATCACAAATTTTTAGCAGTTGTCAATCTATATTACAATTACCTACTCTTTCTTATAATATTTATGGACCACAAAATTATATAGTATATAGTATATGTTACATTTTTTTAGTTTTTAAGAATATAAAAATATTTGGAAAAAACATTTACATTCAAATTTGAGATTAAAAGAAACTAATTTTATTTTTTTAGTATGTTCTCTCTATTATTCGATTAATCTTGAAACTTTCATGAATTTGTCCATTTTAAACAAGTCTCGTGCTTGTTGTAAAATTTATACATATTTTTGTAAAATTTATTTTGCAAAAAATATAATATATATTTAATAATTAGATCCTTATATTAGGGGTTGTTTATAATAAATAAATTTATACTTTTTTTGTAAAATTTATTAAAATATATTCATTTAAGATATTATTATTCGTTTATTTATTTAAAACACGATTATTCCTTTAATTAAATGAATAATTATATTTTGCCGATCAAATATAGATACAATACGAATAATAATTGTGTCGACACGAATAAACACGATTATTATTCAAGTCAAAATTTTTAAATCTAAATCTATTTAATAACACCAAATTTGTATCAAATAATCGTGTTGTGTCTCATATTACCACCCATATCTTTATGTGTACCTTGTTCTTAGTTTCATTCTTTGATAGATTTTGGTCCAATTAAATGGGCCTAGGGATTAGGCTGCAAAAGTATAGGTGGATCATTATCATTCCTTAATTACAAATTTAACTTCATAAAATAAACAACTCTGTGAATGATGGATTACAAATTTTCTACTATTTTGTTATGAATTTTTTTTATGCACATACCAATCTAATGGGTAACAATTATATAAGCATTGGTTTTAAAGTTAGAATTACCCTTAAATTTAATTAACGACTTACATTAAAGCTCCGTTTGGGCTGAGTAGAAGTTCAGCTGTGAACACTTTTGTTCGACAATTTGAAGTTGGGATATTAGATGAATTGTAAAGATTATTAGCAAGGTTAAGCCACTGAAGTTGAACAAGGTTACTACTAGAGTTGATAGATCCATAGAGACCACTTATTGCTGCGTAGTACTGTCTTCATTGCATTTCATGCCGTCCCTTTCCAACCCATAAGCAGCAGTTACTATATAGTTTCTTCTTCCAGGTTCCAATATGCAAACTTGGAATAAGTCGAAGGATTATCTGAAACTGATTGACCAAGAATAAGGCTTTGTTTTAATTGTAATAAGGCAGAAAGCTGATTGTGGCGTCAAACGTACAAGCAAATGTACTAAAATGAAACAATAAGAACAAGAACAAGAGAAATAAGTGTTTGGGACTGAAGAAAAATAAGTGTAAGTACCCGATATCTTTAGAACTCTACTAGGTGAGAATAATAGAGAAATAACAAGAAGAAAAACGGGGATAACCCCATAATTTCTTAACAGATAGGAAGGATCTGTATTAAACTTGGAACCAAGACGAGCAAGGTAGGTAGAAGTAGAAGTTGTGTGAGTTGGTATGCATCTCTTAGTGAAATTGCGTTGCCTTTTATATATACGCAGATCGGGTGCTGTATGTGTATTTCAAATATTGCTTAAAAATCAAGAAAGTTCTTATTTTTCTACGCATACGCGTGGGGCTTGGGCTAACTAAACACTTGAAGTCGTTATGGAAATTGACAAAAGATCTCATCTTGCTAGAAGAGAGAAACAGAAGTGTGAGTTGGTATCATCTCTTAGTGAAACTGCGTTGCTTTTTATATATACGCAGACTACGGGCTGTATGCATATATCTCCAAATATTGCTTAAAAATCAAGTTAATTTCTATTTTCTACGTGGGGCTTGGGCTAACCAAAGCCTTGAAGTCGTTATGAAAATTGAAAAAGGATGACGACAATAATAAGACCTTTTGAGAAAAATTCTATAGTATCGAATTAAGAATTTTAGTATCAATAACTCAATGATTTTTACCCTTAAAATTGAAAGGAAAATATGAACCATTTATTTTATATTATGATAATTAACTTGCTAATCAAATAACATGTAAAATTTAATTACCTCCTATTCAGGTTAAAAGTTATTTTTTTTTTAATTTTTAATTTTTTAATATATTTATGCTATTTTATTATAATTTATTTTTTAAAAATATCTTAAAATACAAATTCATATGTTATAATTAAAATTTAATGTTAAAAAATATGTTATGCATACTAAAAATAATATATTTGAAAAAATTAATTTAAATATTATCAAAATACATATTCTTTCTTTATTTGCTTGAAAATTATTAATAATAAAATAAATTATTAGAGGTCAAATATTAATATTAAAAAGTAAAACACATCTCATCTATTACTTGTAATGATTGTACTTATATGAATTGATGAAAAATATATATTAATTTAAAAATGTAAATATTTTTTTAATAGTTGAGAATGAATATTAGAATAAAATAACTTTATAAACTAATATCACATTAATATAAAAAGAAATGAAAATATCTTAAAACTGATAAATTGTGAGTGAAGCATGTAATTGTATGAATATAAACAAAGAATTTTAAAACAAAAAATAAAAAAGGTAAAAGAGTAAATTAATCTAATTTTATGAAATCACCATTAGTTGTGAGGAACACAAAATTTAGGAAATCTTAATTACATGTAATGCAAATTCAATTTGACATAAGAAGAATGCTATTATTAAGTTACTCGCATTTAGCATTTGTAAAATGATGCTTTATCTAATGTCATGAAACAAGAAAGAAAAGTAAAGAATGAGGAAAATTAGTTAGTACATATGTAAAACAAAATAATTCAAATAATTGAAATAAATTAAAAAAATGTTAACAATCTTTTTTTTCCCTGTGGTAAAGCATAATCATATGTTTGGAAAAAATATATATTATGTATCATATATAATTTATTTATATAATAATAATAATCATAACAATAAAAATAATAATAATAATATAAAACTATATAAAATATAAAATTATTTTTATAATTTTACAAGTATTGCGTATTTTATATTTTTTTATTGTAGTTTAATTTTCTATAATAGGATTACAAATAAAATGTTGACCTACAATCCTTATATTATATTTCCGTTCTTTTTGTTTCATATACAATTATAATATTTGTTATTTATCAATTTGGGTACATTCATATTCATTTCATCACAATTACATTTTTTTATATTGTATTTATGAAATTGATATCCATTTTTACTTTTTTTTATGTAAGCTTATTGTATTTAACTTAATAATTTTTATTTTCATAGGGATTTTATTTTATATACAGGTTATGCATTATTATTTACTTTTTTATATGAAGATTATATATTTTATGTGAATTTATAACCTTTATGTCACAATTATATTTTTTTTGTTTGGTTTATAACTTTCCTTTTGTCATTTGACAATTTAATGTTAATTTATATTTATCTTAGTACATTTATATCTTTTATGTTAAAATTTACGAAATTGATGTTTATTTTACTCTTTTATGTTGGTTTATATTTTATTTTTAAATTTTATAAATGTTATATTTTATATACAAGTTATATATTATAATTTAATTTTTTTGTGAAGATTACAAATTTAATGTGGATTTATAACTTTTGTGGTACAGTTATATTTTTTTACTTGTTTATAATTATATTGTTGTCATTTAATAATTTGATGTTAATTTACATTTATCTTAGTATATTTATATATTTTATCTTAAATTTATAAATTCATATCCATTTTTACTCTTTTACACTTGTTTATTTTTTCATTTTTTGATTTTAACATTTAGAAGTATTATGTTTTACATAGAAGCTTTACATTATAATTTAATTTTTACGTAAAGATAATAAGTTTAATGCCGATTTACATGTTTTATGTTACATTTATAATTTTTTTGTTCCATATACAATTTATAACATTGTTATTTATTCTTTTGCGGTTAATTTATATTTGTAGTATATATAAAATATAATTAATTAAAATTTAAACAAAGTAAAATATAATTACTTTATATATTTGTATTAACAAAAAATTAGAATTAATTATAGGTAAGAATTTATAATTTGAATAAAATTAGAGTTATTTAGAGAAGTTTTAGAATTTAAATAAAGTTGAATTAATTATACAGGCAAGAGATTTAGATAAACACGTAATAAAAAAGTTCTTTTGTTTCCTTTTGGCTTGTTTGTGTTTTGGTTGAAGTTTGAATACAAATATTTAGATGTGTGAGATACATTTTTTTTTAACTTATATTTAATTATTTGTTAAAAATATTTTAATATAATTAAATTAAAAATTTTGACTTAAATATAAATAAATAAACGTCTCAATAATTTAAATATTTTATTTGTTAATAATATTCTTAATTTATTACCTAATATTTATATGTGTCAATAATTGAATATGTTAGTATAAGATTTTTTTTATGATATATTTGTCAACATATCAGGTTCAAATTTTTTATTCTTATAAAAACAAATAAAATTGACATTTATTTTTAGATATTTAAAATAAAAAATAGACATATTAATCATATTTAGATTTTAATCAAATTTTTATTTCAGCCATGCTCAGATTTCAGACAGAAAAAACAAACATTACCTTAATTGCAGGAAAAATTTTTAGATAAAATATTTAAATAAACACAAAATAAATTTTTTTGTTTCACTTATCCCTTGTTTTACTCAACCAATAAAATTATATTTGACATATAAATTATAATATTTTTGTTAATTTAAGTTAATTATTATAAACCACAAATTTAGTTAATGGTTTGAATAGTTTCCATTATTGATTTTCAGATAAAAATCCGGAAAAGATAGAATGACCCATAATTTGAAGACAATATTACTAACAGTACAACTCTCCTTAGTCAAGTCGCTTGTGGAAATTGGTAAGTCTTGTCTTCTAGAGGTAGACTAATCACAACTATCGTCCTATCTAATGCAAAAGGAGAACGGCCAAAGTCGTCTTCATCGGGTAGATCATCATAATCTTCTTTCTGTGAAGCTTCAGAATTCATTTTCACAAGTTTTTGACAAAGGTATTTCCTCATAATCTGGCTTGAATTCCCATCACATATACGAACTACATATTTTCAAATGTATAAAATTGCTTTCCTTGTGGTATAATCACAAGAAGATTATCTGAAACATGAGTGATGTGAGCCTCGTTAGTTCTCTGAAAATCTCACCTGTGAGCTTGTTTTTTTGAGAGGTACATTGATTCTAACCTCGTCAAGTAGATTATTACATGAAATTAGGTCAAGAACATGAAATCCTTTTAAGTTGGCAATATATGGATGCTGGAATCTATAAGATATTTGGAATTTTGAAGATCGTAGATGAAATTTGAGACTATTTTAATAATTATATTCTTTCAAATTAATGCAATCTATTACAATCGAACCTAGCCTTTTAGGATATGTCTTTAGGTATATTACTTAGAAATTAAGTAACGAATGATAATTTTGACTTTTTGTGTACATTGTTCTGGGTTGCATTCCTTGATAGATTTTGGCCAAATCAAATGCGCCTATGGAGTAGGCTGCAAAAATAAAAGTGTACCATCATCATTATCATTCCTTAATTAATCATTTAACGTCGTAAACTAGTCTATGTCACCCAAATAGTAATTCTATAAATGGATTACAAATTTTCTACTAATTTGACATGAATTTATATATATATATATATATATAAACCTATCTATTAGGCAACAATATAATTGTATAGGCATTGATCTTAAAGATGGATTAAATGTGGAACTAAGCTCTCAAATGAGGTAGGATTAAATGTGGTAAATTGTGTTCCTCTGGGTATTCTTCCAGTGAGATTGTTATTTGACACATCAAAGACTGCAAGTGTCATAAGCTCTCTTCGTTGTTGAGGAATTTTTCCTGAGAGCTTGTTATCAAAAAGTTCCAATGATTCTAGCACTGTTAGATTACCTAAAGATGATGGAAAATGACTTCGAGATTGTTTTCTGAAAGGTTGAGATACTGAAGCCTTTTCAAATATGCAAATATTGTTGGAATCTCTCCTACAAATTTATTGTTAGACAAAATAGTAGTTGCAATGAAATTTGAGAGCTTCTAATATTCCATCTCAGTGCCTTTGTTACTCATTGTTAGCGAGTAATCAGACTTGCCATAGCAGGTATATTTAGGATACTCGGGTGGTAGCACTGAATCTTGCAAGTATATTAGCTTACTCGCATTGATATCTTTCATGGCAATACAATACCGTAAGTACTTTGAAGGAAGAGTTCCTCTAAAACTATTACGAGAGAGATCAATGATTTGCAACTTGGAAAACTCAAAACCTATTTTAGATTCCCCTATTACTCCATAAAACCTGTTTAACTTCAAAATGAAAACCTCAAGCTGTTAAAGAGTCCCGAACCACTCCTCACCCCGTTCCGCTGGCATATCCTATCATAACTATTTTCCACCCAAATGCAAATGGAGATTCTGAGCGTGTATCTTCTTCTTGTGAAGTCTCAGATGATTCGCATTTTCTCAACAAAGGTTCTCCGCACAATTCAGGATTTCCATCAAATGAAGTACGATTAAATGTGGTGAATTGTGTTACTCCAGGTATTCTTCCAGTGAGATTGTTATGTGACACATCGAAGACTGCAAGTGCCGTAAGCTCTCCTAGTTGTTCAGGAATTTCACCTGAGAGCTTGTTATCGGAAAGGTCCAATGATTCTAGCACTGTTAAATTACCCAAAGAAGATGGAATGTGACCTTTAATATTGTTGTTTGAAAGGTTGAGAGATCGAAGCCCCTTCAAATCTGCAAATGTTACTGGAATCTCTCCTACAAATTTGTTGTTGGAGAGAATAATAGCTGTGATCAAATTTGAGAGCTTCTCATATTCCATCTCTGTGCCTTTGTTACTCATTACTAGCGAGTAATAAGAATAGCCATAGAAGGTACATGTATATCGAGGACACTCAGATGGCAGTAGTGAACCTTGCAAATATGTTAGTTTACTTGCATTGATATCTTTCATGGCATTCCAATACTGGAAGTACTTTGAGGGAAGAGTTCCCGTAAAGCTATTATGAGATAGATCAATGATGCGCAACTTGGAAAACTCAAAACTTGTTTTAGGTTCCCTTATTACTCCGTAAAATCTGTTGAACTTTAAAATCAGAACCTCAAGCTTCGGAAGAGTCCCCAGCCAAGAAGGGAAAATATCAGCGATTTGGTTTATTCCAAGATTAAGAAATTTTAGCTGTTTACAATTAGCTAACGATCTAGGTATTCTCCCTTGTAACGAATTGTTGCTTAAATCAAGCATCATCAAATTTGCTCCTTCCATGAAGCTTTGAGGGATGCTTCCATGAAAGTTGTTGCCTTGCAATTTTAGTATTGACAACTGATAACTAAAATTGCCCAAACATTCTGGAAGCATACCGCTTAAGTTATTGTAAGACACATCAAGAGCATAAAGAGTACTCAAATTGCATATCTGGGGTGGAATCTCATCTACCAGCCGATTGTTTGAAACTAGATATGAATAAGTGGACACTGGTGGAACTAGGAGTGGTCCTTGCAGCTTATTAAACCTGAGGTCTAAGGTATCTAGAACCATCCATGGAAAAAGAGCAGGATTCTGCTCGAAGCCTGTCAATAGATTGGAAGAAAGGTTCAAATATAGCAAAGAATTCGTACCTACGTCTAAGAACCATCTAGGTACTTTGCCAGCTATCTTGTTGGAGGAAAGATCCAAAAATTTCAAGATATCTTGATTGCGCAGAAAATATGGGAACCCGCTGAGGTTGCATGAGCCAAGTCTTATAACTGTGAACTTCTGTAAAGAGGCATTAACAGTGGTACTGGTACTGCTGACCAATGACAACTTGTTTGACGAGAGACTTAATATTGATGAATTTTTCATGTTAAGCAGGAACTTGTCTATCTCCACTGTGCCACTCAAATTGTTGGAGGAAAGGTAAAGCTGCTGAAGATTCTTGAGCTCAAAGATAGAACTGGGAATTGAGCCTTCCAGTCTATTTGACCCCACATCTAGATCCTGCAATAGGGTTAGGTTCCCAATTTCAACTGGGATATGGCCAGTCAGTTGATTATTTACTAAGTAGAGACCTGATAGTTTGTTGAGGTTCATCAACCAAGATGGGATTGGACCAGTTAACTGGTTATCATACAAAAACAACGTATCAAGTTGGGTTAGGTTCATGAGCACAAAAGGGATTTTACCAGTAATGTTGTTACTGGAAAGGTCTAAAACAGTTAGTTTTTTAAGATTACTTATCCAAGTCAAGGAATAAGAATTTAGGCCTAAAAAATTGTTTCCATTCATTCCTAAAGAATCGAGTTGGGTAAGATTACCTAGTGACAGAGGAATTATTCCCGAAAAGTTGGAAAATTTAACATCTAAGGAAGATAATGATTTAAGATTCCCAAGAGAAGCAGGTAACTCACCCTGAAAATGATTAAAAGAGATGTCCAGATAGGCGAGCTTCCTAAGGTTACCAAATGAATACGGCATTGTTCCTGAAAATTAACGGTTAAATATGTTAATATCCCATGAGATGAGATTATTCTTACATATCACAACAAATTAAAGATTAATCAGCTAGAGAATTTTTAGGGAACTTACCATGCAATCCGCATCCTCTGAGAGATAAAAATGTCAAGGAAGATAAATTTGTCAAGGCAAGAGGTATCGGAGATGAAATCGTCACATACGAAAGGTCAAGCACGTTCAGGTTGATTAGCTTCTCAGCGAGATTTGTTAGGTTTCGGAGCTCCAAATAATAGTAATTATAAAGATTAAATGATAGATCAAGGGACACCAACTTGGAGAGCTCTAGTAATTCCACTGGGATTTGACCAGAAACGTAAGAGAGAGAGAGGTTAAGATATGATAACCGCTTAAGGTTTATGATCCCAGACGGAATACTAGATGAATTGAAATCATTGTCAGCAAGATTAAGCCATTGAAGATGAACTAAGTGAAAGAGGGTGCTGCTAGAGTTAATGGAACCATAGAGATAACTGCTAGCGAGGTCAAGCTAGTAACGTGACCAGTGTATTGGTCGCGTTTGACACCATCCCATAAGCAGCAGTTACTATTTTCTTTATCCGTCTTCCATGATTCAGTCTTTGGATAAGCAGAAGGATCACCAGAAGCACTCTCATCAATAATAAGGCTGTGCTTGAATTGCAACAAGGCAGAGCGCTCATTATCACGGCAAACTGCATGCAGAGACGA
This sequence comes from Azadirachta indica, assembly GCA_022749755.1. Taxonomy (NCBI): domain Eukaryota; kingdom Viridiplantae; phylum Streptophyta; class Magnoliopsida; order Sapindales; family Meliaceae; genus Azadirachta; species Azadirachta indica. The sequence continues at coordinate 5,194,184 of CM040441.1, read as the reverse complement.
CGACGCAAAAGAAGTAAAGTATGCAAATGTAATTTGAAGAAATAACAAGAAGAAAAACAGGGGTAACCCCATAATTTTCTTAACAGGAAGGAAGGAACTCTGTTAAACTTGGAACCAAGATGAGGAAGGTAGGTAGAAGGAAGAAATAGAAGTTGTGTGAGTTGGTATGCATCTTAGTGAAACTGAGTTGCTCTTTATATACGTAGATTGCATGCAAGCTGTATATATATCTCCAATTATTGCTTAAAAATCAAGTTGGTTTCTATTTTTCTACGCGTATGCTTGCGACTTGAAGTCAAGTCGTTGCGGAAATTAAGAGAAAGGTAAAGACAATAATAATTTGGAGATAAGACTACTAACAGTATAAGTATTCCTAGTCAAGTCGTTTGTGGAAATTGACAACTATCATCCAATCAAATGCAAAAGGATAGCGACTAAAATCTTCTTCTTGACCAGGTACATCATCATGATGTTCTTTCTGTGAAGCTTCAGAGAATTCATTTTCACTGCTTTTGACAAAGGTTTTCCGCGTAATCCTGAAGTCCCATCATAGGAACTATCTATGTCCAAATGTTTCAAATTGCTTTCCTTGTGGTATGAGAGGTTTACCTGAACATATATCAAAGAATTAATGCAAGTGATTTGAGCCCTGTTAGTTCGCAGGGGACCTCAACTGTGAGGCTGTTTTTTGAGAGGTACAGTGATTCTAACTTTGTCATATATTAACTAGAGATGATGGTATGTGACCAAGTAGATTATTGCAGGAAATTAATTAGGTCAAGAACATGAAGCCCTTTTAAATTGGCTATATATGGATGCTGGAATCTCTCTAATAAATTTATTCTCTAAGAAAATGCATAAAAACTTACAAGAATACTTTAGATTTTGCGAGTAAATAATTAAAGTGACAAACAACCTTGTGTTGACACGAGAGTTCAAAATATTTAACGTAAAATTGTATTCTAATTCGATATCTATATACAAAATTTTATATAAGTCTTATCTTATTAATTGCTTGTCCTGTCCAACCCTATAGACCAGACATTTGAGTTGTTTCTATAAATTTCTTATTGAAGCAAGATTCTAACAAGTTACAATTTTTATGTTATTATTTATAAACAATAATATTTTTATTATTATATCCTTACAACTGTGATCTATTACAGTCAAAACCCTAACATTAGATTGCCATTTAGGATCTTTAATAACATATATTCCTTAGAAACTGAGTAACAAATACTTAACTACTTTTATTTCCTTTTAAATGATAATTCTTGATTTCATGTGTACATTGTTTTGGGCTGCATTCCTTGATAGATTTTGGTCAAATCAAATGGGCCTAGGAATTAGGTCGCAAAATTACAAGTGGACCATGATCATTATCATTCCTTAATTACTCATTTAACTTCTTGTGTCATCCAAAATAATAATAATAATAATTTAACTATTACATATATGGATTACAAATTTTGTACAATTTTCTGGTGAATTTTATATATATATACACCTCTATCTATTAGGCGACGATTATATAAGCATCCTTCTTAAAGTTAGAATACTCATTAGGTTTAATTTATAACTTAAATTAAAGTTTCCTTTGTGCAGCTAGTTAAACACTTTTGTCCCATAGTTAGAGTAATAGGGTTTTTATCCCTAGTCCTTTTAAAATAATAATCAGGATATACTTTCTTAACGTTACATAATATGCTTGTATATAGATGTTAAAATCAAAGATAAGTTATTAAATTTAAAAACACTAAATATTATGTTCACAAAATTTAGAAACACAAATATTATTATCTATAAAGAGACAAAATTGAAAAAATAAGTTATTCTAGATATTAATTAGGGGTGATAATTTAGGTTAACATGTATTACAATCATGTTAAATAAAGATATAATACATTTGAAGTTAACTTGAACTTGACCATTTAATAATCATGTCAAAAATTGAAAGCCTAACTCAATTCATTTATTAAACAAGTTACTCATTTGATAATAGTATCACCTGCTTAACATAATTTTATTCTAAATAGTGTTAAATATTTTTAAAAATATTAAAATTATAATTAAACACTTTAAAAACATAAAATAAATATATTAAAATATAAATAAATCAGTATAAAATAATTATTCAAATAGTTAATCCTGTCTTTAACGAGTTCACGTGTCAAAATATCTAAATTTGAATCTAACTTAATTATTAATCATATCACATTATTATTACCTATTTAATAAACATATTATTTTAAATTAACTCAAACCTCTGCTTATGTTTGTATCGTGTTGACAGGTCTTATAAAAAATTGTCACCCTTAATATTAATACTTGAGTTTCTTGCGAAGTCCAACAATTTCAAGTCGAGCCTAAGTGAAGACAAATTAATTTTCTCGAGAGTATCAACTGTAAGATTCTTCAAAATTTCTTTTAAACTCTAAAATAATCATAAAATTTTAGGTTAAAGGATAGGCCCTATATTTTGGTGAAACAATAAATAAAACCAAACTTTGAATATTTATTATAAAAAGGTTTGTTACAAACTGATAATGACATGTATAAAATTAAATAATAAACAACATTAAGAACCTACACATTAAGATGATTAAAGTATATTTTTATTTATTGTTTTGTCAAAATTTAGGAACTTATTCATCGTTACTTTACAAAGAATTCATTAAAAAATGGTCATAAATAGCTTAATTTTAAATTCTATGCTTATTTATAAAATCAAATAGATTAATTTTGCAATTTGATTAAAACATTAGAAGAAAATGAATTAAGTTTATTAGACATGATTAGAGATTTATTAAAATAATGAGGTTGTTTGGTAATTTTATTTTAAAAAAAATTGGACGGAAATGATAAATCTCACACGAAAATATCAAAGTTTTATCCCTTACTATTATTTGAATTCAAAATAATTTAAGGGTATTACATTTAGTCTATGTTTCCCATAATCCACAATATTCATTCATGTTATTGGTATAATGTGTAATATTATAATTTTACATTCAATTTTTCTATTTTCACCTTTACTTTTGTAAATAAATGTTAAATTTTCAATATTATTATCAAATTATTATTTATAAGTTACTATTTATAAGCTTAAATATTGAAATCGAAAAAGATATATAAGTAGTTGAGACATTTGTCCCTTATTTTCTTGCAAACTAAAAATGTTTTGCATTCATAAATAAAAAATTGTTGTACCAATATTATGATTCAAGATTTTTGGAATTGTGTTTTATAAATTATTTATTTACTTATACTATCAAAATAAATGAAACATTTTTCTCTTATTAAATTTATAGTATATCATAATTATTGAGTATCTATCTATATATATATATATTTTAGAATATATGATTATTAACGTTACTCACTTTTTAATGAGTAACTATAACTATGACATGATTATGTAACGTTTTGTAATAAATATGATGAATAAAAAATATAACATATATAATATAATAATATTGTTAATTATACTGTGAACACTTTCATACGTATAAATATATAATATTAATTATAATCATTTTTTCTGAAATCATATCCTTTGTTAGGAGACAATGTTTTATTTTAATAGTCAAAAAGATAATTAATTACATTTTTTAATTTTCCGATTTTGATTAATTGAAATATTTTTTAATTAATAGTAACAACTATTACTTAAAACAAAAAAAAAAAGATTTGTGATTAACAAATTTGATTAATGATTAGTAAAATTAATCTAAAAATTTTCTATCATGTTGATAATAGAATAGATGGAGAAGAAAATACCTTTGATAACTTTAAAATATTATTAACATATTACTAGGATTTTATTCTAATAGAATTAGATGGGGGAGAACCTTTTGATGATGTTATAAAGAGCATTTGACAATCAACTAAATATTTTTAAAACATTCCAAATTATTTATAGGGAATTTACAATTTTACCTTATTTGTGTCTTGAATATATTTTATTGGATGAAATATTCAATGGCGTTCAATTTGTCCAATAAATTAAATATTTGATGGTGTGAATTTTCTTGACCAAATATCCAAACCAACTAGCCTACTCTTTTGTGGATAAAATATAAACAATAATATAAAAATTTGAGAGTATAAAAAAAAATTTATAAAGTAAAAGATGTTAAAACTTTATATCTCAATAGACAAACAATTTTTTTTATTATACCAAATAAATTAGGACCGTACCACTTATGTAAGTAGATATTCTATCTTGTGTGAATAGTTCTCGTCATTTAAATATAAAAATTACAACTCTACCACTTTTTGGATTAAAGGTAATTAATTCTTGTGTGAGTAGATATTTTTTAAAATTCTTTTTACCTATCTAAGGGGTGATTTTTTACTTAGCTCATGTGATAAAAATTTCATCACATGAACCTTAATTTGAGAGTCAAAAATGTACATAAAGTTCTAGAATGAACTATAATTTATAAATGTCATGCTGTAAATTGTTAGTAGAAACTTACAATAGATAAGCTTTTGTATTATGTAAATTTGAAGTAAAATCTTAACAATTATGTATAAATGTTAATATTAAGAAAAAATAAAATTGGCTAGCAAGATTGAGAGTGAGTTTGAATCTCACCAGCTACAATTAGTGGGATTTCTCACCATATGTGAGTTTGTCATCTTAAAAAATTCTAAATAAATCTTTCGAAAGACAGATTTCTGATTATTTAGTGTATTATAATAGTATTTATATTTTTTCAGTATTATTAATAAAATTTTGGTAAATTACGGGTAGATTGTAAATAGTAAATAAATTTATAATACTAAAAAAAACCGAACCCCAATTTCAGGAAGAGAAAATAAGAACAAAAATTTTAATAAAAGTAACTTAGGGGTTGGAAAGAGACAACATTACTTGGAAGTTATGCTAAGGCTTAATCCCTCGTGGGGCTCAAGGATAGTTTTTTTGACTCTTCTGTCGGCAAACTATTTTAAAATAAAATATTAACAGATAGGTCCCTAGATGTTAATAATATAACAGTTTATAAATACTTTGCTCACTTATTATAAATAGGTCCCTTGTGGAAGTAGTGGCGGTGGGGACGAACTGTCAGTGAACCCATTTGAAACAAAATAAGAACAGATGTTAAATGATCAAAATATATCTTTATTTATCCCGTATCAAAATTTAACATTAGCTCTTTTCTCTCTGTTAAATCATTTGAATGTTATAAATATTAAATAATAGTTAAAAAAATAATTATTATGTCAAATTTTATTGTTAAACTACTATACAATTTGATTTAAATATATAGCATAAAATTAAAAACAATTTATATCATAATTCTAAAGTCTTATATTTTGATTCAAGACATTAGATTTAAGATTTACTAAATTTAGTTAATATTCAATAAATTAAATTACCGAAAATATAAAATAAATAAGAACAAAGGTAATTTTTTACATCTTCTAGTATCACCTACTCCATGGGGCTATATCTATCTATTGAACAATTTAATGAGTTATAAAAGGATGAACATCAATCGAGTTAAAGCAAATAAAGACTCCCTTTTTTATTTTTTCATCGTCTTGTATAATTATCTAGTTGAACTTGCTTGAGTACCTCTCATCTTTTTTTTTTTTGGTTGCAATTGAACACCCCTCAAAGCCACAAAATTACTCCTGAAATAAAATATTGTTCTTGCAACGAATAAAGATTCTTCTTAAAAGAGCCTTAATGATGATGGTCTAATCATACCTAGAAGATATATTTTATAAGTTTAAAACTAAGAATCTTAGACCAAATATTTCTAGAATAGAAAATATAAATATTTTTTGGGACAAGATTGAAATATAAAAGATATTTTTTAGAACATATTTAAAAAACATATCTTGTAAATGTAGGAAGAATCTTGACTAATTCTTCAAGATTTCAACTCTTCAAATCTTTTTATTTTAGATAATTATTATGATTTTGTATTATCAAAATTTTCACATGTTCTCTATAATTCAAACCTAATTTTTACGGATCCTATAAGATAGAATCTTTTAGACAAATCAACTTATGTTCAATCCATAATTTTTGAATATGCAGGTTTGTTATAATATAAGATAAATTAATCTTTCACAGAAAATGATTGTTCATTCTAATGATATTTAACTTAACATGTTGCTATAAGATACCAACATACACGATCCTAACACAAGCATTATCATCTAATAATATTTTGATTTGCTATATTTTAACTTAATAACACATTAGTTAAAAAATTTAGTGTGTGCTCGTTTACACTTACTAGCTAACATTTGACATCAACTCACTAATTTATACTTGACAACTAATAATTTTATTTCACAATAATTGTGAATTAAAAATTATAATATTTCAATTTTAGACATATTATCAATTTGTTTATAAAACAATGAGCTGTAATTATTCAGTTCAAACTAGTTTTATTAATTTAATTTAAAAGAATATAAAATTGTTGATTAAAAATTATCAATCAGAAATATATATTTACTTAAAAAAAACTCAAATTATGAGGGAATCGCAATTCATCTACAAGTATTTCAATTATTCTATATATATTTTAAGATAATTTTGATTGTTGGTAATTCAACATTGAATTATATCCATTTTAAGCTTAATTACAGAAACAAATTCAAGTTCGCATTTTATAAATACCAATGTTTAAATTAGTTAAAAATTTATATATATATAAACAACAACTTGAAACTTTTTCAATCCAAAAAGAAAAATAACAAGAAAATAAAATAAAATTCAAACAAATCACAAACACCTTAAGAACTCTCAGCACCCCCTCTCAGTTGTCACCTTTTCTAAATGAGATAACCTTTTTCAGCCTAAAATTTTAAACGTAATAAATTAATATGTGATTAGTTCAATTTTAATATTTTAAGCTCTCTGCTTTTTACATTGTTTACAATTGCATACTAGAGACTAAAATATTAAAATTGAAAAAATTATAATTTAATTTATTTTTTTCTTAAAGTTTAGGGATAAAAAATATTATTACTCAATTTTCCAATGAACCTGAATTTTTCTATAAGTATATATTTTCTATAATCATATTGAAATAAAATAGAACAAAACAGATAATTAGACAATTAAAACAGTTACAAGTAAAACAAGTCCAAAGAAAGCAATGCCTAAACTAAAAAAAATAAAATAATATGTAAGTAGACAATTTTCATAAAAATTTGCACAATTCAAGGGAGTTGTAATGAAAGTCAAAGAGAATGTAATTTGACAAAAGCAAGATAGCCCATGTGGTTACTTAATTTTAAATCTTATTTTATATCTCTTTAATTTGTTCCGAAGGGTCAAACCTACACTTTTGAAAGTCTAATTTTCTAATAGAAAGTGGGGCTTTCAAACTACTTAATTTTGGGTATGAATTAATTAATTAATTAATTAATCAATTTATAATCAAAAGATTATAAGATATAAAATCTCTAGAAGCATAGGTTACACCCAAATCTATGTAAAAATAATAAATAAAGAGATAGTTAAAAACAAATATATAGATTAATAAATGTGAAAGTTCAGTTTTCAGGGTGGCCTCTCCTTACTTAGGGTATTTCTTTTTTAATATAACATTTACAAACTACTAATATTATATTTAAATAATATCAAAATTTTGTGATAGGATCACGTATAGTACAATCCGAATAGGTATACTTATTTTGGGGTGATATCTACCCTCACTTACTTAGGGTATTTAATTCTCATATTATATATATAAAAGTTAAATTTCATGATTTAAGAAAAAAAAGTAAAAAGTAATATATTATAATTCAAATGTATTTTACTAATTTAGTATGTACACTAATTAATTGATCAATTGGTATGTTTTTTAGTGGTTCAATAAATTTGATATTCATCAAAAATTTTTAAAACAAAAAATTTTGATCTAGATCTGTAATTATTAATTTTTTTATGAATAATATTTGGTAGTAATTAGAGTATAGTAGATAATGAAGGCTTCTATTCAAACAAAATATTGACATCTTCCAAAAAATTAGAAAAATGATAAATTTTATATAGGTGTAGATATAAATAGATTAATTAGTAAGAATAATTTTGAGACAAAATTTAGTCTTTCTAAAATTAAGTACAAAATTAAAAGAGAATTTATATTCAGCAATGAAAATCAATTTTTAACTTACAAAAATATATTTAATTATCTAAATTAGTTAAATTCAATTATATTAAAAAGAAAAAAAAATCCCCATAATATAATTATTGTTAAAAGAGGCAGAATATATTTGTTTTTATTTTGAAATTATGAGTTTAGATTGTTTTTAAATCTAATGTCATTGTCATTTCATTAAATGATAAAAAAAAATTTAGATATTGCCATCTATTCTTAAGTGATTATTGGTTGCTAAATTTGGTATGTATATGTATATATATATAAGAATTTTTCACTTGATTCTAGTTTTTATTTAAATAAATATCAGCTTATGATTAATATTTAATACCAAAAAAAATGTTTGAACACTCAAAAATAATAATATACAAATGTTCTAAAATTTTAAAAACTCTAATAAGTTCTTATTAGGGAAAAAAATTGTAATCTTTAAAGATTCCTTAATTTATATAAATAATGAAAATAAAATAAAATTTAAAAACATTAAAAAGAAAATAGATATTAATTATAGTGGATTGATTCTTATTTCCCCTAATCCTACACCTAAAATTCAAAATTTATACTATAAAATCCAAAAATCATTTTTCATATTCAACTTTTTTCATGTAGGCAAAAATAAGAAATGCAAATATTGGGCAAGGTTGCAAGAAAATTTTAAACTTATATTAAATTTTTAAAGAAAAAGACAATTTTATTTTTATTTATTTGTTTATTTTAAATTAAATATCAAGATACATGCATGAAAATGAAAGAGAATTTAGTGTTGAAACAGAAAGGTGAGTGAAGAGAATTTAAATGCATGTAATAGAAATCCAAGAAAGAAACAAAGAGAGAAACTTCGAATTTCATGAACAAATTAAAATTTGAAAATATAGGTTGGCCAAAAGTTTGCAGTAATCCAGGCATGAAAAGATCAAATTGCATTAACTTCTCATTTATTATCTTCAACTACACCCTGCCAATATTGAGAAGCTGCACTTCTATTGCCATTTAATGCTCTCTTTCCCTTTCTCTCTCCATTCTTTTGCTTCCAACAACATTACACTGCTACCTGCAACAACCACCATCACCAACAACGGTCCATCTTTTCCTAGATTTCTCCATTTGCATTTTATCAATTCATCTTCACGTGTTTTGCTGGCTGCATGCGAAGGGAGAGAGATTAGCGTCTGAGGAAATTGTTATTGCCATTGAAGGTAACAGAAGTTGCAGTTCTGTGTAACTCCAGGTGTGATCTAATGCTAGTTTTTTTTAATCCAGAGTGGTTGAAGACTTGACGCTCTCTGTCTCGGTTTTATGTACGAGGGTTTTTCATGAGGAAAAAGACTGAAGGATGGTTTTTCTCACATGGGTTTTGGTGAAAAACAACAAACATTTTTGGGTTTTCTGGTTAAGATGTTGCGTTTATGAGACTCAGGAGACTCTTGTCTGAGTAAAGAGGAGGTTTTCAATCTGGGTTTTGGTAAGTTTGGCTTGTATCAGTTGCCATTTTTATGCGGTTTTGATCACATTTTGTCATCCACTGCTTTTTATGCACACAAAAGAATTTGTTTATATTATATCCTCCTTGTTCTCTTAAGTCAATGGGTGCAAGAAGAACAAGAATAACAATGGGGTTCTAGTATTGTTGGCAGTCTCTCTTCTAAATCTTGTATCTGTGGTGGTTTTAGTTTGAGTACTTTAGTAATTTTTTCTTCTGGGTTTTAACAGAAAGTATGGTCTGACAGAGCTAACGGTGTTCGAGGACAGTTATGAAACTATAGTGTGGCCGGGGATTCTGACGTATTAGAACAATTGGATTGGTTTGTGTAATGGAAAATTTCAGTTTTGTGGCAAGAGATTTCCCCATCTGGGTTTTGAAAACTAGCATCTTGAAGGCTGAATTTCTTGCACACTTTTTGATGTTATCAAGTTTACTGTGCTTAGTTTCTGGTCTAGGCTCAATGTCTTCGATTGCCATTTCCTATGGTGAAAATGGCCCCGTGTTCTGTGGTTTAAAGTCAGATGGTTCTCATCTTGTCAGTTGTTATGGATCGAACTCTGCGATAATCTACGGAACTCCGGTTCATTTCCCATTTATTGGTCTGACTGCTGGCGATGGATTCGTCTGTGGACTACTAATGGATTCTAACCAACCTTATTGTTGGGGAAGCACTGGTTATATTGAAATGGGAGTTCCTCAGCCTATAATTAAAGGGGCTGAATATGAGGAAATAAGTGCAGGTGATTACCATTTATGCGGTTTGAGAAAGCCTTTAACTGGAAAGTGGAGAAACTATTCATATGTAGATTGTTGGGGATACAACATGACAAAGAATTATGTATTTGATGGGCAGATCCAATCAATTTCAGCTGGTTCTGAGTTCAATTGTGGATTGTTTTTGCAGAACAGGACTGTTTTTTGTTGGGGTGATGAGACTAGTAGTCAAGTCATTAGCTTAATTCCCAAAGAAAGGAAATTTCAAAAGATTGCAGCTGGTGGGTACCATGTTTGTGGGATTTTAGAGGGAGCAGATTCTAGAGCCCGTTGTTGGGGAAGGAGCTTGGACCTAGAAGAAGAAATATCGGTAGCTTATTCGCGTGAAGGAAATGTTGATTTGCCTCCAAGTGAGCCAATGCTTTCTGTTGTAGGAGGAAAGTTCCACGCCTGTGGAATTAAGAGCTACGGTCATGGGGTGGTTTGTTGGGGTTTTATCATCAAGCCCAGCACCCCTGTTCCTAATGGTATTAAGGTCTACGAGATTGCTGCTGGGAATTACTTCACTTGTGGAGTTCTAGCAGAGAAATCTATGCTTCCAGTTTGTTGGGGTGTTGGGTTTCCTACCTCTCTCCCTTTAGCCGTTGCTCCTGGACTCTGCACAACTACTCCTTGTGCCCCTGGCTATTATGAAGCTAGTCAAGAAAATGCGCCTTGCAAGTCCCCAAATGCCCATGTCTGCATTCCCTGCAGTGACGGTTGTCCTGCTGAAATGTACCAAAAAGCTGAATGCCAATTGAAGTCAGATAGAGTATGTGAATATAACTGTTCAAGTTGTTTCTCAGGTGAATGCTACTCAAATTGTTCTTCACAATACTCCAATGGCATCGAGGGCAAGAAGAATGAAAGATTTTGGTCAATGCAATTGCCAGTCATTGTTGCTGAGATTGCCTTTGCTGTCTTCTTGGTAACTGTTGTCTCTTTGACTGCTATTTTATATGTACGCTACAGGTTGAGGAACTGTCAGTGCTCTGCTAAAGCATCAAAGTCCCATAAAAGTGGTCCAACCTACCAGAAGGATAACAGCAAAATCCGCCCTGATTTGGATGAGCTTAAGATAAGGAGAGCTCAGATGTTCACTTATGAGGAACTTGAGAGAGCCACTGGAGGATTCAAAGAAGAATCACTAGTGGGAAAGGGAAGTTTCTCTTGTGTTTATAAAGGGGTACTGAAGGATGGTACAGTAGTTGCAGTGAAAAAAGCAATAGCAACTTCAGATAGGCAAAAGAATTCGAAAGAGTTTCATACAGAATTAGATCTATTATCAAGACTGAACCATGCTCATTTGCTCAATCTGCTTGGCTACTGTGAAGAAGGTGGAGAGAGGCTTTTGGTTTATGAGTTCATGGCTCATGGCTCTCTGCATCAACATCTTCATGGAAAGAATAAGGCATTAAAGGAGCAATTGGATTGGGTTCGAAGAGTCACCATTGCAGTCCAAGCAGCTCGTGGAATCGAATACTTGCATGGTTATGCTTGTCCACCTGTCATTCATCGAGACATAAAGTCATCAAACATTCTCATCGACGAAGAACACAATGCTCGAGTGGCAGACTTTGGTCTCTCTTTGTTGGGACCTGCAGATAGTGGCTCTCCATTAGCTGAACTACCAGCTGGTACTCTAGGCTATCTTGATCCTGAATACTACAGACTTCATTATCTCACAACAAAGTCTGATGTCTATAGCTTTGGTGTGTTACTTTTGGAGATACTCAGTGGCCGAAAAGCCATTGACATGCAATATGAAGAAGGCAATATAGTTGAATGGGCAGTTCCTCTGATCAAAACCAGGGATCTAACAGCAATTTTAGATCCTGTCTTGAAGCTTCCGTCTGAGCTTGATGCCTTAAAAAGGATCGCAAACGTTGCCTGCAAATGTGTCAGAATGAGAGGTAAGGACAGGCCATCAATGGATAAAGTGACAACAGCATTGGAACGGGCTCTTGCACAGTTGATGGGTAGTCCATGCACCGAGCAACCAATTTTGCCAACTGAGGTTGTTCTGGGAAGCAACAGATTGCACAAGAAATCCTCACAAAGATCCTCGAACCGTTCAGCCTCAGAAGCTGATGTAGCTGAAGCTGAGGACCAGAGGTTCGAGTTCAGGGCTCCTTCGTGGATAACCTTTCCAAGCGTTACTTCTTCCCAGAGGAGAAAATCGTCAGTCTCAGAAGCAGATGTTGATGGGAAAAACTTGGAAGCAAGAAATATGGGCACTGCTGGAAGCATTGGTGATGGTTTGAGGAGCTTGGAGGAAGAAATTGGACCTGCTTCTCCTCAAGAAAACTTGTTCTTGCAGCACAATTTCTAGGATGAACTAAAAGACATTGGGGATTCTTCATTTATCTTGGATGTGAGGTTTGGTTCAATTTTCTTGGTGATTGAAAATTTTAATAGGAAAAAAAGAAAAAAATTGTAATTTTCTTCAATACTTGTGCTACAAATTCCATTGGCGCTATGACTACCCATCTTATCATCACTGCTTCAAAAATCTCCAGGAGTTTGATTTGTAATTCTACTTGGTGGTAAATTAATGATAACATATCCGTGAGAAATTGTTTTGTATAGACAGAGTTTTAAAACAGCAAAATCAAAAACACAATTGTATGTACACAAATGTACAAGTACAACATCTACACTGTGTATCCCATCACTTTTGTGGTATAAACTTGCTAAAACCTAAACTAAATCAAGTTGTCATCCAACCTAAAGCTGCAAACTTTCTGGTTTGGAGCTTATTTTGCCATTCAAAAAGCTTATTAATGAGAACCCATTAGTAGCATAATAGTTCAAGTTCTCATGTAATTATTGGAGTAAATTTCATCTTATTGAATACAAATGAGCATAAATCCTCACCACTACTATAATAGGACATATTTAGACTCTGAGTGGACCAATCAATATTAATATTATGTATTCAGACGATCAATATTATTTATAATATGTATTTAGACTCTGGCTAGACGGAATAGTTTATTAATAGATTACTTAGCATAATATTAACATACACTATGAGCACAATTACATGATTTAAATTTAGTGTAATAGAAGCAGGGTTAATGAAGAAAATAAGCATCAACGCCATCAACCTTCCCATTTGAAGTAAACACCAAGGCTATCCAGACTTTGATTGGATGGTAAGAGCATGTTCCCTCTTGAACCCTGCCATTCTTTTACAACAGTTTATAAGGTTTTCCTACCATATTTATAGCATGAACAGATACCATTCTAATTTGAGAGTAGATATTATTAAAAGAAAATATGGGGTAATGGCCTATACATAATGGTAAAAATGGTAGTAAACAACAGGTTAATTTGTTACAGAATTAAACAACAAACAGCAGCAAAACAACAACAAAAACAACAACGAGCAGCAGCAGAACGAGCAGCTAACAACAACAAAAACAACGGCAAGTAGTAGCAAAATAGCCAAAGACAACAACAAAATTATATGAACAGTCAAAGCTTGCTCTTGGGTCATCCTAATTAAAGAATATATTCCGCCCCTTAAGATAGTTTTCCGATGCAATTTAGGATATAATATGTGCGGTCTAAACTCTGGGAGTTAATGACCAAATTCTTTTGAGGACGTACTTTCAAATACAATAATTTAGAACAAATTAGTGTTTGTTTATAGGTGAAGAAATGAAACATGAAAATATGAAACGCCAAACTAAACTTTCTCTTCTTCTTTGCATCAAATAGTTGTTCACCCCTTTTTTTATGGCTGAATAAGGTTATAGACAATTCATGGTTTTGTTTATTGCCACAACCCTCTATTTAATACCAGATTTTATATATCCAATTGTGAAAAGAGAGGCTTTTGCAAGAAAGTTAGAAGCAGTCACCAATATCATTGTTACTATTAATAAAAATATGAGGTAATTATATTAAAAATAAAAAAATTAATAATCTAATAATTAAAATAAGAAAATGTTAGTTGACATTATCGCTTCAGTGAATATATTTTTTCTTACAAGTTTAGAGACAATTTATGTAAAACAAATTAGATGTCATGTAGTCACCACCCTTCCCTCACATGAGAAAAGATTCCATTTTCACTAATATAAAATAAGTAATATTGAGAAAACAAGTATAAGAGATCCATAATAGAGAAAAGATACATTAAAAATAGTTAAGTAGAGTTTTAATTTTATTAGTAAATAATTTAATAAAATAAGAATATTTTTAAAAAATAAAAATATTAAATTATTCAAACATTTACTTATTCAGACTTAAATCAAAATTTTTAACTTAATTATATTGAGATATTTTTACCAAATATTCAGATATAAATTTAAAAACAAACAACTTTTAAACATCTAAATAATTATATTCAGACTTCAGTTAGAAAAACAAATAATTCCGTAGTGTAATGATAGTCATAAATACATGACCCTTTAAAATATCAACTATTTTATATTGTTAATTAAGTATTAGTTTTAAAATTATCTGTTTTGCTAACATGTGAATAAATTAATTTAAAAAAATGAACTCTAAAAAGTAAAAAGATTTGAAATAAAAGATGTTAAACTTAGTGTATCTAACTTATCATCATTAAAATCGATCATGAATATCAAAGATCATCTCATACAAGACTAGTTAACAATATTTAAAGAATTGCGTTTTAGTCATTTTTTAAATGTACGTACAAGATTTACAGTATTATGTACGGCTAATTCACAAGTTAATATCAAAATACATTACTTCAAAAAAATTAAAAAAAAAAAAAAAAGCATTGTATTTCAAGATTGGTAAGCAAATGTATCAACTTTATATGCTAGAATTTGCATTCTTGAAGAAGGTAGGTTTTCTAAATGCAAGTTTACTAGCAATTCTTCCAAGAAAAATTCTACATCATCGTTGGTTCTAATTGGCATAAGTGGCATCAGCTCATTTCATTGTTTTAGGCTTAATCTTCATAATTGTGCACATGCTGTTGAATAGGACACTATAATCTTGTTCAGTACCAAAAGTCATTTTGTGTTGTCATTAGAAAGCTAATATAAATATAAATATAAATAATTTTAATACCAAAATATATCCAGCATTTAATTTTTATTTTCATATAAAAATGAGTTTATACACACAACAGTCATGCAATAACATGGGTTACATAATAATGGTCGTGTAGTGTCATTTATACACTACATGACTGTTGTGTGATGATATTTATATAACGACATATACACGAATTCAAAATCTTCAATGTCAAAGTATGGTATTTTAAATGGTAGATAAAGTATAAGAATGACAGTAAAATGATGAGATATGCTTAAAATTATAATATAAAGAGAAAGAACATGAAATAATTATCGATGTAGTACTTAAATTTAATCGCATTACACCAATCAATCAAACCCTGAAGTATTAAGATTATAAAACATACCTCTTTGATTTGTGTAATAAACAATGCAACTTAACAATAATGTAAAAAAATACTTTTTTTTATTGAATACATAAGAGAGAAATGATTTCGACTGTAAATAATATTTGCTAAATTTTGATGACAAAAGTGTAGAAAAGTGTAGAAGTACGATGGCTAAAAAATGAAATAAAGAAGATAAAGAAAGCGTTCTTTCTCTCTCTCTCTCTCTCTCTCTCTCTCTTTTTCAAAGAGAGTATTTACAATACTTCTTACATCAAAAAGCATATCCATGTCAAATATTTATTAAAGGCATATACGTGCAAATAACTCATTTTTGAAAAATATTTAAATAAAAAATTCCCTAAAATAAATGCATTTTGAGCTTGGATTGGCTTGGTTTGGGCTTGAGTTGATTTTGGGTATTTCACTCTTTTTCTTGTTTAGACTTACAAATAATATCATAATTTGAAAATTGACAATAACCCCCAATGGCAAGTGAATCATTCTCCATTTAAATTTGATTTCTTTTGTCACACATTGTAAAGTCATAAGTACAATTACAACTTTATTTTTGTTTATAGTCATCATATTAGCATATTTAAAGTTAAATAAAATTACTCAAAATCATTGGATTAAGTAACGTAGTACTAATATATTTGATTATATCATATTGTAAACAAAATTTTTAGTACATGGTGAGGACAAATGATTGCTTAAGTACCATGTTCAAGAAAATAAAAAATTAACAATTTTGTTTGTATTAAGATGATGATTTCACAAGCAAAAAAAAGTAAATAAAAAACAGTTTATACACTTATTTTTGTGGTGAATATAAGCTAGTCACTCGATTTCCCTTTTCTAGGCTATGTTCTAATATCTACCTTATTTAATTAATAAAAGAATATCTTTAACTTTATCAATAAATCTGACATACAAATTTAATCAACTTGTAATTATAGTAATTATTTACACTTCCAATACAACTCCTTTTTGCTGCATTCATGTCCAACTGGGACAAATCAATTCAATGAAAAGGCAAGCAAATGATAACACATCCTTGAAAAATTGTTGGTATACACAGTTTTGAAACAATAAAATCAAAAACACAATCCTATACAAATATACAACATCTGTACTATGTGCACTATCGATTCATGTTGTAAACTCTGATAGAACCTCAAGCAAATCAAGTTGTAAAATACTAAAGCTGCAAAACTTCCTGGCTTGAACTTCTGCCGTTTAAAAAGCTTATTTATATGCATCCTCGAGGTAGACGGGACATATGTGGGATTCTGATGAGCTTAATACTTTTTCCCGGTATTTGCCTAAGATAGCGGCAACATAATTCTTCGTCATAGATTGTAGAGTCACCACCATTGGCTGCTGACCAAAAGCTAGGGGTTTGATAAAGGCCTAATTCCAAAGGGAGGGCTTTCTGAACTGTGTTGCTATTGCTTCCAATAAAAAGCTTACAAGATTTTCTCTCTCAACCTCCTTCTCCCTCTTAAGATCCAGATGACGAACCTGGAAAGGAAATCCAACCTACTACATTACGATGTGAATTGAAAGAATAGAACAAGAGGTACTGCATACGTACGTCAACATTATGCCAAGGTGGCAGCCTTTATTTTGCGGTTCTGATGTTCCAATGAATTTAATATCTACCAGTTGTGGTGGAAAAAAGTAATAATTGCTTTATATGGAGGTTATATTGTGTATTACCTTAACAAAACCTGTCTGAGCACCTGAATCAGTGATGATGACGAGACATTTTATATCATGCTCGCTTGCATATTCGTACTGCTCTGTAAGGCTTGGATCAGGTGTAGGAACAAGCTGTGCCTGTTATAAAATAATCGGTAAGCTACAAGCAACTTCTTTTATTATATGAAAGAAAGAAACTTCTAAAATGATGAGATATACAAAGTAGTAAGCAAGATGTGAACCAGAAAAGAATGCCATCAAATGTCCCAAAAATAACCCAAAGCCAACACCGAGTTTAGATATATGATAAGCAACTTAGACACTTTTGAGTTAGTTTTGTTTATTTATCAAATAGCTTAATTACTAACCTTAATATTCTCCTCCCACAACTCAGCAACGAGTTCCATGCGTTCAGTCAATAAACCACCTCCACCTCTTGAACAAACGAGAACACTGGTGCTAGATTCATTTCTGTAGCTGTAAACAGAAAGATGATAGCCCATGTATTAAAGAGCATACTACAAAACTCTTAAGACAAACAAAAACAACAGGAAGCTCAAGCAAATTGCACCTGATAGATTTGAACTCAACAGGGGAATGCTGAATTATTGTCTCTAGAGCAAGGCTGGCCCCAACAGCACCGGGAGGATTTGTTCTCTGAAAAAATACAGGAAAATTTAATGAAGATATAAACTTGATATGGTTTCAGGCTTAAACATTGTATATCATAGCGTGGATTATGGTTTTATAGAATTTATGTGCTGATCATTTGTCTTCATAATCTGGGAATTTCTGTATTTGCCGGTAATGTTGATCCACAATGGTTAAAATTTTTTACAAACTTTTGGTACTATTCAATTGTTTAAACCCCTGCATGCATAAGAAAATAGCTATACTTGATATTAGGCTGCATAGTTAAATAAAAGAAACTTATGAGACACCAATTCAAGTTCTTTTATTCACAAGGCTACTAATGTGGGTTAACGCATAATTATAAGATAATTATAAAGAGCTATCACAGGACATGGTGTCAAGGAAAAGTAACAGGAACTCGGGTATACTTTTTCTTTGAGTGGTCATGATGTAGTTCCAGATAGGAAGAATAGAAAGGGTAGAAAATTAGTAAGAAAGGAAGAAAACTCTGGGAAAATGGAGGAAGAACCAAAAAAATAGGGGAAAAACATGATAATTTTATTCAATAATTTAAGATTCTACCTTTAGAACTAAAACCAAGAGCATGCCTATTTATAGCAGCCAAAAAACCTAAACAAAAGAGATAAGAAATCTTCTTTGAACAAGTAAATACAAGTCCTACTCTTAACACAGACAAAGAAAATAATTTTAACCAAAATAAATGGCACAAGTATGACTCTAACAAGAAATTGAAGCCTAAACCAGATAAAATAGGCAAAATAAAAACATTCCAAAACTGACCTAGCATATTGTACATCAGGTCAGAAACAAAGAAAGTAAATTTAACACAGATAGAAATCTTAACGCAAAGAAAATAAATTTAACCAAAATAAATAGCACAAATATGACTCTAACAAGAAATTAAAGCCTAAACCAGATAAAATAGGCAAAATAAAAACAATTCCAAAACTAACCAAGCATACTGTACATCAGGTCAGAAACAGGGTTGCATGCGTATTATTTTGGCTTCAAAAGCTTTGGTTTTGTCCTGGGGCATACCAAATGCATGCAAGGGCACTTCTTTTATGTCTTGGCATACATTCATATTTGTGTGAAGAGTGCTTATTCATTTGCTACTATGTCATCCAGAAATGCATGGTAGGAAAAAGAACTCACAGGTGCATAACCTACATATTCCCGATCCCACATTTGATGAAGCAAATAGTCATAGCGACCGCCAACAGCAAGCAGTATACCTTCAATAAGAGATCCAGGATTGTTCTCCTTCACTAAAAAAACCTGGAAAAGAAGAAATTGCAACCTAAATAAATAAATATACCACCAACAGTGAATTATTTTGTATATGTTCGTAATAGATCTACAGGAATGACATACAGAGAACATTTGAAGGGGTTGAAAAGGAAAAATTAAGAAATGCAAAATACTTAATGCATCAATGAACTTAAAAACAGAATAAGGAACCAAGATAAAAGAAAAACGATTTAGCGTAAACTCCTGAAAATCCAGAAGATTTATCAGAAAATGCTTAAAAGCCTGGGCTTAATAACACAAGCCACACAGACATATACACATGCATAAATAAATACATGTCGGAGACAATTCAGAGTTTATAAATACTATGGTCGAGGCTCAAGCTCAGGCAATAGCCTTATCATGCTTGGAACAAGCGAACTCCAAAAGTTTGCCTGCCACGCTCTAATGTCATCACAAATGATGCAGTACACCATCAGTTTAGCAGACATTACTATCTTTTAGATATATACTGAAAATAAGCATTGTGAACTTTCTGGAGGATGGTGGTACAAAGGGATGAGGGATAACAAAATGATAAGGAAAAAGAGAGAAAGAGAATGGAACAAATACAAGAAATCAAATCACCTGAAAGAACAAGTCTCTATGATAGCTCTCAGTAGGCGGCATCAGTGCATCTATGTATACATGTTCTTCAATCCTCCAGACTCTCAAGCAGCTACAGAGGTCAGACAGCTCATCCAGTGCCTTGCGAGTAGTTTTATCTGCATTGGGTAAGAAAGTGAATGGGCAACTGGAAATACATAATGAAATGATGGGAAAAGTATAAAAAGTGGACCAAAAATCCTCTAAACAGCCAAAATTCACCCACAGAGAGAGGTATCTGTGCACTGCAAATAAAGCAATAACTCCCCCTAAACCAAGATGAAAGTTAAGAGAAGTTAGCATCAAAGATTACCTGCTGGTAAAGCACCCCTCAACCGAGGAAGAGCCTGGTCTGCAGCTCCACAAAACCTTAGGCCAACAGTCTGCAACCTATTTACCACAGCTTCTTCTAAATTAAGTTCCTGGAATGACATTGAATTCATATGAGAAAATAAATGCATTTAGATGAAATTATATTATTTACAAATGTTCTTCATTCTCAATTCCATATTAATAAGATTCTAATGCTAGTGAATCAATCAAATATGAATGCTCTCATAGAAAAGAAACACAATTCGACTGCAAGGTTGATTAACTAGCAAGAGAAAAATATCTTATTGATGGTTATTCATAAAGCAACTCCATTTGAGTGAGAAAGTCTCAAATTCCATATGAATGCTCTCCTTCTGCTGTTAGTGAGAAAGGTACTGTATGGTGCTGCCCCACAACATCATCTGTACATCCATCTAATAAAATCTTATTACCTACATATTCATTTTAAAATCAACCAATCATGTCAACAAGTAGACAAGTGAAAAACTTTAAAATGGGAGGCACAGTTCTATTGGACGTTCCCATGGAGGCAGCACCATACTAGACTTTCTCTCTATTAGTATTCTAATGCAAATGTTTTAGGCAACAAAATGTAAAAGATGTTATACACTGTTTTTCATACCTGCAAAAGCTGGCGCCTAATAACCACCCACTTCAACTTCCGTTCAGATGATTGAGGACGCAAAGAACCCATCATGGAAAGAAGCTTCATACAAAAACGTTTAAGTTTCAGCAAATATTCAATAATAAACATCTTATAAACACATTAATATATATACCTCAGCCACTTTCTGTCTATGTTCAGCCTTGATTCCTGCCCAGGACCAAATTGCCTCTAGCAGGTCCCCATGATTGAGATGAATATCACATGACTCTGCATGGAAGAAATGATAGACAATGTCCATTGTCACCTGAAATATAAGTCAAAAATATATATTCATATATAATATTGGCATAGTGAAAATATTCTAACAGTCCACATTCTGAAAGTAAACATAATTCAGTGAAAAATAATACACAATGAGTATGCCAGCGTGTGCCAGTTATTTTTCAATGTCTAGATGAAGATAATTCACGTTTAGCCAACTGTCGATTCTTATATGCAGTAAAATAAATGCAGACGACTATTCTATTTTTTGTCATTACAAATGTTTGCCAAATCAAGTTATACAGCCCACGTGAAAGTAATCAATCATGAATTGCTTTCTATCATTAATGCAAATAGATAATTCATGTACTTTGTAACAAAACTCTTCTGTGGGCTCAATGCAAGAGATCAGTTTTGAAATAACCCATTTAAAGGATAAATTTGTAACCAATCACACACAAAAAAAGTTTAGAGCCCATGGAAAATTATTTAAACCAGTTATATTTGGGAGTTAAAAATTAAGAAAAGCTTTAAATGAAACAAATATTATAGATGAGACAAATAAAACAGCACCTTGAGAACCTCTGCCTCCGTCAAAGCTGATGCACCACCAATAATATCAAAATCACCCTATTGAAATAAAGTCATAAAAAAGAATTTGACATACATCAATTTGGCAAGCCATTAAAACCAGGAAGCACATTTGCTTTCTTCAACTGTGTTCCTTCTAATCACTTAATTTCAGAGGATAAAGGGCTTGTTAAATGCAAAGTTTAAAGTACATACCTGAAGATAGCTATTTGGGGGAGAATGACCAATTGCTCTTCTGTAAACAGACGATATCTCATATCGTTTAAATGAAGACTTCTGCAATAAAGCAAGTAACTGCATGGCTGAGCTACTCCTGAAATGTCCGCAATACTCAAAAAGGAACAAAAATAAATATGAAGGAATCATAGCACAAATGCAATTGATTTAGGTTAAGTTATATATGCAATACCTGGTTTGTAATGGCCCAACAAATGAAAGGCAAACGGAGCTCATGACAAAGTTCAACCATATCTCCTCCATGGGTTAAAAGTTTTACAGTATTTCTTTTCATCCGAAAAAGCCACAAGTTAATAACCAGCACCAGAACTCAAGAAGAAAATGAGTTTTTGATTAAGAGAGCACCTTTTAAACTGTGGACATTGACCCAACAGATACATGGGTACTATCTCCAGATGCTTTGCACAACGCTGTCTAAACGTTTCCCTTGTAACCTCAACTACATAATCTCGGAGTTCTGTGTCTACATCCGAGTACTGGATAGAGGAAGCATTATCTCTATTTACCCTCAATGTACCAGCATGATGCTCATGTGCATTATCGCCTAACGTCTCTTTATCAAATATGGAACTCACAACTTTATCATATATACTTGTGTCCTCAGATGAGTGCATCATCCGTAGAATATCTGAACAGATGGACAAAGAGCATTTGGTCAAGCAGATTAATGGATCATCTACGAAAAAAACTCTAGATAGAAAACAATAATTACAATATCTACTTGAAAAGAATAATAACATATTTGTAAAAACCTGTCCATAATATATTCGGCAACAATTAACACAATAAAACATTAACTTGTAAATATTTCACCCAGATTACACAACATACCAAACATGAATATGGAATAAAGTTTTGTATCTTTTTGAGTGACTATCATTATCCACCATTCAAACCCATCCATGGCCATATTCTCTGCAAGTTATTCAGAAACTAGATATTTTTCAACACTACTTCCCACATTATTTTTACTATAATTTCTCAGTCATCCATTATCCATCTCATTCATGGACCAACAATTTTCTCTTCTTTCTTTGCCCATTCAGAAGGCTCCTTCAGCCCAGATAATCCCCAGAAATTTAGAGGCCACTTCTCACTCCGAATAAGGACCCTAGTTGGCTGACCCCAACAGAAGTGCACTGAGTAGAACAGCAGTAATGAATACAAGAACAAAAGGGCATGATTAACCTAGTCTTGTAGACATAGAGCACATGAAAGAATTAAGAAAAGGAGAAAAAAGAAAATAAGATAAATTATAGGTCTCGCCTCACATTCTTGATCATGTGCCATTATGTTGGTCTACTAAGAATTTAGAACCACCAGACAGAGAGCATAGGAGAAACAAGAATTAAAAAGCAGTTATCAGTTACATAAGAGATTGAATAACTTAATTTTAAAGCATACTGATTATGAATTATTTTACCCAAATCTCTGACATAAGCACACTGTAGGAA
This sequence comes from Azadirachta indica, assembly GCA_022749755.1. Taxonomy (NCBI): domain Eukaryota; kingdom Viridiplantae; phylum Streptophyta; class Magnoliopsida; order Sapindales; family Meliaceae; genus Azadirachta; species Azadirachta indica. Next base: position 5,170,684 of record CM040441.1, on the reverse strand, counting down.
GTAACTGAATGAAAGAAAATTTGATCACAGGAAAGTCCCAGGAATCATTGCAGAGAAAAGATAAAATAACTGGGGAAAGGATAGAGGGCACAACCTTGAAGATCTTCAATTTCTCAAGATTAATTTATTAGACCTCGAGAATCTAATCAGTTACTCCATAAAAAGGCCAACCTAGGACTAAAAAAGCTCTAAAATCATACATAAGCAATATAAATATAATATGTACATAAAATGACTCAGAATATGTATATTAATATGTCTAGTCATAGCCTATTAGAAATAATTACATTATGAACCACAAATGCACAAGCGTGAAAATTTTCAAGCTTCTATGAGGTCTTAATTACTTACTATCTAACAACTCAGATTCCATCCGTGGAGGAAATGCATGCTGTAAGAGTTCTGTGGCAGATGGACGTTCGGATGGACTTGGGGACATTAAGCTCCTCAACAATGATGCCTGTTCTGGAAATTCAGCTATCCATGCTGAAGGAAGCTCTCCTTTTTGTTTCAAATCAGATAAAACAACGTTTCTCTCCATTGCTGTACCAAAGGGGTGCCAAAGCTCAAAAAATACAACTCCTAAGCTGTACATGTCAGCCTGAAAAGACAACAGTTATGTTACATAATCATTTTACCAAATTATTATATAACTGTAAAGCGAGAGCATAAAAGTTGTTCTAGCTCGGAAATAGAAGAGCAAAAGCAACCAATCACCTTCTCATCAATCTTTGGCCATCCTTGCTCAATTTCTGGAGCAGTGTAGAAGTAGGTACCAACTTGACCAGTACCATCAATTGAAACTCCAGCTGTGTCCGTTGGGAAAGCTGCATCCTGGTCCAGCTGCTCCAACTTCAAGAACTTGGCTGAAGCAAGAAAAATAATAAAAAAAGAATTTGATATGTTATCTTTGTTTTTTTCTTCTTATAGTTTCATCTGTATTTAGTACCCATAAATCACAGAGTTAATTATAACAGCTATAAATGTGCTAAAGTAGAAGAAAATATGCAATATTACGTCCCATGATGTTTTCACTATTTCAGCATCTAATCTTTTGAAAGCAGGAATCAAACTCAGAATCTTAGTAAAACAAAGACTATTCTATCCCATGATGTTTTCACCACTTCAATATATCTATATATTCAGCCCACATTAGTGATAAAGTGAGAAGTTCATGAAGCATATTCGTCAAAAGTGATGAATAATAAATAAAAGGAAAAGCAAGCCCTAGGCAAACAGGAAGTAGGTTTTTCAGGGTCCATTGTTATCGTTTCACAAAGATGTTTTTCTATAACAGCTGAAACATAGGGACAACTTAAGCCAAGTTGAAAGAGAGAGGATGATAAGTTTTATAGTAAGTCAACAAATCCTACATATGCACAAATACACAGACAAGATTCACAGGATCATAGTAAAACAATGACAGGTTATAACAAATTATCTGCAAAAAATGTATGTAAAAAAGAGCAATATACTCCAGGTTTTACTTGTAATATCTTAATTGTCACTTAGCAGCATTATTTGCATGTATTACAATACAAACAGGACAATCATCCACCTAAAGCTCCCTGGCACCTTAGCTGTCAAAGACTATCATATCTGCAGGAATGTTGCCTTTTGCAACTGACACAGTGACGGAGAACAGAAAGTAAAAAAAAAAATCAAAGAATTACCATTCATTTAGCGTTTTAGGAATTTAAGATTATCATTTACTTTTCAAGTCAAGATGTTCTTAGGAGTTTAAATCATACTTATCACCCTAATATAGTTTTCTTATTTGGCTCGTCCCACCATTTATTCAATTTTTTCTCCCCTTTCTTCCTCTTTAATGTTATTCAATAACTTGTCCTACATCACCAACTTAATCAACAATACATATCTCGACTCAAATCAAATATCAGGAAAAATTTTGCAGATCAAAAAGAAAAAAGAAAAGCACAATCTTACCAAGGCCGAAATCCCCAATTTTAATATCATTGCGAGCATCAAAAAAAATATTATTTGGGGTTAGATCCCTATGGATGATTCCTTGCCCATGTATATGCGCCAAGCCTTCAACAATTTGGCGAAACAAATGCCATGCTAATTCTTTGTGAAAATGGTTATATGATTCAAAAACCTGGCGAAGAGTTCTTCCAGTCCAAGAATGAGAGGAGAAAGAAGGGAGAAAGAGAGAATAAAACATGGTCAACACAACATATGACAATGAAAAATAAATAAATAAAAGCCTATAAGCATTAAGAATCACAACCAAATTTGGAATTACAAAGATAAAAATAGTTTGTCTATGTGTCATGCATGTATCTTTAAGAACTCATACAGCAGACTATAATATGAAGGAAAATAATCCCATATGAAACTTGAAAAGAAAAAGAAAAGATAAAGGATCAAAGATCATCTACCATGAAATGTTCTCTTTACCTTAAAGTCAATTGCGTTCAAGGTAATTCTACACTACGTAATATTTCTATGAGGTTCTTATATCAGCATTTGCAAGAACGTGATTTTCAAGCACAAATATTTTCAATATGGACAAAGATCCAATGCATGGCAACTCAATGATCATGGCTAGCAATGTGATTCATGACATCATTCGTTAGGCATAAACACTTGGTACCAAGGACATGCAATTTTGCAGGGACAATTTTAAATTCGCTTGCTTATTTTCAGATAGTATGCAGAAATTTGCATAAAACTATCACTCTCATTTATTTCTAACCAAGGAAATGAATATTTTACAAAGACAACAAAAGAGAAAGATACTTAAAACAAGCCTTGAGATCAAAATCGAGGACTTGGCTACAACAAATTGGATTTATCATTCCATCCTTCTTTGTTAAACACAAATTTTGAAATATTCTACATAAACATTGAAACTGTGATATAAAACTTGAAACTTAGGCAAAATTTAAAATTTCAAAACTTGAAACATATAAGACAGAAGTTAAAAAAGAAAGTGAATGTAACAATACAAGTGATGTATCAATCCCCAAAACAGAAGGATAATAAGATCTACCTAGGGCAATATTCCATTTGAATATATAGATATGTTGATTCAAGCTTATTCTCCTGCCCAGCAACATCAGCTGAACTTGGTGCTCTGTTGCTGAATGTGGAGCTTGCTGCAGTCCCAGAACCCCACATGCTGTCAACATCAGTACCAGCAACTCCTGTTTCAAACCATGCCTGGAAGGTTTTACAAGCATTACAACCACGGTAGACATGATATATGCAATACCACGTAGGCATGCATGAACAACAGCATTTCCATGCTACGGACTGAAAGAACATAACAGCCAACACAATGCTCTGACCTGATAGTAACGGACAACATGCTGATGCTGCAAACGTGATAGTGTAGCTACTTCCCTGATTACCTCGTCATATTTGATGCACAAACAGATATTAAAATGTTATTCCCAAGAAAAGTGTTACAAAACTTAACAGCAATAGAAAATGAAAATCAGAACATAAAAATCAGGTTTACTCAACTTTCCACTAGAAAACTATAGTATACCAAGTTAGGTAACTTTGAAGCCATAGAAAAAATATAGTACATGATAATACAAAGAAAACTATATACAAATTGCAATTTCGTTTTCATTTTCAGGTTTAACCAAAAAGAAAAAGCACATCAATCATTGCATAACAAATTTCCCATAACCAAATGGTTGAAATATTAGCTAAATCTTGAGATCCAGTGCCATATGGTAAGAAAGAAATTTGGAAAATAAATAAATAAATAGAAAGAAGAAAAAAGAGACAAATATAGACAAGAATGTAAATCTAGCCCACAATAAGTAGATAACTGTCTTAATCAACAAAGTAAAAGCCCATGGGTATGGCGTCTCTATTGGGTAAAAGAGCCTTTTATTGTTAAAAACTATTTTCAAAATTTTTCTATGTCGTTTGATTGTAAATAGAGAAGAACTTATCAAAATTTAAAAACAAGTACTAGGAGAAACTCAAATTTCTGGATTTTTGAGAAAAGTCTTCGGGTTATTTTAAATGGTTAAATTGCCTTAAATACTTTAATATTGTTTTCAAAATACAATTCGTATTTCACATAACTTTAAAAAGCTCATTTATTAAAGTAATTACACAGTTTTCTAAAAGATGCAGTTGACAACCAAACAACCAATATTTTGTTATCAAAAGCTCAAGTAATACAAGATCTACTCAAAAAGTGTAATTGAAAAGCTATACCGAACAGACCCATAATGTGACACTTCGTTGAATTGTTGCATAGAACATCTTTTGTATCAAAATGATATCTAATTCATAGACACAGGCATCCACATTTAGAAACCATAAAGTGACTACATAAGTTAATGCAAAGGTTTTACAACTTGTAAAAAATCTAGACATAAGGCTTAACATACAAATAAAAGGATTGGTTTTCTTGATAAGATGAAAGAAAAATCATATAATAGCATCCAATAAAAGAATTTTCTACTGGACACTGCAATTCATAATATATCAACCTAAACTCATCCCACCAAGTTATTTTACCACTTGAACTGAATACCCAGGCTTTCCATGAGGTATCGATATAATCTATATTCCCTCAAACACTAGAAAAGATTGGGAACCCTCAAGCATGTTCGAGTAAAATGCCAAGGTTGGATAAAACAGAATCCAGGCACATAATTGCATCAACATTCTACCTAGAACTATTTGGCATATCAAGTGAACTTATTTTCAAATGTACCAAGGTAATTCTAAGGTAATGCTGAGTTCAATCAACAGAAAAAATGCTAGGCATGTCCTAAACTGAATTATAACAGCATATCCTAAACCAAATTATAATAAAGCTAATTCCCTGCGGTAAAAGTTAAAGGTATTTCAAATAAGAACTTAAAGAGAAATAGAACTATCAATCAAATAATTTATTTTTAAGGCACAGAAGAAGTTAGAAACAGATTACAAAACCTTGTAAAACCTCAAATGTTGTATAAATTGAGGTGAACGGCTTCCAACAATATCTTGAGATTAAAATAATTTTACCTTAATATTCTGTCATTAAATGGTAAGCTTTTGTCCTTCAGACGAATTTTTTTCACTGCATACTGCCTTCCATCTAGTTTATTTTTGCACAATACAACATGGCCAAAACCACCATGGCCTGTTAACAATTTAAAGGAAAATATGTAAGTAGAAACAGACACAAGACAGCATCAAGCTCCTTTGCCCAGAAAGAAAAAAGGGATCCCTACACCAAGCGACAAATGTTGGTCAAAAACCAAGTCATCTGAACTTGAAACAGTAATGTAGTCAAAAAAGTAGACAACATCAAAAGAAGTATATCTCTAAAAAAACATGAGCCTTATTCAAAGGACAATCAAATTATGACAAAAAAATTTCCTTAAGAGTACAAAATTCTTACTATATTCTCACATTTCCACTCAATACAATATCTGAACTTTTGAGGAAATTATATTATTTCATGAGAAACTTCAAATACTAGCAATCAACTTATCAATACACAAAGAAAGCCCTAGCCACATCAATAAATCAAAGGATCTAAAACAGTTCCCTTACTTCTTGATTTTTCTAAAAGTATAAAAAGAAATAAAAAAGAAAGGACAGAAACAAATTAAGAGAAGTGTGGTACCAAGTGGTTGTAGCTCCTCAAAGTCATTCAGATACCGAGAGCTGGGGAGAGATGCACTAGGACCTCCAGAATCCACTGAAGGTTTCCAAAACTGAGATACTCTTGAAGAAACCTAAAAAGATAATAAAGAGAAACAAAAATTAATTAACTTTTGAAGTCAAAAACATGTGCAAGAGAAAAGATTTATAAACAAAGAAAAAAGAGTAGCAAACCATATGTCGATGGAAAACTTGATCGAAGGTTCTTTTAAAAAGTGAAAATGGTTTAGAAGCTAAATCACGCCCCTGTTCTGAAAAGATCTGAACCATATTATCAGAGAGCATAATAGTTTAATAAAATATAGGCAGAATAATATATTCTAAATCTGTATTAATAAGAAAAAGACTTCTGTCTGTGAAATGGAACAGATAAAATTACATACACCCAGATTGTAGAGCTCGGTGGCTATCTGTGGCAAAGCATCAGTCAATGGCCCCTTGGACTCACAGGCAAGCCGAAGAAGATGAACCTAACATGAGATAAAGCAATACTCAGCCCATAACTTGGATTAAATTCTACAAGTTAGAAAATGTTGAGAGTGCATAAGAAAAATTACCAATATTAGATCTTTTTCAATGTCTTGAGTTGCTTGATCTTGACTTAAGGATGCAGAAGACAAGGATACTGAAGACTCACTTTCAGTAGCATCATTGTCATCATCAGATACATGCTCCTGAAGAAAAAAATCCTACAAAGACATTTAGTATTTATACATTAGGAAGAAAGATTCTCACAAATAGTAGTGTTTCCAAAACAACTATGAGCATAAAATGATAAAAACATGGAAAAAGTTAATGTGACCGACCATAATTTCATTTGAACATTAAATGTGGCTTAGTCATTTTGTGGTTTTGTGTAACGATACATTTCATTTGTGCCAATTCATGATTCATTTGAGGGTTGATGCATTTAATATCTGCCAATGCATGATTCATTTGAGGGTTGGTAAAGAACACATTAACATCATGATAAAGAGAAATGGCACAGTGGGGAATTGTACAAGGAGAGAAATGAATAATTAATCAAAATACCCATTAAGTTCCATTGGTCCAACAGTACATGCATTGGTTTCTCAAGAAACGTGATCTATCAACAGGAACTCAAGAAGAAGTTAATAGAGAATTTTCAAAGCAAGAGAAAAAAGCTGAAGAGAGAGAATTCGTCTGCAATTGAGCAGAGCGATTCGAGAGAAATTACGGAAAGAGAGAAAAAAAGATTAAGTGAAAGTATATATTAAAATAAACAAATTCCTTTTAAAGTTAGATGGTTACAGCCATTGGAAGTATTCTAAGGCTACGAGCATCAGGCCTGAGTTTTGTTTCAACCCAGATGAATGGACCTGAGCACTATGACACATATGATAGTTTTATCTTTATTTCTCCATAGACGTTTATTCTTATTGAACAAAATGATTGAGACTACCATAAACAAGTACAGTTTAAAAAATTTAAATAAAAAAGGTTATTATTGGGAATAAACAATTAGTCACAATCTAAAATGGGAAAATAATTACAGAAAATGGATAAATATCAGGATTTAACAATCAGTCACAATCTAATATGGGAAAGTACTGACAGGAAAAAAGATTTATTTTGAAAGTGAGCGTACTCATTACTCAAAATCCATTTCCTCTTCCATTCTTTAGCAGAAGAAAGGATCAGACCTAAGATTATGAAAGGATCATATATTGAACTTCACATGAAAGTACAAAATGCAAACATTGAATAATTCAAAAGAAAGAAAAAAGAAAATCTTAAGCTTTTCATCATTGATAAAAGCAATTTGTACAATCAACTCATCAAAAATAAGTACGCAAGATTAATAATTGATTTATATGAAAACTTATGAAGATGACTTGCAACATGACAATCTTAGTTACAAAAATTAACATCAAAGACAAGCAAGACCATGCAAATATTACTCACCATGTCCTTGCCATTGATACCATCTTCTACCAATTCCTCCATTACAGATGTAGTTGAATCAGTCGTAGATATGCTCTTATTGTCATATTCATTCTCTTCTTTAACTGTATCCAGTTTGGCAGTGGGAGTAAGTAATGGACCTTGCTTTGTATCTGGAATAGTCATTGGCTTCACATTCTTATCAACTTTTTTTCCTGGAGCCTCGTACCGCAATTTTGAACCATCTGCTACGTCAGATTTTACAGAAGAAACTATCCCCTTGTTTTCGTCGAGTCCAAGACCCCAGTGCCATGACTCTCCACAGCCACTGAAAAGGTCTATGAAGCCATATACAAAAGGTCCTTTCAGATGGCAACTTTTGTTAGCTGAGAATGCAATGTCCTCAAACACCTGGTTGTTGCTATCTGTAATTGAGCTTACAACCTTCCAGAAAAGAGGGGTAAATCAAAGACATGAAAGAGGAAAAAAGAAAGCAAAACAAAGGAAAAGGGCACGAAAAGCTGAAAAAGAATCCAAAGCAAAATTTGAATCACATGAGTATGACCCAAGCAAAAAGAGTTCAGTTTACTGTGTTAATCTTCAAAACACCATTCCCCCCACTCCCACCCCCCATATTCCAAAATAAACAACATACAAGGTTCACTAGCCTATAATTAACTCAAATAAATCATCCTAACATGATCTTCTTCAAAGTTCATTCTATATCAACAAGCTAATCGAATCAGTTATACAAACAAGGAATATACCCAATGATCTGCATTTTATCCATAAAATTCTCAAAACAAACATTATCTTATACATATTATAAGAGCATGTTTGATGCATGAAATAAGGAATAAAATATAACCGAATCCTTTGTTTGGAGATCTCTAAAGGACAAAGACTATTAGTCCTCAGAACACTATTTCATACAATAAACACAGAATATTTTTCCCATGACCATGGAACTAAATTTGATGTTATACTTTAAATTATAGCTATATAATTATTAATCATATGAATAGTAAAAAATATAAGAATAAATAATCTCCAATTAGTATCATAATCATGAGACCAACTTTATGACTTAATAAAACTTAATAACTGAAAAATAAATGTTTCGTTGAATTGGGCCACTTCTGATCGTCTTCAAATCAAAGACTACTGGACTTTTTGTAAAAAGTGGGAATGTCAAAACTTTTGAGAAAAAAAAAATATATATATATATATATATTGGCTTAATCCACACTAAAATCAATGCTATAATGAATCATGAAATACCAAATAATATAATTATTAATCTATTGTTACCAATAGAATATTCAATATTCATTCTTGACTTCAATAAACTTTTTATTTTTTATTTTTTTTATTTTAATTATTTATTTAATTGATAATATAAATTAGATAATTAATAATATAATCACGAGTATACTCATAACTTATTATTATAATACATTTAATTAATTTATATTGGATTTTTTAATTAGTTTATGGTAAAACTATCTATACAATCCAGTCCAATCTTGCTAGATATATGCACAAGACAATAGTAACTATAGTGTAGTCCAATATAATTGAATGCTACCCTATCCAATCCAGCCCAATCTAGTCTAATTTTCTCAGATCTAACCCAATCCAATGCAATCTAGTTGAACATCATTCTGTCTAATCCTATCTAGTCCAGTTCAACATACAAAAGGTGCTCTAACAGAATGCATCAATGTGAACATTGAGATTTAGGCTAAAATTCTTTTGGGCTGAAATTTTGGACTATCATAAAAATATCATACATAATATAATTTATTCTCTTCAAGTACAACATGATTAATGAATTTAGCACAAGCTATTACAGGAGGCCTTAGTAGGAAAAACTAAAAGAGTATTTACTTAATTTTTGTAGAATGCATGGTTGGCTAAATTCCAAAAGGCAGAATGCAAGGCTGCTAATTTTGATTTTCAGGAGAGAGAGGTCAAGGAACCCCTTGAGTGAAATGTCTCTTCAGAACAAAAATCTGAGTATGTTGACTCAAGCTTCTATTCTGCTCAAGAGTCTAGCGGTAGTTCATTTCCGTTTTAAAACCTGAATTTGACCCCATTTCTTATCCTCCCAGATTATTTGAAATTAAAGAAAACAGGCATGTAAGGAGGGATGCCAAATAGTTGGGAGAAGATAAAATTATTTTGAGAGAAAACCAAATGATGGAAACAAAGTAGGCAATAATAAGAGAAAACCAAATCATGTAAGGAGGGATGCCAAGTAGTCACGAGAAGATAAAATTGTTTTAAGAGAAAACCAAATGATGGAAACAAAGTAGGAAATAATAACTCAGAAAATAAGAAGACACAAGAAGTAACATCGATTAAAAGAAGGAATCAATGAATTGCTGTATAAACAATTGCACTGATGATTTACATACATGCGGAATAAAAAACTAGAAGTTATTTGAAACACTGATAAAAATGAAGCAGCAAAGCTTACAGATTTATTAGATTGGCCAACTGGGACAATCTCAGAGAGGAACTCTTGAGCAGCCTCTACCAGATTGAAAATCATCACTCGTCCTTCTCGAGCATTAGAGTTTGCCTGTAACCAAAAAAAATTACAATTAAAGAAAGCTGCGTAATCCAAAAATATTAGATGATCAAAACAGAACTGCTGGTGCATAAAAACAGCTAACATATAGAAATTTTCACTTTGAATTCAAAATATTGTCAACACAAAGAGAAATATAGGCAAGAAAAGGTTTGAAAACAATAACTTAAGCATCTCTGGTTACTGTCACTGCAAAAAAATTCATGAGAAAGAATATGATACTAAAAGTAATCCAATACCTGATCCTGAAGCAGATCAAGAAGATTATCAGCATCACTTTTTGTCAAACCTTTCTCAGGAGTGATCTGTAACTTCGGGCACTTGTAAGGATACCCTGGTAAGCATCTGATAAACAAGCAAACAATAAAGAATCATAGTAAAGAATGTGCATTGACACTAAAAGGCAACAACACATGAATGTCACCTCACCAACCTAACTAAAAGAAGAGCAGAAACATCTAGATCATCATAACCCATATCCTTTGAGTAAGGCCTGCTCCAAATTTCAAATAAAGCACACTTTAATCAGGAAGAAGTGATTGATCACTCATGTGTTTGAGCTAAAATCCAAAATAATAGAACCTGAGCTTAATAAGGATTTGAGGATGAGATCCTGAAATGACTTTGCAGTCTTCTTGAAATATAGCACACCTAAGAACACAAGATTATAAATTCTTTAAAAAATATAAATAAATGAAGAAGAAGCTAACAGCATAGTCAAAATGTTTTTACAGGATTTCTTTAATACATGCAAAAGGGATGTCACCTAAACAGGATGTTAATGAAAACAACCATAGGATACATTTTTTAGTAATTCTAAAATTGTAGAGTTTTTAAATTTTTCAAATGATGGTGCCTGTTTATAAGAAAACATTAGGAAAAGTAAATGACATGTCCACGCAGGTGTTATAAAGTGCTGGGAATTTCTGATGCATCAAATGTGATAGAAATATCATTGCCTACTTAAGTGGATCTACCCTAAACCAGGTTGATTGAGAATTCTTTTATAATCTTCTCATTCTGTCACTTATATTACAACAAAAAGCTAGTCGAACCAGTTTTCAGATTTACATACACTCACTGTATGTGTTTGGATCCACATGATAAGCCCAATATTTAAATTCAACTGTGTAGGTCACTGAACACGCTAGAGTTCATGCTCTTTCCTATAAAAGCTTAAGCTTCTAAGAGGATAGACATTACAAAAGCAGAAGCCTATAGCCCTTATTCTAATTGCACTTCTATGGTCATTTTATCAGAACCTAAAATAACAGTTCTTGAAGGCACTTTGAAAGAGCAAGCCGATTTTCTGTGGAATAAATTTCATTTTTAAACATCTAAGTGGTCTTCAGTTGTTAATGCACCTCAGGATTATTCTTTTGTCTTCATTCATGAGAACTCAAGGAATTGCTTTGTTGTCAGTTCTTTTTGTTAGAGTTTTCTGTAATTCTCACTCTTTCCAGAGGTAGACTGCTGGTTCATCTCATTTTTCTGATCTTTTTATCCAGTGCACCACTTTCTACTACAAGCTAGACAGATCACTCAGATACATCCTAAGTTACATCACATACAATGAAAAATAAACCCCAAGTCTTTCCAGTGTTGTACTGCAAAGTCACAAACTAACTTGAACATGATGTAGTTAATTATTAACTTAAATACAATGCAATTATACAAACAAAGGCTGCTGGAAAGTAGAATTAATATAGCAGGCTCAGATAGCAAAGGAAGCACAAGATTGAATTACTAACCGGCAACCATGCAATGTATAATTTCTAAAACTGGAAATCCATCCGAAGAACTATACCAGAACAACTAACCTTGAACAATCTAACACCTTTTTCTTTCTCACTGAAAATTATGCAAACTTTAACCAAAGCTTCATAAAATCACCAAAATTAACATAAATTAGCCTTCTCTCAGACGTTCAAATGTTTAAACATGAAACCAGTTTCTTCCTTTCTATATCCAACATAATGCAGAGGTAAGATCATGCTTGAATCACAGGTAATATACATTAAGCAGAATTCTAACCGATTTTACTAAATCACTCATCCCAACTTTCTGTCAATGAAGCAAGTAAGCATCATTCAAATTCCAATCCAAATTCACTTCGAAAACAGGAAGGACTTACAAAGCAGTGATCTCCTCAGAGAGAAGCTCAGTATCATCAACAGTATCAGACGAATGGTCTTTGATTTGAGCTCTTCCTTTACTCCTCCTCCCACTCCCTCCTCCTTTCTTCTTCTTCTTCGAAGCATGTCCCATGTCTCCACCAATTTACAACAAAACCCAATTCTCCTATTAACAAAACTTATCAAGAACAATCATGAACCTAGATAAATATTCCGATATCTCCATTGAAACTCAAGAAACCCTTTAGTTATCTCCCCCAAAGCAAGCAGCAGTCCATTCAACGGGAAAGAATTCACTCACTTCTTAATGTCTTAACGGAAATATCAAGAAATGAACAGTGAATCTAGTAACGAGATGTATAATAAATCAAAGAATCTTGGTAATGAAGAAGAACGTTATGTAATTGGATGAATAATGGAGAGAGAATGAGTATTGAAAGGAAGTTTGCGTTAAAGAATTTGATTTGACTGGTTTATTGCAAGCTGGCGCTGGCGCCGAAGAAGCCTGAACTGGAAATAATTATCATAGTTTACTTAAAAATTATTTTTTATTATTTTATTTTATGTGATAAAAAATTGATAAATAACTCCTATTTTAAAATGAATTTATTTTGTTATTTGCTCTAAATCAAATTTATTGAAATAATAATTCCTGAGTGACTTGAGGCTAAAGCTTCGGATTTATCATATCTTTTCTTTACTATTTCCTTTTTCAAAAGAATTATATAGTTATAAATTTAAACCTATTTGTACGCACTAAATATCTTTATCTTATTAGTTAAACACATTAATATTCATACTAGGTAATAACATTTTATTCTTTCTAAATATTTAACTTAATATTATTCTTTTTATTTATCTCTACACAATATATCTGTACTTAAATTCGAGAAATATCTATTCACACAGAAAATGAGAAATCTTACATTAAAGTGAGAAAAATCTTATTTTAAAGTAAGACTCAAAATACACTCTTTTCTAAGTGTATTTCACTATTAGATTAAAGTTTTGGTGGTTAATCTAATATTACTTGAGAGTTTAAATTTTTTTTTACATTGTAATACACTTTAGTTTTTAGTGATTATGTTTATAATATTTTTAACAATTATAAAAAATTATTTTAAAGCAAATTTATCCTAAATTTGTATGAACAAAATTTGAGCTCCAAACTTTTATACTATTTCAAAAACTGTTACCAGCTGAACCACTAGTAGCCACAATGTTCAATCATATTCACATGAAATTTGTTTATACCAAAGTTGTTTAAAATACTAAAATGTAAAATTTTAGTTAATTTTACAATCAAAAGCTATCATACTAAAAGAAAATACTTAAATAACAATTAGTATTAATAATTTTCTTATTTTTTAATATGGTTATTTTGATAATGAAGATAGGCTATTGCAGTTATCTTTCAACATCAAATGATGCCATTTAAATATTTTATTTATTTATTATAACATAGTTTTGATATTTACACTTAACCAATGTTTACTTCTAAACTTTATTTTTTTTTAGTATGAAAATTTACCTCCAACTACTTGAAAAATTGAACTCAAGTGGTAAAGACCACTTTGAGAGAAAAGAAACCATAGACCGGTATGAAAGGCAGACTAAACAAGAAAAAGTCTTTAATTCTTCCATTAGTAGTCTAGTGGTTACTGCTTACTTCCTTTCCTGCAAGAAAATGAATTCAATTTTCTACTCTAGATTCGAGGTAGATTTTTCCTATATTAATGTAGGTCTGTGCAAGTGGCATCAAAGTTGCATATATTTCACTCCTAACTCTTAGCAGATTATCAATCTATTAAATATTGGTAATAGAGTGTACATGTACTTTTAACATTCAGAAAAGAGATGAAATAAAGTTTTGGATCCTTATCTAAATATTTACATGACAAACCAAATTAATATAGATAACTTGCACATATCTTAACTCTCAGCTCTTTACAAATTTTCTATATAAGACCAAACTTGCATATATCTTTATTAAAATAAATCTAATATCTTTATGGGGAAAGATATAAACTGAAAAATGGATTACTTACCTTTTGCCATTGTAATGGTTTAAATTTTAGTAAAATAGCACGTTTCTAATCTCTCAAAACTCGAATATTGTATTTCATGGTAACAAAAGCTCTTGCTTAATTTATTTTTGAAATTGAGACCCTATTTTTAGAACTAATCGATGTATCTTCTCCTATCAAGAAGAACCTTTACATGTAGAGAAATTTTGTGAACTTCTCTCCCAAAAATCTCTAATAACCACCCTTAGAAAAAGGAGATAATGGTTTACAATGTTTCAAACATTTTCCTTATCTTTATGCTCTTTATATTTAAGACAAATATATAAAAAGAAATAAGGATAACAATTAACATTTTTCCCACTTGACCCGTTTTTACTTTGTTCATATATTATAATATGATAAATTTCGATTTATACTTTAAACTTATATGAAGATTCAAACATGGTTCATAGCGGTAAGTCCTTTAATGTCAATTATTATCTTCCATGCATCACTATGTAATCATTCTTCATATAAGTTTCGAGTACAAAGTATTTGACTTTATGTATAAACTCTAAATGTCGATTTGGATCTTCTTTACATGTCCTTCTCTAAACTTTATGTATATACTTACTAGATGAGATAACAAGTAAATGAAAATTTCTAATGAATTACAATAAAGAGTTACCAAATAATCAAATGCCAACTATAAATCCCATTACTTCCAATATGTTCTTTGTACATTTTAGGTGGCAAAGTTTTAGTTGACGAATCCACTATCATCAATTTTATGTTGATGTGCTCTATCATCACCTTTGTCTTCTTTAACATGTTGTCAAATGGCTAAGTACTTAATGTGGATTTGTTTACTTTAGCTTTTAGCTTCGTTATTCTTAGTCAAAAAGACTCAAATAGTATTATCATAGTATATCTTTAATGGTCGGAAAATATAATCAAGTAAAGTCTAAGATAAAACTTCTCAGCCAAATAGCTTGTAAAGTTACTTCAAAACAAGATATAAACTTTGCTTCTATAGTTAAAGTTGCAATAATCATATGTTTTGCATTTCTCTATGAAATAACTCATTCAATTAACAAAAAGACATATCTAGATGTTGACTTTCTGTTATTAGAGCACCTAATAAAGTCTAAATCTAAATAACAAATCCCTTCTAAATGATCAAATCATCTGTATGTACGCTTATAGTCTTTAGTCCCTTAAAGATATTGTACGACCTTCTTTGCAACTTTCCAACGTTCCAAATCAAGGTTACTTTGATACCTTTCCAACATTCTAATTACAAATGCAATATTAGGTTTTGTATAAACCTATACATACATCAAGTTTTCTACTATAGAAGCATAAGGAATCGCTTTTATTGCTTTCCTTTCTAGGTCTTTTTACGGACACTAATTGAAATTAAACAAATCACCTCTAATAATAGGTACTATACCAAATGAATAATCCTTTATGCGAAATCTATCAAGTACTTTCTTGATGTACGTTTCTTGTGATAAACTGAGAACTCCTTGAGTTCTATCTTTATTAGAGGCTTCACCCATATCTTTTATTCCAAATTTCCTTTGCACAAATTCTTTTACCTCATAAAGTAAACCTATATCACTTGATGAAAGTAAAATGTCATCTACATATAGAACTAAAAAGATAACTTTACTTCCACTAATCTTCTAGTATATACATTGATTTATAATTTTTTTTCTATAAAACCAAATAAGGTAATCACATTATCGAATTTAAAATACCATTGTCGAAAAACCTGTTTTAGCTCATATATAGATTTCTTTAGCTTACAAACCAAGTGTTCCTTTCCGTTTGAAACAAATCTTGATGTTATTTTATGTAAACTTCCTCCTCTAAATCTCTGTTGAGAAAGGTCGTTTTTACATCTATTTAATGTCGTTTCATATCAAAGTGTACTAGTAATGCCAAGATTATATGAAATGAATCTTTATTTGAAATTGGAGAAAAGGTATCGTGATAATCAATTCTTTCTTTCTAAATTTATATTTTAACTATAAACCTTGCCTTATAGTTTTCAACATCACCTAGAAAATCTAATTTGGTCTTAAAAATCCATTTAGAACGACCTTAAATCTCTTAGATAATTCAACAAGTTTCTATAATTGATTATTAGTTATTGAATTTATCTTATCTTTTATGGCATTATACTATAATATGTATTTTTCTCCATTCATAACTTATGAAAACATGGAAGGATTGTCTTTAACACCAATATTAGTCTTTGATTCCTATAAGTATACTATATAGTCAAAAAAAAAATTACATATTTTTGTATTTTTGTAGATTTTCTCACATTTGTATTATTTTCTTATTATCAATCTAGTTGAACACCTTGTTCGTGATGAGACTTTTTAGTTATACGAGGTTAAATAACAATTTCTTATTCGGTATCTGTTAATCTTATAGGATTAGGTTAAATAATTACAATTCTTGATGAAGATTTAGGAGTAGTTTCGTGTTCAAAAATTTTCTTAAATACAACGTTATGAAGATTACTATGCTTACTTATCTTATTATTCTCAATAAACTTTGCATTCCTTGATTTTATAATTTTCTAATAATAATTCAAACAATAAGATCTATACCCTTTAAACCTTTTGTATAGCCAATGAAATAACCATTAACTATCCTTAGGTCTATTTTCTTTAATAGATTGTAAACCCTAATTTTAGCTTGACATCCTTATATGCGTCTACGTTTAAAACTATGTTTACGATATACACAACAATCTTTAGGTCTTCGCTCTACAAGAAAGTATGAATAGTAGAATTACTAATCATTGACCTTACTATGTCCATTAATATTCTATTTCTTCACTCTAATTAATACCTGCACACCTACCATAATACTTTCCACCTCTATCTGACCTTATAATCTTTATTTGTTTTCCCAATTATTTCTCCACTTTAACTTTATAAATTCTGAAAGCATTTAATATTTCATCTTTGTTATGAAGTAAATAGATATACTTGTATCATGATTTATCATCTATAAAAGTGATAAAGTATATTTAACAGTTAAAACATAATTCGAGAAAAGGCCCAAAAATATCAGTGTGTATTATCTTTAAAATGTTAGAGCTCCTCTTAGTGCCTTTATTATTTGTGTTTGTTTACTTTCCTTTTATGCAATCCATATAGGTACTAAAATTGGAAAAGTCAAGATCCTTAAAAGTCTCTTATTTTACCAATCTCTTTATTCTCCCAATAAAAATATGACCTAATCTTTGATGCCATAAAACAAAAAATTTCTCATCAACAATATTTCATTTAACGCCAACATTACCATTTGAAGTTGACAAACTTAAATTTTGAGAAGAATTTAAGCAAAATACAAAAGGGCCATTATTAATAAAACTATCTCTCACAACATTTAAGTCTTTATATAAAGAAGCAAATTACTAAAAAAATTAAATATATAATCGTATTCTAAAAGTTTAAAACTAAAATAAGAATTTTTCTAAAAGATAGATACAAAAAATATTCTTTCTAAATTCAGAATGAAACCAAAACTAAGAACTAATCTATATTTTCCAACTGACTTTACATGTGAATGCCCCCCATTTCCGAAATAAATGTAGTATTCACTTTATGTTGGTTTCTTTTGACTTGTCAAGCTTTACATGTAATAGTAATATAGATTGTAAAACCATAGTCAATCCACCAAGTGTTATAAATTATGTTCAAAACACACTAAAGAATTGATATTGGCTTTCTTTTGAGCTACTTCTTGTATTTAAGATAATCCTTCTTCATATGCCTTTTCGTCTTCTTGCAAAAAAAATACTTGATGGCACTTTTTTTAACTTGATTAAGTTGTCCCTTTCGTTTATTAGCTGGTTTCCTTGAATAGATCACCATATTAGAACTTTCAATTTTCTCTGCATTCAGTCTTACCTCTTCTTGTACTCACATAGTTAACAATAATATTAGAAATTTTTCTCGCAAGAACCCAGCCTACTTGGACTGGAGAACAAAAGAACATTTTAAGAGAATTAGGGAATTAGGTCAGAGATGGCAATAAAAACCGATCCCCATTTTGAAATTAGGCTGGGAATGGGATTATAAGTCCTTACTCGTACCAACTTGTTTTGTCATTAATTGAAGCCCAAAAATCCAATTTTTTTTCAAATTAATTAGCCTAAAGACCTAATTTGTTTCTTTTCAAATAAGCAAAATTTAATTAAAACAAAAAAGTCTAAATTAAAAAATCGTATTCCTTTTTCTATTAGTTTACATAGCCCTAACGCCTACCGCTTTTTGATCACTACTCTGTCGAGCATTGAAAGAACATCCCAAGTCTATAATTGAGTATCTTTTTAATTATTTCAACTTTTATTGTTTCTATAAATTTGGCTTATGATTTTGATTTTAAATTTTTTGATTAGGATCCAGTCCTAATATTTTCTATCCTGAATTTTCAAGGATCCATTGACATATAGCATGGCTTAAAATAGAAGCTTGAGATTAATTTTAAAATTATTTTAAAAACTATGTTAATTAATTTTAAAATTATTTTTTTACCTTTTAATACAATAAATTGTAGTGGTTAATTAATAAAAGTTTTAAAATGCAATTTCAACCTTCCGTTTTAAGTCATGCAATGTGTTTATGGATTTTTGAAAGTTTAAGATAAAAAATACTAGGATTGAATCCAAATCCTAAATTTTTTACATGTAATATGACTTTAAGCAACTGAATCTATATCTTAATTGTGTTAAAATTATAAATAAATTGCTACTTATGTACTAAATTAATCTTTCTTAAACAATTTTTGGGCCAATTTTGGTTAATGGGAAACAGGCCTTGAAGGAGAGGTTGAAAGGACTCATTTTAGGTGATGAACAGAAAAAGAGACAAACAAAGGTTTCAATTATGTTGATTATTTGTTAGTGGCTCCAATTTATGGTTTGTTTTAATGTTCTAATTGCAAAGACAAAGAGATGTGTTTTGAACATATTTCAATCTATAAAAGTCGAAGTCCTCTACAATAACAATTACGATGTCGTGTTCCCTATGATTAGGAAATGATTTTCAAAGTGTAGTCCCCAATATTCAATTGACCAATAATATTGGTGGAGTATTTCTCTTTAAAACATGCTTTTAAGAAAGGGGGTAGCACTTTGTATAAATAGTTAGTAAGGTAATATATAATAGTACGAATTTTAACTTGGTCTTGGCCCTCACTTGTATTGTTAAATGCCCTAAAATCTTAATATTCTATCATTCTTATGATTGATTTTCCTTTTGAATCTAATATATCTTGCTAAGTGGATCAGATTAATTTAGTGTATACGAGAATTCTCCAAAAATCATTATTCAATATTTTATTAATAACTGAGAAATTTTTAATTATAATATAATGTAGATACATATCTTAATGAATTTAGCTTATTTTTATAGCATAAAGTCAATAAATTTTGAATTATGTATATATATATATTATTAGGGTTAAAAGTTGTATTATTACATTCTTCATTTTGTGAAAATTATTAGTGGTTTTAGGTTGTAAATTGTATGTATATACCTTTATAAATTTAGCTTATTTGCTACTATTTCATTGCTATTTTGCAGTAAAATAGTAGCCTATTTATTATCGTTTCTTTGTTGTTTTACAACAAAAAAAGCAGCAAATTGACTACTTTTTGTTGTTCTACAACATCTAACAGCAACTTATTTATTGTTGTTTATTTGCTATTTTATATTAAAATCAGTAGTAAATAGGCTGTTATTTCTACTATTTTGCAACCAAAAAATAGCAGCCTATTAACTATTATTTTTGATTTAAAACCAAAAAAAAATGTTGCTTGTTAACTTCTATTTCATTGCTTTGATTCTATTTTGTGTTTTATTTAATTTTTGCTCTGTTTTATATTGTATTTAATTCATATTGATTTTTGTTTTGTAGGAAATGACATTTAAGTGAAGAGTCTTAATTAGTAGATTTTTTAGGCGATGATTTAGTAGATAATGATAATTTTACAAACAGTAAAGAAAGATTGAAGTCTATTGTGTGGGAACATCTTGATAGAATTGACAGTGATAGGATTAGAACAGCAGTACACAAGTATTGTAAAAGTAAGTTGTTGGTATAGAGTATAGACGGTACAAAACATTTTCATGATCACATAAAGACATGTATCATGCGAAAACTTTGGAAAATAACAATATTCAAATAAGTTGAAGATGGTGAAGGACGAAGAAAAGATACAAAAATAGACATTTTTAAGTTTGATACTAATGTAACTAGAGAAATGATAGTTAAATTGATCATTATACATAAGTACCCTCTTAATTATGTAGGCCACAAATATTTTAGAAAGATGATAAAATCTCTTAATCTTATGTTTAATTGTGTGTTACATAACACAATTAAAAGTGATGCCATAGAGATATATCAATTGGAAAAGGCTAAAGTCTTAAGTACCTTAAGTGGAGTAAGAGTAACATGGCTATAACAATGAATATGTGAACATGTGAATCACAAATAATGAAATATATGGCAATTATTGGGCACTTTGTTTATGATTCTTGGGTCTTGCATGGGAAATTCTTAAGATAATTATTTTTGTTATATATAAATGTACAAATTTTAATTATTTAGTTATTTTTCATTATGGTAATTCCTAAAAAGATTTTTTTTCCTTTATATTTTCTGTATGTGTTCATGTGTGTCAAATGTCTACACACAGACAATGCATTGTGCCATGTATTATTTAATGCTGTGGTGGATCTCAATATGGATCGAAAGGTATCTATTGTAACTATTGATAATTATGCTAGTAATGATTGCATGGTTGCATTTTTGTTGGAGAAGCTTGATAAGAGTGATTTGATCATGAGTGAGAGATTATTTGATATTCGTTGTACTGCCTATAACTTAAATTTAAATGTTAAGGATAGCTTGTCTATTATTGGTAGTGCAATTATTAAAATTCGTGATAGTAATTCATATTCGAGAACAACACGGCTAAAAGAAGAGAAAATTTTAATGAAATTGCTCATAGGATGAATATTGCATACACTAAAGAGTTAGTATTTGATTGTGCAACTAGGTAAAACTTTACATATTTGATGATTTCTATTTTTTTAAAATATAAAGCTGTATTTGGTAGATTGAAGTTGCTTGAGAGAAATTATAGAAGTTTGCCAAGTGAGGAAGAATGGGAAATTGACTCAAATATTAGCAAATATTATGATTACCCATAGATATTTTTGGGTACAAAATAACCAATCTCTAATTTATTTTTTGTGCATATTTGTGAGATTAGATTATCACTAGTTGAGTGACTTGAATCTTCCTATGAGGAGATTAGGAAAATGGCAAATGTCATGATAAATAAATTTAAAAAATATTGGAAGGATGTTCAAGGGATTTTAGTGGTAGCCACCACGATAAATCCAAAATATAAAATGAAATTAATTGAATACTATTTTTCTACAATATATGTGATGATTTAACATTTCAAATTGAGAGAGTTAGTAATCATTTTTTTTATTTGATTAAAGATTATGAATGGAGGTTTAAATTATATGAAGGTTCTTTTAATTCTAGTGTTAGTAGTGCCTCACATTCTATCTCTTATTCTTTAGTGCGTTCTACTAAGAGACAGGCTACACGTAGGTTAGGATTTAAAAAATTTGTAGATTATAATGTGATTAGTATAAAAATAGTAAGTTTCAGTTATATTTAGATGGTGGGATACTAGCTGATTTTGATAGTTTTGATATCTTAAGTTGGGGGAAGTTAAATCAGTTTAAATATTCCTTTTTGTCTAAGATTGTTAGATATATATTGGTAATCTTGGTGTCCACAATTCCTTCTGATTCTACTTCAGTGTAGGTGATAGAGTTGTGAGCCCATATTATAATAGACTATATCCTGATACGGTAGAGACTTTAATGTGCCTTCAAAGTTGATTATATAGAGATATAAAATATTTTATATTACAATTTTTGGTCTTTTTTTTTATTTTACAAGTTCTTTTCTACTTATTTTTTTCTTTGAAATAGATCAAAAGTCTATATTAACTCTATTGAAAATGCCATAAGTGCATTTATGCAAAGAGATCTTAAAGATTGTCATGTGGTGAAAATTATTTACAATAATTAAATTTCAAAATTGGTAATTGATATGAATTAAATATATTTTTGTTTGAGTATTTTTTTCTTTTACTTTGTTTTTATAGGTTGATGAAACAAGTTGAAGAATTTGTGTTTACACAAATAGAGAGTTAAGACTTGTTGAATTTTTTGTAATTTTCATTTGACTGTATTTTCTTCCATTGCTCTTATCTCTTGAAGGCACAAACTAATAATTCTTCTGGCTAATCTATAATTATGTACTCAGAACATTATGGCTTTCAAATATCAATTAGTAGTGGGCAAGTTAGGTAAATTAATTTTTTACATATGCCTGATGTAAAAGAAATTAAATACAAATGAATGCATTAGCATATAAAAAATTCCATTAATTTATTTATAAATGAAACGTTAATAACTTGTAGGCCATATGAATTATTTATTTAACCAACTAAACTAAATGCAAAGTCAACTTTCTTGTTTATCATAAGTCAAATTGGTTTGAATATTTGTACTATTTTTTTATTCACAGTCAGACAATAAACTGTAGTTTATGAAAAAGGAATATTAATATAAAAGAAATAAAAAAAGAGTATATATTAATTTTGATAGAATGATAATAAAATTCAAATTTGCTTTGAAAACAATTGTAAGATAATTGTGCAGAATGATATAGGGTGAGTTTCTCACACACTCAATTAGGTAATACTTTGTTAAACTTAATAAGTAATTGAGTAGCTTCATGGATAATGGTGCTATGATTATCTTTGAAGTCATGGCTTTAAATCTTTAAACCTATAATATTTTCTTTAATGTTTTCATGTCAAATGCGGTCAAATAGGGCCGGGGATCTCTGTCTGTCCCAGTTTTAAACCGGGGATATCCCCAACTCATTGCCATCCTTAGTCAAAAGTTCATTAATTAACCACTTTTTCTTATATGTATTATAAGATATACTGAAAGTTGCATATTAAGTTAGGAGAGAGTTAAAGATTAAATGTACCAAAAAAGACTCACAAATCTCAATATTAAAAGTCTTGAGTTAGGTTACTATATCCCTCATCTTCATAGCATGCTTAAGTACACCTTTAGTGCCAATGTGCTTCTTGGATGACAATTTCTTCATAAGAGTACTAAGTAAAACCTTATGTGAAGATTTAAACTATGCCTTTACGACTTTTAAATAGTCTTTAACTTTTTCACAACCAAAAATTAAACTATATATATTTTTGTCAATATAAGACTTTATAATCATCATACTCAAACGATTGGATCGCTTGCATCATTCAAATGATTCTTTCTCAATAGAAGTACTTAATTCTATAACAGTAGAAGGCTTATCTAGCTACAATTTCAAGTCAAGATCCATACACCTAAAGTAAGAAGAATTTTCTCCTTACAATTTTTATAATTATCACCATTAAGTTGAACAATACGAGAGGTATCATAGTTTGGAATAATTAAATTTTCTTTTAATAAATAAAAAGAGCTTACATTATAACATGAAGTATACAGTGATACTGAACATTTACTCATGTAAATCAAGTTTACCTGGATCATTAATCATATGTGTGGTAGCCCTAGAATCCGCATAAAATTGCTTATCATTTTTATTATTCAAGTTCATTGCAGCAAGAGTCTGTGATGCCTCTTCTTTATTTGAATTAGTGTATTCATACTTGCTCCAGCAATCAACAACACTATGATTCTTTTTTAAATAAATTTGACTTGTGATAATAACTATTTGATTGTCTTTCCTTGATTCTTTGTTATTTGGCTTTTGCGCTGACTGAGTACTTTGGTTACTTATGTCTTTGTGTTTTGGTAGAATCCTTTACTGTTTTGATAAGGCACTCTTCCATGACTACCAAATTTTCCCCCTCTGTGATTTCTACCTTTTCCACGTTGGCCGAAGAAAGCTTGGTTATGATCAATCATGGTTGTTTCTTCTTCTTTTTGTAATATAATGTTTTGCTCATGATTTTGACGAGTAAGAATAAATTGTTTTAGGCTTAGATAAGGCAGTTTGGTTGGCATGGCAATCCTAAAATTAGTGTAATTTGATCCCAAGGCTCAGACTTCTTAAGGAAATGTTTAAGTTTTAAGTTTTCTTTCTTGAAAGAGTAAATATTATCTTTCAACCAAGATTCTTGTTCTTTGGTTGCTAGAAGCATTTCATCTTCAATTGAGGACCATATATCCCATGAGGTTTATACCTCAATAATTATTCTCAAAACATCTTCTATCATCGTCCCTCGAAGTCAGGTCATCAATAATCCATCATAATCTATCCATTGGATGAATTTAGGATTGATTGTTTCTTTTCCATCAACCATAGTAACCTTTGGTGGAATCTCGGTATCTATAATGTGATATTATAAACCGAGACTTATAACTAGAGGAAGAACTTGAGACTTATAAAAAAGATAATTGTTTGTAGTAAGCTTAATTGAAATTAGACTAGTACATGCTAGAAAGACTGAATGCATGGTGAGTTTTGGTTCTAAAATTTGATAATTTTTAGATGTTGCCTCTAATACCATGAAGAAATAAATGACAAAGTAATGGAGAAGTAATTCTTTTTCTTCATTTATTTTTGCAATACTTACACAAATATATACACAGATTAGTGGTTAATAATGGAAGGTGAGATGCAGTAGACGATTTTATAATTAATATATAGGAAGATCATTTCTTTCTAGCAATATTTGTTCAACTAACTAGAGATTAATTGTTTCCTAGCCATTGCAATCCAATCTTGAAGTTTTCATGCCTTCAGATAAAGCAATTTATACTGCCAGATTTGTTTCTAAAGAGTTTTTACTTAATTTGTCTAACTTTCCATAAGTAAGTTATGAATCTAATTTGGTTTTTGATCTTGTTTTTGTAAGCTCTAAATCTAATTTGGTTTTTGATCTTGTTTCAAACTTTGCATTAGTTTGACTTCTTTGCTTCTGATTTTGATTCTTATCATTCCTCGTAGGCAAAAATTACAACATGCATATAATTCTCAATAACATTTGCAATAAAACTAGTTTCTTAAAATTACTAACCAATAGGCTACAAATAATTTCAATAAATTTGATAACTATCTTATTCTAATTAAACCATAAATTATAATAATTTTCTTGTGTGGTATATTATCATAATTTTAATTTATGTTTAATTATCATTATTAATGTCTACAAAATGTGATTGAACTAAAATATAATATCACTATACTAAAGATGTTGTGGCTACTCTTTAATATATACCATTAAACATCAAATATTTATTTACAATATGAATGATGATGCCAAATTAATAAAATTATGCGAATCATAATTTTGATTATAAAGTAAATTGCAACACTTTTAAGGACCTAATAATAACATTGTAATTCTAATTAATTACACGTGATTGTAGTTTGTAAACTACACTAATGTTATGGGTGGTTGTAGTTTGTAAACTACACTAACTTTTGTTTTTTTAATATATATTAAATTGCACTTACTTTTGTTTTTCTAAATATGTATAGAATTTTATTTCAATCATCTATTTTCCTTTAATCAATTATACTACTAAACCCCTAGCTTATATATGACCCATCACAAAAATTTCAAAACTCATAAACTAAAAATGCAATATCTCCTGATGTCCCTTTTTTTATTATTATTTACCTAGTTTTACAAGCAATTTAATCATGGAATTTGTTTTAACAAACTAATTCTTCCAAAAATACATACGGAAAACTTGTAAATTTTATGTATGAAAACATATATTCTTAAAGATGAGAAGGCTCTTATACCAAATATTAGAATAAATCTAATATCATATATAGAAAAACATAAAATGAAAATGAATTACCTATGTCCTGCCATTGCAATCGTTTAATTCTTTGTTGAATAGCATATTTTTAATCTCTCAAAACCCAAATACTATATTTTATGATAAGGAGGCTTTTGCTTAATTTGTTTTCGAGACTGAGACCCTATTTTCAAAACTAACCAATGTATCTTCTCCTATCAAGAAGAACATTTATATATATATAAAAGTTTTACAAACTTCTCTCTCAAGAATCTCTTAACTACCCTTAGAAAAAGAAGATAATGAGTCATAATGTTTCAAATATTTTCTTCATCTTCGTTATATTTAAGATAAATATATATAAAAATAAGAGAAACAATTAACAATCTTAACTTTGAACTCTTATTAGATTTTTGGTCTATCTAGTATCAGTGGTAGATTATACATATATTTCTAATATTTATAAAAGAGTTGATAAAGAGTTTAGGGTCCTCTAATTTACATGAGAAAATAATAGAGAGAAATTACAAGTTCATTCTTATTTGTGATCTTGTGTATTTTTTACCCAACAAAAGTATCCCATAGTTTTGAATCTACTTGATGGATGCACAAGATGGTGTTGAATTTGTCTGATGAAGATACTTGACATTGTCTATTTAATTAAATGTATACAAATTACTTGAAATCTTCCAATATTGCAATCATGGTGATCCAAAGCCTCTTCACAGAAACCAGTGC
Source organism: Azadirachta indica (assembly GCA_022749755.1). Classification (NCBI taxonomy): domain Eukaryota; kingdom Viridiplantae; phylum Streptophyta; class Magnoliopsida; order Sapindales; family Meliaceae; genus Azadirachta; species Azadirachta indica. Next base: position 5,143,743 of record CM040441.1, on the reverse strand, counting down.
CCGATGCCCCAATTTAGAGGAATGCAACTTTGGAAACTTAAAAATAATTTTTTACTAGTGAGAAGTTTAAATATTTATTTAGTTTGATATAATTGCTTTTGTCTAATAACATAAAATTCGCCTAATAAAATTAAAATTTCCTACCACTGTAGAATAGTGTACACAATAATATTATACCAAACAATAAAATATATATACTTTTTTTGTAAATTTGATCACTTATATTTCATTGTTGTCATTTTTATGAAAATAATGCACAATAATATTATACAAAACAATAAAATATATATACTTTTTCCGTAATTTTGATCACTGACATTTCATTGTTGTCATTTTTATAAAATAATTCAATTTGCACTTTTGTTGGTTGGTTATAAAAAATTTTCATGCGAAAAATTATTAAAGATTAGTATTTTGGGAGAGTTGTGTTTTCAATTTTTTTTTATTTTGAAGTAATTATATTTAAGGGAGAGAATGCTCATTATTCCCTTATTTTTTCAGCTAATACCTTATTACCCCCTTATATTTTTTATAATATTTCATCACTCTTCTAAGTTTCAATTTTGTCTTTTAATATTTTTAATATTTTCGATTTTATCATTTGTAAATCAATTGAATTAAAGGGTAAAATCGATAAAAAAATAAAAATTAGGAAGTGATGAAAAATTAGAAAAAATATAAAGAATAATAAAATATTAACAAAAAAGAAGTAGGGGTAATAGACATTTCCCCTATTTAAGGGTATGAATGAAAATATATAAAGTCAACGATGACAACAACATAACTACATGAAGGGTTCAATTATATGTGATTTTGGGCTGGAATTGTTTTAATGGGCCATGAGACAAAGAGGCTTGTAGCTCTAAGCCCAGTTGGAAATCAAGTAATGCTAAATTCAGTCCCATTTTATAATAATTGTTCTCTTTGCATCAAAAATTATATTATGCTGTAAATTGAATTAAAAGAAAAGACGTATAAGAATAAAACATTTACGTGAGCAGATAAAACTTAATATAAAGTTTGATGAAGAGAATTTGGTATGTGTACAAATGGAGAAAGGACCACCTATTTATAGGTAAGATTAATGACATGGTAATAATTATTTGAATATTTTACTTAATTAATTATAAATTATCAATATGCTTATTTTATAGTCACACTTGCCACTTTTAAGTGATTTAAAAGTGAACAAATTCAGTTGAAAATAGAATAAACCAAAATAAGTTTGGTTTATTTTGGTATAAAATCAAAATCAATTGAAGTAAATATGGTTTATTTCTGTTTTAAATTAAAACAAACCGAATTTTAAAAATGACCAAACTAAATTAATTCAATATAAATATTAATTTACACTTATTCGATTTTAACTTTAGAAAATAAATAACGATTTTGGGTTTTTTATTTTTATAAATAAAAAAATTAAAATGTAATATTTTCTTACTTTCAAATTTTTTTTAATTTTTGAATTTTGACTTGAGTTTTTTTTTTTTTTTAGATCTTATGTTAAGTTTGATTTTTAAATCAAATCAATTTAAATTTACTCGTTTCTATTTCAATGAAACTGAAGAGATTATGAAACAGACTTGAGCCGATCGATTTGATTGGGGTTGGATTTTTTTTTTTGGCTCAACTCTACATAATTTTACAGAGAGATGGCAGTAAATGAATCCATTTAATTTAATTTAATTAGAAAAATATTATACAACTAATATATAATAGGATATATTTATCGTACTCATCACTCTTTAAAAGTTTACCTAATCATGCAAGAGGAAGAAAATTAACAATGTCAATCACATCCATATTATTTAATGTTAATAATCTTAATTAATAAATTTTTTTAAAAAAATTAAAATATAAAAATTAGAGATAGACATACATAAATTTAGTGTCTGTTTGATTTAATTTTTTTATTAACCAAAATAAATTTATTAACATTAATAAATTTTTTTTAATTTTTTGGTATAGTTTTGAATTGATACTGAAAAGTTTTTTTAAAAATTAAAAATATAATTTTTTTATTACAAGAAATTAAATATTTAAGTTTTTTGCGGTAAAATTTTTTGAACTTTTATAAAACTTAAATTGTCTAAAATATGTTTATTTTATTTTAAAAATTATATGTTATTTTTTTATAATATAATTTCAAAAAATTTGTTTATTAAAATAATTATTCAATTTTTTTAAAAATTTATTTATGATAATAAAAAAATTTTAATTATAAAAGTTTTATTGGTGAGAGGGTAACTCTATTTTAAAATTTATACTAAACAAGGGCTTAATAAGTACATACAATAGACATATCAAACAAATTGTTTAAAAATTTAATAACACATGAACATGATATCAAATACCCATAAAGTTTAATTTAGGCGTGGAAATTCACATGCTACTAAATGATTTACATGTTTACGAATTATTTTTAAGAATATGTTTGGTATAATTTTTTAAATAATATTTGTTAATATAAATTTTTCATAAATAAAATTTTTAATAAAAATTATGGATTGTTTAGTTTTTATAAATAATTTTTTTAAAAAAATATATTATTATTTTAATATGTAAGATTTTAAAATTATATTATAAAAAAATTAAGTAAAATTTTTAAAATAAAATAATCGTATTTTAAATAATTTAATATATTAAAAAATCTGAAAAAGAAGTTTCTCCTGTAAGAATAGGTTGGATGGTATTTTAAAGACGTTTTATCATTAATTGCATAAAGGTCACACGTGGGTGTTGTCTATTGGTTGGTTCATGATAACAAAATACTGATGCCCGCAGGCAATTCTCATTGTCCCCACCTAGCTTTCCGGGTCCTTCCTCTTCATCTGTTGATCTGTCGTAGTGCTTTACTTAGCTATAGCCTACGCTGCTCCAGCGATATCTCTGCTTCTCTCAGTGCGTCTTCTTTGTTATCGTGCGCACCCCGGGTACGTTATCCTACACACCCTCTCTCCCCCGGTTTATATTTCATGTCGTTGATTACATTATTAATTCCCGTAATCGTCACAATTATAGCTTTCTTTATTCATTGTCTGAATCTGAAATTGGTATTATCTCCGTAAGAAAGATAAGATTTGTTTATTTTTTATATTTTATTTTTTAAATATTCGTTTTTTTCTTCCTTTTCTCTGCTCTCTTTTGAAATTAGGTAGAATAATTGATGAATTCATGAGTTGTCTGGGCTGAAAATGACACGTTTCTGGATTTTCAATCTTTGAGGGCCTTTCGTTGCGAAATTAGGTATAATTTTGAGCAACTAAGTTGCTTTTCTTGGTTTCTTTTGGATTCTAACTTCTAGAATTGTGTTGGGAAGCCCCAAAATTTAGCCCTGAAACTGATTGAAGATACTGAGCTTAAGCACACTTGGGATGTGTTTGGGATTGAGCTGGTGTGATTTTGAAGCCTCAGTTCTTCTGGGATGAAATTGAAAAATGGTAAATATTAGTGAAGAACAAGTGATCTCCATTAAAAATTGATGTTTATCAAACAATCTTTTAGCTAGTAGAAGCCTGTAGTACGAATTGTGCTCTTGCTGATAAGTGATTTTGGATTATGAGATCATTAGGTCCGCAGACCTAAATCAAATAAAAAGGAAAAAACTATTGTACGATTAGTGAGGGTGTGTTTATTGAGGGTTGTGCTATTGGAGAATTCCAAGAAATGGGGATATTAGTATGTGTTACATTTGGTTCTAATCAAGAGATTGGATTAAGGGTTGTAATCTCTTTGGGCATACCTACCTGGGATGTTATTTTCACTGTATTTTTTATTATTTAAGGTCGTAGGGCTACTGACTGGTTTGAACATGATGACCTTGCAAGTGAGACTGAGGGAGGGAGTGTAGAGTTGAGTGGAGACCGAGTGTTCTGTTTGTTATTAATTCAGTTATGCTTATTTATATCGTCTCACTTTTACTTTTGCTCCAGTAAAATGTTAAACTGCAGTCACAAAATATTTTGTATATATATATTAGCTATTGGCATTTTCACTTGTTGTGTGAGGAATTTCTTGTTGTTCCTAGTTCTTCTATCTCTTTGCTAATGGAGAATTTTTTTATTTGGAAAAGGAAAGAAAGCCAAGGTTTGCTTTTCTGTCATCCCTCTGAGCAGCACTTTAACATACTTCTTTCATCTATGTTAATCTTAGTTGGGAAAGGTTTCTCAGATAGCTTTAGTATAGAAGCATTCAGTATGAATCCTTCTTCTTCTATTTGATTTCAATGCACAAAATGTTTATGATCATTTTTTTAGTTTTGATTTTCTTTTATTTTTTATATTTAAATTATTATTTATGCTTTTGATATGGCAAATATGTTTGTCTTCTACTCATAATATCTTTGGTTGAAATTCTAAAATTTATTGACTTGACAAGCTCTTGGTTTTGGATATTTTTAGATTTGAATTCTCTGTCCTACATGGAGTCTTCAGCCGAGGCAGAATATGCTGCATTTCTGGAGAAGGTGAGGCGGACAGTTTATCTTGACAACCTCTCACCACAAATTTCTGAATCCGTCCTGAAAACTGCTCTCAATCAGTTTGGGACTGTTAAAAATGTTCAGTTTATTCCAAACTACACAGAAGCAAAGAACACCCAACAATTTGCTTTGGTGGAGATGGATAACTCCAACCAAGCTAAAGCGGTTATCTCTTCTATGGGTGAGTTTCCCTTCATGATATCTGGAATGCCAAGGCCTGTGAGAGCACGTGCTGCTGAACTTGAGATGTTTGATGATCGCCCAATAAAGCCTGGTCGAAAAATACAGTGCCATTGGTTGGAACCTGATGATCCTGATTTTGAGGTAGCACAGAAGTTGAAACGCGTTGTCAGAAAACATGCTGCTGAAGCTTCATTTGTTCTCAAGGTATTGCTTTTTCTTTTAGTTGTTCAACATACCTTTTTCTTTATTAAACCTATCTTCAAAATTTTGGACGTCTTCTATTGCTTTAACTGGTGATATTCTGTTCTGCAGCAACAACTGGACCGGGAAGAAAAGCTTGCAAAGCAGCAGGCAGATGCTCTGAAACAAAATTATAAGAAGTATGAGCTACTGGACAGCATCATGGCGGATGGAACTGCAAACCGTTTGGCACGGCATTATGACATAAGAAATTTAGATGATTGATAGGTACTTCTGATTACTCAAGTGTCAATTTGTACATAATTTTGGAGTCTGCCCTTCAACTCTCATGGTAGCATTGCATGTTTTTTATACCTTCTCTAGGTCTGGCTAAGAAAGTAGTTCAGGAAATCTCTGATATGACAGTTTCTTGTGTATATTTCCCTATTGAACAACTGTAGTGGCTGGTTGAATTAAAATAGAAAATATTTTTTCATTATGAAAAAATATAAAAAATGTGTTTGGTAGGTTGTTTTTGAATGCTGGGAATTTGACTATAATTTATGTTTGTACTTTTGTGTTAGATTTTTCGAGTTTTTTGTTAAATATTTAAAGTTCTGACATTTAAAATTAAAATTTTTCAAATTTTCTCTCTGTTACATGTTTTCAAAATTTTGAAATGTAATGCTTTGATTTAGATATAAAAAAAATTAAGTAGTTGTCTATGAGGTAGTGCGGAAATGATATTAGATGTAATTTTAGTGTACACCTCAAATGGACGAGAAAAATAAGTCCTGAAAAAGAGGATTATGATTAATAATGAAAAGATTAGGTGTTTTCTAAGATAATTCTCTAAAAAGAGGATTGTGAATTACAATGAAAATGTTAAGTGGTTGTTTGTGATGCAAATGATATTAATATTGTTCTAGCTTATATCTTGAATGGATGAGAAAAGATAATCATAAGAAGAGAGATTTGTCGAATTTATAACGAAGGTAGAATTAAATTCTCGTAAGTGATTTAACTATGACTTTAATAAGAAAATGGCAAGAGAAATTGATATATGCTTCCTAAAGTTTGGGAAAACGGTAGATCTTCTTGAGAGTTTTGAGTGTGGATAGATAATTAGATACCCTTGAAATCTAGAGTTTGGGCCGGATGGAAACTCATTAAAGTTTTAGGGAATAAACTGATATTCTCCTTGAGTCAAATAAAAAGATATTGACTAAGAATTACAATTAAACAAATAAATTAAGCAGGACCTAAACAAAATTTCCTAATTTATTCTATCCTAATTTTTGTTCTACATCAGTTTTGTTTTGTTTTCAGAAATCACTTTTTCATCTTTAAAAATAGAAAACTAAAAAAATATATATATGGTTTGTTGTATGTTTCGTAAAATTCATTTTCAAAGATAAAAGATATTATTTTTAAAATTTTAACTAAAAAGTGAAAGTAACTGTTATTATTTTCAACCCTTTTCAAAAACGTGTTTTTTCAAAAAATTACAAATTTTCTTTAAAGTAACTACTTTATTCATTTTAAAAATAACACAAAACACATTGCAACTACTTTTATTTTAAAAAATTAATTTTAACAAATTCTACTAAACAAATTTTTTATTATTAAAAGTAATTTTCAAAAAAAACATCTTCATAATTTTAAAAAATACTGTTTTAAAAATATAATGCAAAACAGTAACAAATTGTTCCAAATATTGGTAAGTTTCTCCTACCTTTAACTTAAATTTCACTATCTTCGACCATAATTTCACGCTCAAAAAACACCTAATATGTAAAATTATTAATATATAAAAGAAAAACATTTGCAACGAGGGACGAGTAAAGTTTAGAGGGTCCATGACCACCCAACATATTCTAAAAAAAAAGGATTTACAAGTCTTTAAAATTTAGTCTATTAAACTAATTAATTTTAAAAATATTTATTAAAATCTCAATTTATTTAAAAATAATGACCTATATCAGCAACAGTTATTTAACAAAAATAATTATTAAATTTTTAAAATTTGACAAAATATCGTATATTTATCAAAAATTTATTAATAAAATAAATCATAATACTATTTTGAATATGTTAATAACATATTAGTTATTAATCTATAAATAAAATATAATATACTACCACACTTGTGATTATGTTATAATTTATATATTTATGTATAGTTAAAATATGTAAAATAAAAAATATTAATGAATATTATATTAATGTACTATTTATCAATGTGTTTTGATAAATATATTATATTTTGTCAAATTTTAAATATTTTAATAATTATTTTTGTTTATAACTATTATTGATAGAAGGCATAATCATCATTTTATAAATTCTTTTATATATTTTTGAAATTATCAAGACTAATAAATTCAATAAGCTAAATCTTAGAGACTTAAACATTTTTTTCCCTATTCCCAACTTTTTATACGAAGCATGCTTCTTGAAGTTTGGAGAAAAGACAATATTTCTTGAAGTTTGTAAATGGACAGTTATTTTTTAAGTTTGAAAAAAATAGGTAAGTACTTGACTTAAATGTCCTCTAATTATTATCATTTTATTCAAATTTAATAAAATAATAAAATAAAGCATAATTTTTTTAATTTTAACAATTTAGTCAGTATTATTATTAATATACAAAACAAAAGACTAAAACATTAAATTAAAAAACCTTTATTCAAACTTATTATTTGATAAAGTTTATGGACAAAAAAATTGCTAATAATAAATTGAACCAAATTTATATGCTATTTATAAAATCTATGAATAAAAGCATTATTATTAAAAAATATTAATAATGAGTTGGAGAAAATCTATATACTAAAATATTTCCAACTCTTTTTTTTTTTTTACTTTTTTGATAATAATTGACATGTAATGTGATGAACAAATTTTTAAATTAAACATGTTTAATATTATATTTTTATATATTTAAATAATTATATTTATTATATTTTCTTAAAAAATAAGCTTATAATAAATATAAATAAAAATATAAAATTTACATAGATACTATATGTATAACAAATAAAAATCATCAAAATTCTCTTTTTTTTTTAATTTTTAATCAAAATTAAATCAAATTATTTAATAACAACATAAAATTATATCTAATTAAAAATTTTATTAACACAATAACATAAAAGTAATTAGCATATTATAATTTATTATTTTTGTCTTATTTAAAATATTTCCTTTTCTTTTTAATATTTTAAAAAAGCTTTTTGACTTTTTTTTTGGTCCTAAAATAATTATTTATATTTACTCCAACTTCTTGTTAGCATTTGTTTAGATAATAATCGACAGATTTGCTATCGTTCGTCTAGTCAGTGAGAAAAAGATTTACTTCTATTTGAAGGGCAACTCTAACAAAGTATATGCCTTTTTCTCAAATTTTGGAGGGCAGGCATCTATGAAATATTTATAGTATGGGCCCAAAAATAAAATTTATTTGTATTTTAATCACCTCCACTTTAAAAAGTTAACAATTGACCCCATATTTTATTAATAAGTTATAAACATTTAGTCTAGTAACTTTACTTTCTTCATATTTTTAACCCCCATGATTACGATATTTAAAACAAGCCTAGATTGTCAATTTTTATTTTCATACGTTTCTTCATTTGTATTTTATTCAATTCTTGATAAAAAAATTCATTAATAATAGACAGGAGAAAGAAAGAGAGAGAAAGAGAGGATCTAGCCTCACCCATATTCAACCAATCAAAATCCTTCTCTGTATTGCTCATGATAGACCAGTATCCACAATATTCTCAAACCAAACCATTATGACATCATAACATCTCTTTACATTGCATTGCAACTTCATTCGTATCTTCTCTATTCTTCTTCTTCTTCTTCTTCTTCTTCTACTTCTTCTTCTTCTTATTATATTATTATTATTATTATTATTATTTCTTTCTTATTTATTCCCATTATTATTATTACTCTCTTCACCTTCTTTATCAATCCCTCTTCACCTTCTTCTCCATCCTTTCATATTTCTTTGTTTCTTTCTTCCCAAGCATAAAATGGCCACCAATTCTCTACAAACTCTCCACCACCACTCTTTTCTCCGGCGCCACCAATCTGACGCCGCACCCTCCTTCCTCAAACCCACTTCTCTTTCTCTTTCTTCTTCCATCAATACACCTTCAAAGTCTATGATAACTTTCTCTCTTTCCCCATCAACTACTTCTTCTTCTTCTTCTTCTTCTCAAACTTCTACTTCTCAGCCCGTTTCCTTTGACCTTCTGCAGCAGCACTTGTCAGCCCAGAACTTCCGGCAAGCCGACGAGGAAACTCGCCGGCTGCTGATTGTTTTGGCCGGTGAAGCAGCTCAGAAACGTGGGTATGTGTTCTTCTCTGAGGTTCAGTTCATTGCAGAAGCAGACCTGAAAGCCATAGATGACCTCTGGAGACAGTACAGTGACAACAAGTTTGGGTACGGCATTCAGAAGAAGATTTGGCAAAAAGTAAACAAAGACTTCACAAGGTTCTTCATGAAAGTGGGGTGGATGAAGAAGCTGCAAACAGAAGTTGAGCAATACAATTACAGGTCGTTTCCAAATGAGTTCATTTGGGAGAATGATGAAGAAACTCCAGAAGGTCACTTGCCATTGACAAATGCTCTCAGAGGAACTCAGTTGCTTAACAGTATTCTAAACCATCCAGCTTTTGAGAGCAGGGAAGAGGAAGAAGAAGAAGAAGAAGAAGAAGAAGAACAGAAAGAAGATAAGGTTGGTGAGGATACAGGAACTGACAATGAAGTTTTGAAATCAAAACCACCGAGCAACAGAGTGTTCAAACCTGATTATAGCTTTTGAGGTTGAGATTTTACTCAACAGACTATGTTATTTGTACAACGCCAAGTGAGTGAGTGATACTGTCACGTGACAATATGGTTCTACCACACGACCATAGGACAAACAAAAGTAATGAGAGTTAGGTTTTTGTTTTAAATAATATTTGTAGTGGAATTATTTATGAAAGTAAGTAATCAATTGGTAGATTGTATCTTTATTCTTACTTCAAACTTTTACCATGTAGAGTGGAGAATAAAGAAATATATACATATATATAAATATATATATGTTGTTAATGGGGAGCGATGACAAAGAGAGGCTGGAATATTTTTTTCGTATGCTTGTTTTTATGTGATTGTGAACAAACATTCTGCCCTAATGGCAAGATTTATTTACTCATAAAATTAGAAACAATACAATCGCAAGTCATTCTCGAGAACATTTATATTTTCTAACTCACACATTTCTGTTTGGTGATTAGAGGAAGGAAACTCATAAACATATAAATGAGAAGTGACAAATTTTTTGGAACTCATTCTGCTTTTTGCCCGCCCATTTGTATTCCATACATGTTTTTTCATTTTCCAGAAAAATGAAAATTTCTTTTAGGTAATTGTCTTCCTTATAAATGAAATACAATTTTAATTTCTTAAATATAAACAAACTTCTGATGGTAAATAAAAATGGGACATTATCTCTCTCTCTCTCTCTCTCTCTCTCTCTCTCTCTCTCTCTCTCTAGGTTTCTCACTAACATTACTTTCTTTTTTCTATTTTAAAAAAATTAGTGTTCAATTTTCGGACATTATTTATCGGAAAATCCACCTCTTAACAATTTCTCAACATTGGTAAACTTAAAAACCTAGCATGTGTCAACTATATTCTATTTTTCAATTTAAAAAAAACCATAAAAAAGTATTAAAAAATGGCCTGAATACATTATAAATAATATTTTCTGAAAAATATGAAAACAAAAAATAACAAGTCCTCTTTGATTAATGTTAATCTACAGTAAGTATTTCCAGATAAATTACCACTATTATACAAAATACACCACCATGCTTCATGCTTACAATCCTGTCAAAAAACTGCTTCAACTATATCAGGATTCATGAATGATTTGTGTAAAAGAAGAGGACAAAAAAAAGAGAAATAGATTCTGAAAGTATTTTTTAGGGAATTTATATACAACTCATTTAGTACCAAAGTCTTCATCACGATAGCTAAGGATGAGTTTTATACCATTTTTGAAAAACTCAAATTGTTTTATGAATCAAAAAATAGATAAGAAACATGTTTGTTAATGTATTTATATGTAAAAAAAAAAAAAAATAGTTAAAATATAAATTTTTGTTATCTAAAGCTAGCAAGGGTAAGCTCAAAACCATTTTCTTAGAACTAGAAAACATACAAATGCTATTTTAACCAAATTTGTGATATCTGTTATTTACTGAGACAAATATTATTTTAAATTTATGAATTCTCGGACCTTCTAATGTCGATAAAAATGTATAAAAGTATAATCAAAGATCTGAACACAGTTTTAAGGAAGCTGAAGGTTACCAGTTATTGTACTATGCACAGGGGCAGAGTCTCCTGGTGTGCCGATGTGAACCATCACAGGAAAGCATTGATTGTGTTCGAGTGTACAAGCATGCCCTGGGGTTCTGAAGAACAGAAAGCCAAATATTTAACGCTAGTTATGAAGAAATCATTTGATCTAAGAAGGTTTCAAAATTTCCAATATTTACCAGAATGTGTTAATGAATTTATCACTTGGTTGCATAAGAAATTTAAGTCTCTGACAACAAGTTTTAGAGATGAACTCCATTTAACTTATCTAGTTGCTGTAGGAAAAGAAGTTTGTCTACTGAATGATTCATGTTCTGGGAAGAACTAAGAAGTATATGCTACGGAATTGGTATTGCAACATATTCCACATCCAAGATAAAAAAACAAAAGAAGAGCAGCCAAAGCTACTTTGCCAGAGATTTTGAAGAAAAAGAAATCCAGGAATTCCAGACCCCATAATAGAGGAACATCTGAAATTCTCATGAAAAATCAACCACATTTCTTCAGTGTTTTTCCTTTTCTTTTTCTTTTTCTTTTTTATTTTCCACAGACTGATTTTAAAAAATACTCAATTTACTTGACGAGATACTTCAGCAACTTAACACTCAACATTACACAATAAGATTGTTGAATTTAAGTTAAATGTTTCTCAGTCAAATCATAACTTAATTCGCCATAATAGCACTCTCCTAAGACTAAATGGTTGTAATTCAGCATAATAGAATGCGCCGTGCATAAGCGATAATAGAGTGAGAAAAATTACTAGAAACCAATAGAATGCCTTTGCAGTAATTGTAATCTTTCTCTAAGTATATTCCTTTGTTCACGTCTTTCACACACGTAAAAGATAACATGCTTCCTGTTTATTATAATGTAAATGTAATCAAAGAGATAGGAGAACTTAATGCAAAGGAGAAAACATACCAAATGGCTTGGCGCATCATCAACAACTTCAGCAGGTTGATCTGCTCCCATGCTTGCCAAACATCCTCCTTTACAACTCATATACTTCTCCATACTATTCGGAAATAAAAAAGGGAACAGAACGAACAAGAAAAAGGAATCAGATACAAACATGAAGGACAAAAAAAAAAACATTAGCAAGAAATTTCTAAACAAGTTTAACTAAGCTACAGTAACAATTTATTCCAACCCATGCAGTGTATTTCTTTGTTAGAAATAATTAACAATTTATTTAACAGCAAAAAGAAACCATCTCGTGTCAATCAAATATGCCATAGCATTTGATGGGGAAAAAAAACAATTATCGAGCACCAACTCTTTGATGAAGAATTATTAAATCAGAACCAAAAGAAGGAAAAAATACTCAAGGCATCAGCACTGAGAAGCAGGTTAACATACGCAATATTTCAAAATCTAAACACAATCGACTCATTCAATTATTTAAATCCCTTTGAAATGCAACCTTATGACATTTATCATATCTTAAGCAACAAAAATGAAATGTTATTAAATCCACAGAAACATCAAAATATACCTTAAAATGATTAACCTTCACCAAAAGAGAATGTTGAAAGGAAAAGCAAAGATATTAAAAAAGAGATGCTTCCGTGAGACATATCAATCAAGAGGGAGCTATTTTTGATACTCAGAAACAATCAAGAGGAAGCTACTTAGAAAAATTATATATTCTAATCATTCATATAGATCAATCACTAAAAGAGACAGCGTAAGAAAGATGTTTCAGCTATAAAATAGATAAAATTGAGAAGGAAACAAAAATAAAACTGTGCAGAACTCACATATCACATTGATTAAGCACCAAAAGTTTATTTGCCACACAAGACTGCCCATTGGACTTGCAGACTGAATCACAGGACTCACCTTGCCTATCAACCATGAAAATAGAAGTTGAAGAAGCTCAGTTATAGAGAAGTATTATGCACGTTTAAACCAAGACACAAAATTAATCCTCAAACCGACTCACCTTCCAATAATAACATTAATACCAGAGAGTCTGGCTTCCACCTGTATACCACCGGCCCCTGTCAAAGAGAAAATTCAACTCACACAATATGGTGCTTCTGAAAGATAATTTATGTGTCCAAACAGTATAACTGTACAAATCAAGAAAATAGCTAAGGATATTGCTGCGCAAGTAGATAATTCAACAGAGCTTAATGGGTTACTATGGAGTTGGGTTGACTTACAAACTTTGTGCTTGTATTCTATTCCAGTTATATCGATAGAGAGGCCTTTGCTAGTTACAATAAAGCATCTCAAGACATAATTCTATAATTAAACATGGCCACTACAGCTATACATTAATTTCAGCCATGCTAAATATTTTTGTTGCCAATCTCCTGATAGGATATTCCAATCCTCAAGCCTTAAAAGATTGTCAAACAGGATAAGATGAGACTTGATTATCATTCCCTTTTCTTTTTTTTTCCCCCTACAGAGCATGTTTGATTTCCAAAAACCTACTTCAGCACAGTATTTTCTGTTCAATGATTGTGAGTATGCTGTGCAGTAATCAAGCCCCTGTGGAAATAAAGTAAAGATTGGCAGTTTTAAACACCAATGTTAATTTACTTGTTACTTGATTAAGTGGTTTGATGTACTTGAAATTTGCAGATGTAAATAGCAATCGGTAGTACAGAAAAGAATAACAAATCAAACAGATTTTTATTCTTTTCTTTTTTGGGATTAAATAACATATAAACACCAAATATGCATGCCAGATGTACTAAAATCATCTTAGAGTGTCTAAATTATCCTCTCCACAGCTAATAAGCTAAGTTAGAAAAGCTTTAAAACATTTAAAAGCTGACCCATACCGAAATGCTTAACAACAGGAATTAGAAAATATAGAAACAAATTTTCGAATCACTCAATATACTCAACCCCAATAAACATTTTCTTAAATACTCGCATAAGACTGGGCTAAAATGTTAGATTAACAAGACCTTGTCAGAAGTTTATGGGTTTTCTCCTCAAAATATCCTAAAAAGGCACCCAATAACAAAATGAAACAACCAATTACATAGAGGTCTTATAATATATGCATGAGTACTCAGATTACAACTTAACTTCATACAGTTAAAATTATGCGAATTATTATGTTAAGAGGTAAGTTCAAGCTCTAACATAATAAACATGATGTAGAACAACCAAAATTCACATCCGGACTAACCTGAAGAATTTGATGGCAACGAGAAGCAATGATGAAAATCACTAAGATAAGCATTTTCATGAACCTGAAATATTCAATTCACAACAGACATTAGTGACATAGCTCATAAGACAGACCAAGCTTGTATTAGGCATATCATATTAAAGGAACTAAAAATTGTTGAGTTGACATTGATATTGAAGATGAAAATGAGCTAAGAAACGAATGGTCGAGAGTCAGAAAAGTATCTGTGTTAAAAGTCACAATGCTAGTATTATGGCTAATCAAATGTACCAAAGCTGTTATGTTGACATTATGAAAAGGAAGCAACAAACTTCCCCTAACCTAACAATAGTCTTTAGGCTCTCAGACCCCTCTCATGTGCGCCTATGATCAGACAAAAGCACGACCACAAGCATAACAAAAAAGGCAAACACACCTTACGACAATTTAATTAATACAATGAAAGGATTTGAACACTAGACCACATTGTGAAATTGACTCAGATATAGTAAGTTATAACCTGCAGTTGCTGGCTTATCATAGTAAGTATTTGAACAACTCTCCATGCTATTCTGCCCTCCAAACATATCCAAGTAACTTTCACTGAAACTTCTTTAGTTTTCCTAGTGGAGGCAATTTCAACCCTTTAGAGATTACAAATCCTACTTTCACTTTTCATTCAGCATCTAAATACCAATCTCATCTCATTACATCAACAAAACTAGCTCATTATGGAGCAAAATATTTTTGTTCAACATTATGGAGCAAAATTATTTCCTAAATTCACTGATTGGCTCATTTAAATTATCTGATGAACAACATTATATGTAACACAAAGAAACAGCTCTCAGGAGAGAGAAAAGAAGAAGAAGAAGAAGAAGAAGAAGCAGCAGCTCATTTGAAGGGATAGCTCTTACCACACTCTCAGAATTGTGACGACATCTCCCGGCACAAAAATCAAAAACATTTTCATATATTCCTGCCAAAAAAAGGTCCAAATGCGTAGAGAATGAAGTAACTGTTATCTTTAAGCCATTTCTTGTTAGTTGGTAAGAAAATGCAAGCTCTCTCTCTCTCTCCCTTTTTCTTTTTTAACTCCTAAGCTCTTGGGACATGCAGATCAAATAGCTACTTCAGCATCCAAAATAGCCCAAAATCAGTTAATAATCAGCATCATTCCATTCAAAATCATCTCTCACTAGAATCTTAGTTTTTAATCCTAAATCACTTGGATGCAACCATCAGCTCAATTGAAAATTGAACTCAAATTTCCCCAACATGGCTAGAGGAGAGTCAGAAGGACAACACTAAAAGCCAACGCCTTTCAAAGAATATGCAAAAGTTTTCCACCAGAACGTAATAATTTACCTGCAGTTGCTGGCTTCGCAATCTTCACCTTCAGTACTTGTTCTACTTGTGTCTGTAAGGATTCGGCCAAGCAATAAGTTCCATCTTGCACATTTATATGATAGAATATGAGGAAAAGTAAAGAACAAAGTCAATTGACTGGTCAAGGAAATACTCTTGCAGGATTAGCACAGCATGAAACACAAAATTCATATGAGTTGCAACATTGTGAAACAAGATCACATCCCCTGCAAACAATGCAAAAAATTTCTGTTAACGTACATAGTATTCATGGTCAAGTCCAGCATTTCCAAGGCCTGCATAGGAAAAACTCACTGACAAGAGAATTTCTCTCCTTTCACAGGGCAGCAGTGGGATTCTGGATCCACTGACAAGGCATCACATACATATCCTACAACATAAATAGTAATTAGGATGCTAAGCAATCAAAACAAACAACAGAATTCTGTAGAAAAATAACAAAAGTATAAGCCTACACTATGAAAAAAAATGCTGTAGAAATTTGCAGATGCATAATAAAAGCACAGTCTCAAATTACAGATATTACAATTTGGCTAATTAGTGAATCCACCACTTATGGCAATGTTTGTCACACTGGTTCCTTAATTTCCATGAATAAATGTTAAGAGAGCACGTGGAGGCATATTAGCGGACAAAAAATAGACATCAAGAATAGTTATTTCCCTGTCTTGCTGAACTCAATAACAGCAAGACCACATTACAGTGCCACTAAGATCGATGAAATACAACATTTTTAACATTGCAAGGCAAATTCATGTGCACCTCACAAGCATATTTCATACATCCGGACATTTTGCAAAAAGTTACCAGCACAGCCCATGAACTATAGAAGATTCTCCAGTCAAAAGGCAAATGAACTGAACACTGAAGACATGAAAGAAAAATAAAGTAAATATAAATTCCTTTTCCCTCTTTTAGTTGAAACCATCTTTAGAGTGGTAAATTTTGCTAGTATAATTGTTCCAAGTAACCTAATCTGTAGCAAATTGGGGCTAAGATTTGACTCAATGACCACCATATCAACAAGTCACAATTAACTCAATCTTCATGATAGAAAACTATTAAAGCAAAATGAGAAATAGAGCTTAACCTAAACATTAACACAAAAATTATCTATACACTAATAACAATCAACTATTACAACAATCATATGTTTATATAGTGGGAATAATACAAATACAAAGTATCCTTTTTCTGACATTGGAAGCCTTAGAGGTCCTATAAACGTTTCAGTGTGAAGTGAACCTATAGTTTATAACAGCTAACCACTGTCACAACCGAAAAGAATATGACTATTCCATACAATATGATAGTCTAATGTCTTCAACAAACAAGTACATCAGATAATGTACTTCAAAATTCTTGGAAGTCAAAAATACAGCCAAGGAAAGGAAAACACTTACCATTATCGTCAGATAATAAATATCTTCCTTGAACTGTAGTTTTACAGAAGGGTTTTTCTTGAAAGCCAATATCCTTCCTATAATTCAAAATTGGAGAAATGAAAAAACAATGAACCGGGCCGTTATTACAACAAAAATTTACAACTAGGTAAACAAAAAAGTAAAGATAAAATGGAACTCCAGATACATAACCAAAACAAATTTTCGAAACAGCTCCTAATAACATTCTCAACATAAAAGTTCAAACAAAGTTCAAACCAGCAACAAACTATAAAAAAATAACACTTCAGCATATTGTAAGAAAGATTATGCAATTAACCAAGGAGAAAAAAAAACAATTTAGCAATTTTCATATACATCCTAAAATTTGGCCAAATGGCCACAGTTAATTTTGTAATCGATTTCTAACACGCTAGTATATATAGACACTTCAAATTATCCTACCATTAGAGATAAAACTAGGGGTAGTAATTTGGATCATGACATTATTATTCAACACTAATTTGATGCGAATGAATGGATTTGGATTGAGAAAAAATAACATGATTACTAAATGGATGATACGGATTTGTCACAATTGGTTCAGAGGTTTTAACACTTGAACCCCTTTAGGATACAATAAACTATTTGAGTAATCATATTGTAATAGCTTATGTATGATTAAATAGGTATAAATTCACATTTTAAAAGAGTTCATGTAAATTTGCCCAATTTTATTCAATTCTATTTAGAATAAAATTTATTAACGTTTAAGTAGGTAGATTATTAATATTTTAAACTTTTATTAACATATATAAAAGACTGCCAAACAGGTGACATTATCGAAACCCGCTTCATCCGCCTTAATAATTGTGTTCAAGTAGGATTTTCAATTCTTGAAACGACTATTAAATAAGTAGGTTCAAGTTAACCTAAAATATATTATACCTTTATTTGACACGACACAAGTCGACATGCCAATCTGAAGTGGCACCCCTAGATAAAACTAACAAATGCTATAATACAATTAGAAATTTTGAATTTTGAAGTATAAAGTAAATGCAAAACTCTCACGATTCACTAAAATAACCTGGTAAACAAATTTGCTAGCTGAAAATGAGTTTCTTTTCCCCTTCTCTGATAGTTAAATAGTAAAACCTAACTTGCCTAACATTTGCGACACACAGAAAACCAGTTTCCAAGACTAATGCATTCAGCGGCAAATTAGTTTAGGAAACCGAATCAATGAAACTAAAGTCTCTTATTTCTTTTTAGCCAGACAGAACTAACCATCGACAATAATTACAACAGGAAAGGTCTGAAATTGAGAAAAAAAGCCTAAACGTGAAGGAATGAAACGAAATCGGAATCGTAAAGTATTGAGATTGACATTACCTGATTGCTGAAATTGTTGATAAATACTGGATCATATGTAATTGAAAGAATAAAAATGATAAATTTAACCTAAATTTCGACATCCTCGTCTTGGATTTTCGAACGGTAATTCGTTACACCCGTTTCGTAGCGTAGTTCTTGATCTGTTGGAATATTTAACTGTTTTCAATTTACGAATTTTGGAAGGGAAATAACCGAAAATGCCCACCTTTTATAGTCAAAATTCAAAATGCCCACCCAACATAATTTCATTTAAAAATGTCCAATTTTAAGCTTTTAGGACAAAAATACCCGTAATACTAATGATGGAAATGAGGCAGGGTAGGGGTGGGTTTTGCTATCCTCAAACCTGCTCCATTTAGAGCCAATTTAATCTCAAAAAGGGGTCGATACCAACCCATCTCAGCTTTTAACCTACTTAATCTGCCCCTAATATGCCCTCATTTATCTAAGTTAAAGAATGAATTATAAATAATAAGCAAGAGTTAAATAATGAATTATAAATAATAAGCTTGCTACAAGATGGATTATAAAGTATAGGCTTGATATAATAACATAACTCAAATTTTAAGTATGACACAGCAAGTTATAGTATACTTATTATAATATTTTTCGAGGTAAACGGGGCGGGGCAGGTGAAATATATGATCTTTGAACTCGCTCTATTGTTCAAATAGGTTAAGTTTTTGTGGCTCGAAACTGCCCTAATTTTTAAAAAGGTTAAACTTTTAAACTTTAAAGTCACCCTGAAGCCTCACAGTTCGAAAACTTTTTCTATCTCTAGTAATACCCAAAATTATCAAAATTGAATTTTAAATTATTATGACAATTTGAAAGTACTGTAACAACTCAAAAATAATACTTTTCAATTATTGTATTAATGCAAAAATAGTAAAGCGAAAGTAATTGTTGTAGCAACACAAAGGTACTTTGTAAAATTTGAGCATAAGGATATTTTGGTGCAAAAGAAGTAAAAATGTTTTATTAACTTTGTAAAAGAGATATTTTTGATTTTTTGGGATAAAAATGGGGTATTTTCGGTTTTTTCTCATTTCAAAAGTCTCTTGCATTCCATATCGGGCTAGTAACTAAACTGTGTCAGGCTCTGAAAATAGTAAAAGAAAAAAAAACCGCATGGTTTTTTTTGTAACCCACATTTTTCAAGCTTTTAAGAATTTATGACACATTTTAAAATATGAGTACAGAAACTATCCTTTTTAATAATTATCGTTGATACTTAACTCAATGTATAAAATTGCAATAATAATAATAATAATAATAATAATAATTGCGATAGTAATACTTTTGTCCCTTAATTTTATTTTCAACAAATCATGACTTATTTTTAATAATTTTAACACATTATTTTTTTTATTTTTTTTATAGGTCTTATCAAGGATAAAATTGTTAAAATTTGAGTAAATTATATATATTTTGATAAATTTAGAATAAAATATTATTATTTTAATAACTAAAAAAAGAATGTGTAAAAATTACGAAGAAAAGAAAAAAGCTCTTTGAGAAAAAAATGAAGAGGGTTTGATTTGGTTTGGTCATGTAATACTAATTTTCATCCCACAAAATGCAAAATTTGTGAAAGCTTTTATTTGTCATATGATATCAGTTTTATACATTCTTAACACACGTAGCACGCATGAAAAAAAATATTAAAAATTTTCCTTTACCCTGTTAGCTTTTTGTTGCTAATTTTAGGGTTAGAGAATTAGTTGTCTTAAGTTAAAATTATCATACTTTTAATAAATAATATATGAAATCAGTTAAGATATTCGAGGAAACTAATATAAAAAATAAAAATATATCCTTTCTCACACTGTGATATGACTTTATTTTGTTAAAAATGCTATGGTTAACTAATTTTTTTATAATTATTGATATCGAATTTTTATTTGGATATCAAATGAGAAAAATGTTCCCTCTTGTATTAACAATCTACAAAATAGAAGAAAATAAAGGAAATTTGGTTTCCTAACAAAAATCTTTCTATAATTAAATAAGGGAGAAGTCAGGCATTTTAGAAAATAGTGAGACAAAATTTTGATAAATTAACAATAACGGAATTCTACGTATGCCTGTTAACTTTAAATTGGCTATGATAGTTGACCTAAAAAATGACCATATCATGATTATACGTATAAAATTTATTGACATGTGAACCAGGGATTTAATTTTGGTATCCATTGCAGCCTATAAATTGGTATCAGGCTATTTTCTCCACCATAATAACATATATTATTATCACTTATACTATTGAAAAATTTTATTGATAAAAATTAGAAAAGGGAGATCAAATTAAAATTTTTACATAAGTTTTTCAAAGTAAAAGTATATCTCATCCCAAATTTATAACCAAAACAACATATAACAACTCTGATAATCTCTTACAATTATCAATAATTTGTAGATGAATGAGAATTAAATAACTTCTAAAAAATTTATGTGATAGTTAATTGATTAAAGATTTGTAAGCATTTGATAAATTAATAAAATATAAATTTCAAAATTAATAAATAATTTATAAGGAAAAAGTTTTTAAAAAGTTACACATATTTTTGATTAACAATTTTAAATAAAAATTGAAAAATATAAAAGTATTTTGTTATTGAAGCATAAATGCAATGATTAAAGATCAAATTTATAATAAAAAACTAAATTTATAACAAAACACCTTTGGTTTAAATTATTATAAGCAGCATTTATATAATAACATTTTCAATATTAAAGTCAAAAGATCAAAATAATTTAAAATATCACAAACAATTTTCTAACATTTTAGGCAGAATGACATATGAACTCCGTAATATAGTCAGGAAACTCCTACTTTAAAACTATTTGTCAAATCAACTATTTTTATTAATGTTTACTGTTATTTTTTTTTATTTATATTGACTTATTCAATTCAATAAATACCCTTAAACTCATGTTGACAAATGCCACAACAAAAATACTCTAATTTTTTTTCACAAATTATAGATAAAATAATAAAAATAATTTTTAAAAAATAATCCCAGGACCCAGGACCCAGGACCCAGGACCCAAATCCTTTAATCCATGGATCTGAGTTGGATCTTTAATTCAGTTTCATCTCCTCTCCTTAGCAAAACTGGCTACTTTATAATTTAGTAATGGATGGATCAAAAAAATATTTGGAGACTTTTATTTTAAAGACAAAAAAATTAGGGCGCCGTAAAATATTTTTATGGTATATTAAGTAAAATTAACATTTATTTTAAAAGAAATTTAACAAAAGGCTATTTAAGCATATATAAAGGCATTACGAATTAAAAAGAAAAAAGAAAAAAGCCTCTAAGAGTTATGGCTAAAATAACAACAAAAAGTAGGGACTGATTTGATACAATATTTACAATATATCCTCCTTTGTTGTTTTCATAAAATTCAGTGGCCAAAATGTTATTACTCCAAATCTAATTACGAGCCCATTGAATGAACTGAGACAAAATTCAGTTTTCGATTTTCCCGTCAAATCACAGCTCCGTGATACAGTAACCGGGAATTCCCAATTTTCTCGGAATTTCTGTAAGAATTTGAATGGCTTCTCATACGATCGGCCAAAACCCTCGCTACGTCCTCCAACTCGTCGTCTCATGTCGCAAAATCACCGCCCAAGTATCCGACACCGGTCCCGCAACCGCCTCAATTGTCGCCATGGCCTCCTCGTCCCGGCAAGACTTCTATTCGCACTACCACTCAAGGCTCAATCCATTTCCCAAACGACATCGTTTCTGGGACTCGAAGACTGCGGCGCTAGTCGGCCAGAAACTCGGTTCTCAACTCAGGGAAATCGGCGTCAGTAACGTTATGATCGATCTTGCGGAAGAGCTGTCCAGGCCGGCCAATCAGAGAATCTTGGTGAGGCCACTCTTTGATTCGGTGCGGTGCGCCGGCGTCGTGGTTGATGGTCTTGAGAAGTTGGACGAGATCCGGCCGTTCGTGGGTTAGAGTTTGATGGAAATGGACGGTTAGGATTGTTTTTGATTTTTGTTTTCCTCAGCTGGCTGTAATTGTTATTATAATAATTGAGAAACATTTTTGAAAGTAAGAATGTTCATTGGAGTGTTTCTGGATGACTTTATTTGTAATACTTAATTCAATAAATAAAATAAGTTATTTTTTCTATTATTAGACAATGACTACCAATAAATTGTTATTAATTAAGAAAAATTAATTAAATCAACAAGCCAATTAGGAAAGTTTTTCATCTTGAAACAATGAAAATACTCCTCCAGTTTTTAAAGAAAACAAGGAAATTTGTTGTTAGGGAGCAATTGTTCTTCTTTCTGCAGATTTGCCAGTTCTTCGTCATCACCGAATCTGCCATTAATCCCAGTACTTCCATACGTAAGGCAGTTGAATGGTTACTGAAAATCCTTAACTTTGATATAGAGCTGAAGCGATCTGGAATTTTGCTTCCAGGAAAAGAAATGTTGAATTGAGGTGGTACATCAAACACCTGCAACATATATTAGAATCATTGAATTTTTCTTCAACTATCAGCCACAACATAAACAGTTTCATTTGTGTACTTAGACTGAGACCATAGAATTCAATTCAAGATAACGAACCAAATGTTATGCAAGTGATTATGAGTCTACCCAAAGGTTTTTGGTGCCTCCATTAACAACATCATGATCTTCAGTCTTGACCATCTGCTGAAAGAGATAACATGTAAAACATGTCATAATACAACAAAGCAGGAAAATCAAGCTTGGGCATCAATTATCTAAAAAAACTTCCATGATGGTAAATTGAAGCAATGAAAACAGTCCTCCAATCTTTGAAAAAAAAAGAATTAAATTGAAAACCTGAGACACAAACCAACCATTTTTAATGGATGTCTACTTAAATCTGAAGCAAGAAAATGTAGGGATTAAGAAAGGAAGAGATAATATGTGATACATGTCATTAGAAAATAAAGCAGGGAAATTAAGCTTGTGAAAAGAACTGCATTCACAATAAACGCAAGAGTTTGTTTTAAAATAGCTCAGAATGCTTATTCCAATTTTATACAGCATATATTCTTGTTGTTATATAGCTTTCTACAAAATTCTCTTGGACTGAAAATAAACACATAGCAAAGATAAATAAAAAAGAAATGAAGTAGAGCGTCGGACTCTGCATGTTTCTTGTTATTGAGTGTTAACTAGCTCTCTGCAAATTCTCTTGGGTTTTTCTTTGGCTTATAATTCCAGTTAGTTGCCTCAAGTTAGTTGAACCTTCAACAGCTCTGATGGGGTAGAAACAAAGCTTGAGTACTCTGATTAAGTCTCAAGTGATTATGTAGAATCAGAAAGTTTTAATGTATGCATTATAACTAATTGACCGAACTTACCTGAAGTTCATTTGTAGCTCTACAGACAATTGAAGTCAAGCCCCCAGCAACGGAATATTTGAGAGAGAAAGGAACTTTGTTGCTGAGGAGTGTTGATTTCCTGCTCGTCAGATCTTCCAACAGTAGTTGCGCTTGTGCTGGCCTCTTCACGGAATTCGTTATGCAATTTCCTACATTCTTCTTCAGTTGGTGGCACCATACTTACAGTAAAAGTGTTGGGTTTTGTCTCAATGGGATGTGCATATACTGGACACACCCCGCAACATTTTACCTCTACTCCTTCGCCAGGAAAGAAATCAAATGAGAAAGATGTATGGTGTTTTAAATCAGGTAAACAAGGAATAAAGTCAAGACAGATATGATCCGAGTCATAAATTATGTAATACTCAGATTTCATTATCCAATCAACTTTATTGTCTTCAAAACCGTATTTACAGCAGACACCAAGCCTATGAGCCTTATGAAAATCTCCAAATTCAAGAACAACACAAAGAGCAAATCCAATGAAGCTTCTGTTACAGCAAAGCTGTGGCAATTGAATAGTTATTGAAGATCCTAAACTTTGATTGCTGAACCACTCAGGAATTCTACTTCCAGGTAAACGAAAGCTGACGCAATGTGGAAAATTAATGTATACCTGTAATTTAAAATAATTAATTATTATAAGATATAACGAGAAGAAAGATATATATAGAAAGAGAATTACGTACCTCATGTTCATCGACTTTTCTCAGAGAAGCAGTTACCATATGTTGAATCCTTAGTTGTAAATCTGCCAAAACGTTGTTGTTTGTGTTTTCATTTACTTTTATGCAATTATTGAATTCTAACATGCGACAGTTGTAGAAGACCTCGTCACGTAGTTTGAATAATTTATCCAATATGGACGCATCTAACTCATCCAGACGTGATGGAAGCTCTGGTAAAGACAGGAGCCGTTTGCAATTCGTTGCTTCTAGATAAACCACACCTACTGGAAGCTCCGGTAATGATTGAAGCATATTGCAATTTCCCAACATTAGCACCCTCAGGTTAGACAATTGCTTGATACTTATAGGCAAACTTTCAAAATTGTTTCCCCTTAGACATAAACATTCCAATGAGGATAGACAGCCAATATCCTGCGGTATTACTTCCATATCACAGTAATCTATTGCCAGTGTTTTCAGAGAAGATAAATCTGATAATGGAGGCAATACAAAGCCTTTGCATCCAGAAAAGTCAAGCCTTGTAATCTTGTTTAAATCTTTGACAAAAGGTATTTGAGTGATAGCTGTTTTCGCTGCATAGATTTGGGACAAAGAGTTTAAATTCCGCAAGTTCTCTGGCAAACTGTGAAGTTCAGTGCAACATGCCAGAATCAACATTTCAAGTCCTTCTACATTTTCGATTGAGGATGGCAGCTCCTTAATCGCTGTGGATTTTAATAGAATCCATCTTAAACGTTCCATTTTCTCCAAGATCTGTGGAAAACTCACAAACTTTGAACAGTTGTTAAGCGAAAGCTTAGAAAGAGATTTCAACTTACAGATGCTAGTTGGAAGAATCTTCAGCCTTCTGCAATTGCTCAAATCTAAAATTTCAAGATCAGTTAGACTCCCAACTGATGAAGGAACTTCTTCTATTGCCGTCCTCTTTAAATGTAGCTCCATTATTTTTCCTGAAATCTCTGGAAATTGTGTGAGATTAACACAGTCGGACAAATCTATACTTATCGGAGATCTAAACTGAATGTTGCGTGGAAAGCAGGTGAGATTGTTGCAGCCGTTCAAAAGCAAGATCCCAAGGTTGTTGAAATTTTGAATGCTTGAAGGAAGGCAAGGCAACTTCATACAATCCACAAGATTTAATTTCTTGAGATTTGGTGTTTCTAAAGGGTCTGGAATGTTAATGAGATATTGGGAGTGATGAAGATCAATGTATTTTAACTTGTAAGCTTCCTACAAAAAAGTATAAATAATCACTCAAAATAAATTAGTATTAAAGAATTTTTTAGTTAAATTTAAAATGAAAATATATTTTATTTGATAATAGATAATACCTTTTTTTCTTCCCAGAGTCGTTCAACTTTACTGTAAGGCAAGCACAATCTAATAAGATTCTCTGGATTAAAAGCTGTTGGTAATGTATTGCGAGGATATTTATACCAATGGAGATATCTCAATTCATCAGAAAGATATTCGAGGTCTTCAAAAAGATGAATTCTTGATCTCGTATTTGACACTTCTAAATGCCCAGGCATATAAAATTTAAGCATTCTTAAATTAGTCATTTTTGTAAAGACTTTACAATTTAGATTTATATCCTTTATTGTCAACAAGTTCAAGAAGATGCCTCTAATTGAATCGGTCCCCTAACAAAAGAAAAGGAACAATACTAAATAAGTAAAAATGGTTAAATATTAAAAAATATTCTTAAATACTGCCAAAAAAAAGCATATGATTTAATTCTTTATCTAACATTTGTATAAAAATAAAAGTAAATAAAATCAATTGGGCTCTTGATTACCTTATTTTTATTTAGTACACGACAAATATCCTTATGATCCCACAACCTACTTCGTTTTCCTGGCTCCTCTTCTGATTCTTGACGAACAATTTCTCGACCCATTTCTTGCAATAAATTATGCATTTCTAACTTGCCGTCGTATGATATTGTTAGAAGTGACTTATCAACTAGGACATCTAGTGCACAGTGCATTGAATAAAGGTCATTAAAAATTGATTTCACGTAATCTTCATTATATCCCTTGAAAAAGCATGCAATGTCAAGAAAAATATTTTTCATTGTACAACTCAATTCGTCATAACTAATCTTCAGAACATTATAAATGTCGGGCTCAGAAATTAGTTTTAAATTTGACCAATGCATTTTCCCAATCTTCTTTGCTCTTAGGGCGAAGGAAGGAACCTAACACCTTAAGAGCTAGTGGATTGCCATTTGCATACCATAGTAGCCTCTCTAGTAGCATTATAAGATCTTTAGGCCAATGGTTTTGTTTAAAGGCAAAATTACAAAAATGCTCAAGAGCTTCATGATTTTCTAATCCCTTAACTTGATATATGTGCTCCACACCGTATCTATCAAGAACTTGTTTATCTCTTGTGGTTATAATGACTCTGCTTCCTGGACCGAACTGATGAAGCCCTCCAGCCAAATGCTCTAACTGTCCAAATTTATTAACATCATCGAGAATAATAAAAACCTTCATACGTTGGAGTCTATCCTTCATATATTGTGGTATATTAGGACCTCCTAATACTAGAGTTTCTCCTAATAAACAAAAAAAAATTTCCTTTTGTAGTTGTTCTAATCCACCCCCTCTTTTTGATTTTTCTCTAACATTAGCCATGAAACACTTGCCATCAAAATTATTTGAAACTTGCTTGAAAATAGCATCAGCAAGAGTTGTTTTACCTATACCACCAACGCCCCAAATTCCTATTATTCGAAAGTCTTGCAATCCAATACATAAAAGTGATTTAACTTGCTCAATTCGTGAATTTATTCCAATTAGACCTGTGAAATCTGTGGAGACTACTATATCATCCAACTTCTTTAAAACATCTTTAACAATTACATCTACAAGTTCAGCCTCGGACCTAGTAGATATGAAGACGAAAAGAAAATGAGTCAAAATTCATGAATTCATAAGAATCCATGAAATAAAAATATTTTTCTTTCTTTCTTAATTAATAAAGGATGCAAATGATGTAAAGACCAAACAATAGTTGATAGTTATACCTGATTTCATTGGATTCATATCCAGATAGATTGGATGCTTCAGTCAATGAATCCCTCCATTTTTGAACCTTTTCTGGCACCTTCCTAAAACATTTTTCATGCTCAACAAACGCTTTCCCATAAGTTCCAGTCTGCTTTCGCACTTTAGATGGATGAACATGGTAGAAAATAGGTATAACAATTTGGTTATATAATTTCTTACATTCAATAATCTTGACAACTTCATTTAAACACCACTTGGAAGAAGCATAATCTTTTGAGAAAATAATTATAGAAATTTTTGATTCTTGAATTGTATTTAAAAGCGTAGGAGAAATCTCATCTCCTCTCTCAAGATCTTCATCAATGAAAGTCTTTACTTTCTTATTATCCAAGCCATAAAAGAGATGACTAGTAAAAGTTTTACTGGTATCCTCCTCTCTAAAACTGAGAAAGACCTCATGATTGCAAGAAGAAGATGATGAAGAGGAAGATGAAGCCATGATAGAAAGAGATAAAGAGATGCTTGAGAGTAGATCCAACGTAAGAGTAAACTCTATGAACGATGAAAATGAAAATGGAGCTTTAATTATTCTTCTAACCAGATTTTAATTTCCTTTACTTTTCCTGCTGCTGTCTCTTTCTCTCGTGTTTCCTGCAAATTTCTGGGAGTCGAAGCCCCTGGTCCCCTAATAAGGCACTAGTCTACGACTTCCAATACATAATGATATAATTAAATAGATCATTAAAATTAATTGGGAAATATTGAGGACAATAAAATATGTCAACTAAAAATACAAAATAATATAGTGAATGTTTGGAGCCAAACTTAATTTCCCACCTTCAAATTTTCCTGTAACTTAGAAATTTCTATTATACATTTTTCCAATCAATCGCTTTGTTGAGTAATTATAACAATATAACAGTATTTATTTTGGCTAAAAAAGACTATTAAATGTTTTAAAATTACCTATTTACCTCTCAATCTATTGAATAAATATTAATCTCTTTTCTCTTACTAATTTTACAAAATTAACTATATTAATGCACAGATCGAAAAATCTAGAATTTAACAATATATGTAGACCAGAATCTGTTATAAGCATGTCATCACCATTAAATAAAAATTCAATAAATAACTATTCAGTTATTGTGATTAAAATACATAAATAAAATTATTTTAGAGACCTGTAAGTTTTTTTTCTTGTATTTTCTAAAAGAAATACTAAAGCATGTGTCCATTATTTAAAAAAAAAAGAAAGCATGTGTCCATATTATTGGGATTGATGCAATCACAAAAAAGGAACCCTTTAGTTATAAATAATTTAATTTAAAAAATTTGTAGAGTCAGATAGAGCCTTGTTATAATTAAAACTGATTATCTGGAATATGGAAGAAAGAATTCAAAGAAAAGCTGTAAAATACGTGCATGTTCCATGTTGTTCATGCAACCATAAAGAATATAGAGGAAAAAAGTACAATTGACTGTACTTTAAGGCAGGGATGACGAGTGAAAAGTTCCATATATGAATTTATTTTATATATAATAATTAAAAAAATTTGAATATTAATATTTCATGCCCAGTTTATTTCATGAAAATATAAAAAATATTATATATATATATATATGTACATAAGATATCTAAATGTCTGAAACTGAATTAAACTCGGATGAAAATAAAGATAAATCATATTATCTTTTAAATAATTTTCTAATACAAAAGAAAAAAAATATGTTTAAGAAACTAATTTCATATTCTTCTATATTTAATTTATGTTTTTTCTGCATCAAATTAATTTTTAATATAGAAAATTTTTTTTCCAATAGGTGGAAGTCTTTTTTTTTTTTTTTATAAGACACCAATTCTATGATAGTTCAGAAATATTAACTTCAAATTTTCGTTAAATAGTTAATTAAACGATGATGATAATGATATTGTTATATAAAATATTGAAAAAAAAATTTCAATAGTGTTCATAAAAACTCAAAAGATTTGATGATCACAGGCAGTGGATGATGAACGGCGGATGGCAACCGAACAATAGTAATTTTTTAATTATTAATTAAAAGTAATAATATAGAATAGAATAATAAAAATCAGTATTATATACTTAATATTTTTATAGTACAATCACACACTAAACATAGTCCAATATTGAATTTTATTATTTATTAATTTTATTTTTTATTATTAATTTTACGATTTATTTATTTGTTAATTTAATGATTTATTATTTTGTTAATTTTATTATTATTATTATAATTTATTTATTTATTGTTTTGTTAATTTAATAATTTGATCAGAATTTTACAATACATTATAGTGCATAATTATCTTTTTATCCTTAAAATTTAAAATTTGCTTAAAATAAGGACCTAATGAGTAAAGTTTTAAACGTTTGGGACAACATAATAACTAAGAGATATAATAATAATAATTAGATAAATTTAATAAGTACTTTTAAAATTATGAAAATTAATAGCAAAATGTACAATGTATAATTTTGAAAATATTATCTTTTATTTTAAAAATAATTTTTAACCCCCCCAAAAAAAAAACATTTTGAGAAACTTATGAATTGTCAATTTATAACGACTTTTCAGAGCCAAAATTTTCCAAGATTCAAATGAAAATCTTGACTTGGCACCCTGCCTATCTGCATGGAAGAAAAGTCCACATTCACTATTTCAAGGGCAACCACCATAAAATTTAATAATATATATATATCCTTAATAAAATGAACAGATAATATAATAATGTGAAAGAACACCATAAAGAAATTTATAGTGAAAGAAAGAAAAAGGAAATTGATAGTAGAAATGTTAAAGTATGTAGCCCAGCAAAGTCTATATATCAAATAAGCAAATAAATTCTCTAAAATATATTTTTATTACTTTGATTTCTGAATATGTTAAATATTTACGATATTAATTTTGACTCACCCCTGTTTGGATACTTCTCTTGTACTTCCAAAACCTAACCAGTCAACTAAGCTGGTAAATATTGTTGTCACAATTTTAACTTATTCAGTTATATACCTTCCCTTATGTTAAAGAACAAATGAGGGTTTTAATCGACGACGATGATGCAGTTAGACATTATTTTTTAATATACACTTAATTATATGTGCATTCTCATTGGTTCATTGATTTATGAGCGAATGACACATGGACCCTGATTTGTTTGCATAATTGACACCTATACTCCTACTTCAACAATAATTGTCAAATACACCCCTTTTGTCAATTTTTTCCGTTACTGTAAGACAAAAAATGGGTAAAATGGTTGAAATATATATTTTGTCTTTCAATAAATATAGCGACTTATGATGATAGAATGATACAAATTACATGTATGCCCTTAAAACAAAGACTAAATGCATGGAGTAATGAGGCCAAATTTGTAATCAAGCCAAATATAACAGTTGGTAATGAGCCTTTTTTTTTTTTACCATTGAATGTTGGCAATTTATAAGTTGGATGAATTGGAATTGGAGACATCTTTGGGGTTCATCTTCCTCAATCAACTTGAGCTGAATGGAGGAGTAATCAAATTCAGGAACAGACTTTGTCTATACAATAAAAGAGCAGCCATAAAGATTTTAGAAACTTCAAACAATGCAAATAAGTTATTTTATATATGCAAGATAGGTAAATATCTATGGTTTAGTTGGTGGAATCTTTGTGCAGATGACATAAACCTACACGTGTTTGCTGATGAGAAGAAATTGAAAGATAAGTGGAGCATGTCAATGGAAGAAGAAGTGTCCAAAAGTAATGACTTCCCAAAATCAGACATGGAAAGCAAGTGCAAGACAAAAAAAAAAAAAAACCAAATTGAAGAAGATTAAAGATGATATTACTTTCATTAGGAATATTGTATTGATCATTCTCATACTAGTTGTAATAATCACTTTAAAGAAATAAAATACTTTTAGTTCAAATAAAATATAGTACACAAGGTTGAAAAATTCTTCACAATTCACATTCAAAAAATTCTTCACATTTCATAATCAATTTTTTGCAGCATAATAAACCCAAAAAACTTTAATTGCTGCCCATGTATACACTAAAAAAGTAAGACTTTACCATATATAGTTTGTACAAACAATTCAAAAAATAGCATATTTTAACCAAACAGTTGAAACCATCAAAATATTTACAAAGTTAGTGCATATGTGAATATTCTAAAAATTGACTAAGGTGGGGTAGCAACATTTTGAGCTTCTATATTGTTTGTTGTTGTTATCTGCATAATAAAGAGAAAAAATTACAAGAAAAATTTTAATTATGCATAATTCTTTTTATAAGTTATTGTCTAGATAATAAATGCACACCTAATTATGAGTTGTTGTCCTCGATGTAAATGGTTCTCTCAATTAATCATGATTTCTTCTTCTTGACCTATAAAACAGGATAATAATTATGAATGGGTTTGTCCTATACACATGTAAATGCACATTACATATTAATATAAGCTGTAAAATAAGTACACCCCCTTGATAGACGTTGGCCCATTGAGCCCATTGAGCCTGTTTGCCTTAATGAAACTATAGTAGTAGTTGGACCTCTCTTAGAAGAAGATTCCCCTGTTGGTTCTTCTCTAGATTCACCTACACTAGCCATTTTTGTCCTAATCTACATCAAGTTAAGAGATGATATAAATAAAGTGATTTAATTAACATAAATTAAAGAAATGATAGAGATATAAACTAAGAGAATGTATACCACTGGTGCTTGCCTTCTCTTGTTGCTTGGAACAGTTGGGCAAGACCTCATATTATGGCCAAATTGCTTGCACAACCCATATTTGCTTATAGACTGTTTGCTTTGACCCTTACTTGCTTCTCTTTTCCTTCTCAATTTTGGTCTCCTAGGTTTTAATCTGACTTTAGAAGGCTGAATTTTCAAATCTCCATCATTCGGCCAAGAAGTTTGATTTGACAATAGTTTGATCACCTCATTGTATGTGGCTATATATGCAGGTCTTTTTAGCTTGGCATCTACATAATCAATTGGTTCATGACTTATATAGAAAATATATGGTAATACATGATGGCATGGAACTCCACTGAATTGATAAGCCCCATAGTTACAAGTTTTTTTCTCTAAATCAACAATAAATATTTTGTTCCCCTCTTGCAACACCTCAAACTCAGTGTCACTTGCACATACAATCCTGCAATGTCTTCCAGCCTTTGTAGCAACTTCAATTTTTCTGTGTATGTAAGGTGGTAAATCAGTCTTCTTATTTCTTACTATATTTAGTCTTTTGTGCATTCTCTTCATCACTTTCCTTCTAATGAACTCTAAGAGTGATAACATTGGCTTTGATCTATGCACACTCAACTACCCATTTTATAACTCAGTCATGTTATTGGTCACATGTTCACATTTTAAATCCCATTCAAATGTATGCCTAGACCAATAGAATGGAGAATTTTTATCAACCAATCATATGCTTCTTTCTTCTAAAATTTGATCTGATCCATATATCTATTGTATTTAGTCTTGGTAGTTGATCTTGTAACAGCCCAAAACAGGTCTTTCAGAATCATTTCAGACTACTAAGATATCAGATTTGCACAAATATGCCTCGTACAATACCTAATGTTTGTAGCAGCTCAATGTTATTCTAATGCTCCGATTACACCTTTTTGTCTATTTGTCATAAATGCGATTATCTTCTCATTTTCAATGCCTAGATAGTCACTCAACAACTCTAAAAACCATCCCCAATTGGAAATATGCCACTGTTGGCATCTAAAGATACATATGACAAAATAACTCCTTCATAGGGCCCTTTCAGATGGTAGCCATCAAAGCTTATGAATCTTTTGTATCCATTCACAAATCCTGACCTTAGTGCTGGAAAACTAATCATGATATTTTTGAACTGAACATCAACAATAACATGAGTTGTATGTAGCTTTACAAGTACTCCAAGATTTCTCTTAATAACTATCTTGGCATGTGAAGGCAGTTTGGCATAAGATTATGCAAAATCTCCACTGGTTCTCAATAAAGTTTTTATTTTTGCCCTGTAAAGCTTCCTTTTGTTGACATGCACTTCATATCTGTGTATAAGTTCTTCTCTCACAGAAGCAGTCTAGATGATGATTAAACAGATCTTGAAATTTTTCTGCAATCCACTGAGCAGATACATCTCTATTCTTGGTAACTTTAAAACAAGTATTCTCATCATTTAACTTCTTGATTACAAATGTTAAGCCATATTTATATTGAGCAGTATAAATTTTCCATGGGCGACCTAAATGTTTGGATATACCTATGAACCTCTTTTTTTCATTCTTTTTCCTCTTCAACTCAAAACCCTTTCGAAACACATATTCTTTAATTTCAACCCTGAACTAGTTTATATTGGTAAATTCATGCCCTACTTCAAACTTAATCTCTCTATGTTGCCCCCTATTGTATACCTTTTTACTTAATGATCTTGCCATCTTCTTACCTTTTTTATTTTGACATTCTACATCAGAAGATGACAGTAGCCCCTCCTCCCTGTTATCACTTGCATAACTAGATAAATCGTCTTCACTTTCGTCACTTGTACCCTCCTTGGTATCATCATGGTCTCCACCATTATTTTGTTCATATTCAACATCATTATTTATATTGTCTTCCCTATCATTTGACCACCTTGCTTCTTCATCATTAACTTAACCAGCTAGAACATAAGGTTGGTGGTAATCTGGCTTCCCATTTATGTGACGGTCATCAATAGGTTGGGTAGGGTTTTCTACTTGGAAATTGGGTCTTCTATATTTTGTGTGATGTACTTAGTAAGTGGAGTATAGTTTGGTTGCTGTAGTGAGCTGTTTGGGTACTGTGATAGGCTTTAAGCTATCGAGTCATCATTAAAAAATATTTTTCTATATGAATGTGGGCCTGATATGTTGTCATGATGTGTAGGACTCTGTTGATGATCTATTTCAGGTGTAATAATACCTAGTGGCAAGTAACTAACTTTTACATGCATGTTTATTGTCAACCACTATCATATCCACTAGCTGTTTATTATTCTTAATTTTAGTCCAACAAAACTCTTCAGGCTTCATCACTCTCATTCTAAACTTCTCTCTTCTGGCATTAATTCTCTCTTAAACATAAACTCACTCAAATATTTGAAAATAATTATCAAACTTGAATAATCAAGTTGACACAGTCTACAATCAATATCTTTCCCCAAAAATTTTGTAGTAAGTCTTACCCCATCACTTTCATTATCCATTTACCACAAACAACGAACAAAACTCATCACTACTTTCTAATCAACATCATCACTATTCACACTTTCAAAATACATATTTTAGTCAACACCAACCAACAACCCAAAACTTTATTCATACTTTAATCATATACTTTCCATTCAACACCAACTAATAAAGCAAAATTTTATTGACTCCTCATTTAAAATATAGTGCACAAGCAACACCAAAAATAGCAACTTTATTTGAATTTTTTAACAGTGTGCACATATTGCCAAATCACATATGTGCAGAATTCTTGTACCTATAAAGACAAAATCATATTACATACACATAACATTTTTATACTCATAAGAAGCAAACAAGTGCAAATTTCAATGATAAACTATTAAAATAATGTACATACATTCTCACAAGGGGATATTTTAACTTTTTTCAAAATGTAAGAAGGTGTCTTATTTTTTCCAAAAACTAAGAGGAGTACGTCAGCATTCCCTAAAAGTTAAAGGGATAAAGGACAATTTTCTTAACTATTATTATATGAGAATGTAATTATCATTTTTTAATAAATTAGGACTCTTAAAGATATTTTTAAAATCATTAGGATTGACAAGAGTGTTACACTAAACCTCTGAGACTAAAAGGATTTTTATCTTTAAAAAGAAAATTGTAGTAAGTTGACTCTTCCAAGGTTGATTATTAGTTTCACTACTAGTACTAATTTTATATATGTCATCATATATGATTACACTATTTATCTACTCATTCGATAAATATCATATTATTAAAATAAAAATAGAGACTCCTTTCGTTGTTTGGTTGATAACACTACTATTTTTTTTCTTGAAATTTAAATTCATAAAATGTGACTAAGTGCACCCCCACGAACTTTAAGCACATTCACCTCTTAATAACGTTTCGAAGTGGGTGAAGTTAAAACCTACTGCGTCTCTAAAGTTGCTTTTAAATTACCTTTATAAATAGTGTGCATCAACTATAATCTATTTCCATTTTTTATAAAAGTATAAAAAAAAATTGACGTGAATATATTACGATTAAAATTTACACAATATTTCGTGAAAATATAATAACTTCAAAAATAATTAGTCCTCTTTTAATTAAAGTTAATCTACAGTAACTATTTCCAGATAAATTACCACTATCATACAAAATAATGCAAAATACACCCCATGCCTTCATGCTTACAATCTTGTCAAAAAATTGCTTAAAACATATCAGGAATCATGAATGTTTCTGTAAAAGAAGGGAAAAAAAGAAAGAAATAGATTCTGAAAGTAGTTTAGGGAACTTTTATACAACTCATTTTAGCACCAAAGTCTTCATCACTATAGCTAAGGATGAGTATTGTATCATTTTTAAAAACTAATTGTTTTATGAATCAAAAAGTAGATAAAAAAACATGTTTTTTACTGTATTTATAAGTAAAAAAAGTGGTTAAAGTACAAATTTTTTCTATCTAAAATCTAGCAATCGTAAGCTCAAAACCATTTTCTTAAAACTAGTAGATAAAAAAAATTTTTGGTTATCTAATACAATTTGGTGATCTGTAAATTAAGGTGAAGAGCAGATTGCAGATATATTGACTTTTAAGTCCCTCAAACCAACAGTTTTCCTGAAGCTTCAAAGTATGCTTGGAGTCTGTTCTGCGATAGGAAACTGTTTAAGGGAAGGTATTGCAATATGATGGTGGAATTCTTCTTTCTAAACTGATTTCTGTAGACATCATATTAAGGTAGAGTGTTAAGAAATAATATCATTTTATTATTTTGAGGAGTGAACTAAAATAGTGGAGAAAAGGTAGACCTATTTAAAAATATTATTAAGGAAACTGTTCAAAGTATGCTTGATCTAAAGCTCGCATATATTATTGATCAACACCATTATTTACCTTTTTCCTATTCTGTAAAACGTGAAATATTATTTGTAATGTCGATTAATATTGTGTATACAATTGGCATCTGAGGATTCCCAATGAACAAATCAGGTCAATCGGTAGCCAATATAGATTAAAAATATTTTCATTAAAATGATTGATTTAACTCAGCTCAATCAAAGTCTTTGACTGATGACTTATTTTTTTAATTACAAATATAATTTTAAAAAAATACGGATGACAGAAAAGTGAGATTAAACCTGTAAATTTGGTTTAGATTTGATCTACAATTATTATTGTTCGAATTTTAAATTTCAAATTAAAAATATTTGTTTTATCATTTTCTAATTTGAAATAATGATTCTAATCATTTGAAAATTTGACTACTTCACTATTTTCTTGGAATTATTCGCTGTTATTAAAAGCAAAATTTTAGTCTTTCCATTACCCATTTTTAAATTCATTGTCAGCATTCGGTTTATGAACATTTAATTAAAGATTAAAAATTGGTATAAGAAAAAATTAATTAAATTAAATTAAATTAACAAGCTAATCGCTAGCAATTTGTTTTTTTTTTTTTTTTTAAATATTCATTTTGTTGCTCCCTAAACAACAAAATTAAAAGAGTGCTCTGTTTACGCATAATAAAACTAATTGCTCAATTTTTGAAAGCATTTTTTAAACAACCAAATTAATTCATTTATTCAAAGAGAGATGTATGCATGGTATCCAAAACTAAGCAAATTGAAAGATGAAATGTAAATTCAGTTTTACACCTTGAATGCAACTGATCAGTTGATCAATTATCTCATAAATTTCCATGATGGCAAATTGAAGCACTGAAAACAGTCCTCCAATCTTTAGAGAAAACTAGAAAATTCGTTGTTAAAGAGCATTTCTTTTTCTCTCTGCAAGTAATCTCAGTTCTTCCATAGCTGAGGCAGTTGATTGGTTACTGAAAATCCTCAACATTAATTGATATATACCTGAAGCAATCTCCAGGAAAAGAAATGCTGAATTCAGGTGGTACATCAAACGCCTGCCACAGTACGTATACAACAATCATTAATTCTGTGTAAATTTTTCTATAACTATCAGCTACACTATGAACAGTTCATTTGTGACAAATTTTTCTCAATGG
Organism: Azadirachta indica; assembly: GCA_022749755.1. Lineage (NCBI taxonomy): Eukaryota > Viridiplantae > Streptophyta > Magnoliopsida > Sapindales > Meliaceae > Azadirachta > Azadirachta indica. Next base: position 5,105,851 of record CM040441.1, on the reverse strand, counting down.
ATGTTCTCATTTTAAAGAATGTACATGTACTTAAACTGAGATCATAGGAAAAGAATTATATATTGCAACAAAGAATAAATTTCATTCACGATCTTGAGTCTTCTTCATCAGTTGAAGGAGATAGTCTTTCTTGAAGTAGAGAATTAAATTCAAAATCTTACACACAAACCAATCATTTTTAAAGAATATTTACTTAAATATGAAGTATTAGAAAATGTAGGCATCAAAAACAGAAAAGATAATATGTTGTTATACATGTCATAGTAAACCACAGGAATTCCTTAAAACAGGGCAGGGAAATCAAGCTTGTGCAAATGCAAGAACAAATTGTATAAAAAATACAATAATTGTAAAATTATAAAAATTATTTCAAAATTTTATAGAGTTTTAAATTATTATTATTATTATTATTTATTATTGTTATATAATATAAATAAAGTATATGTAACACATATATATATATGTGTTTTTTTTCTAAATATATAAGTATGTTTTACTAAAGGGACAAAAAATGATTGTTGATATTTTTAATTTATTATATGAATTTGTGTTGCAAATATGTTTATAAAAAATAATTATAAAAAATAATTTTAATATATTAAAAAAATAATTTTTAATTTGAATAATAGGTTAATTTTACATATTATATGATGAGCAAATTAATTATTATTATATAAAATAAATGTTCCAAATTTTAATTTTAAATTTAAAAGTTAGTATTTGTGAGTTATCAATAATGGGATTAAAATCTCGGTATTATAGAATTTTCCCGGCTGCATAATACTGTAAAAATGAATTTCCAATTTTCCCGGAATTTCTATAAGAATCTGAATGGCTTCTCATACGATCAGCCAAAACCCTCGCTACGTCCTCCAACTCGTCGTTTCATCTCGCAGAATCACCACCCAAGTATCCAACACCGGTCCCGCCCCCGCCTCGATCGTCGCCATGGCCTCCTCTATTCCCACTACCACTCCAGGCTCAATCCTTTTACCAAACGTCACCATTTCTGGGACTCCAAGACAGCCGGGCTTGCCGGCCAGAAACTCGGGTATCAGCTCAGGAAATCGGCGTCAGTAACGTTATGATCGATCTCGCGGAAAAGCTCTCCAGGCCGGCCAATCAGAGAATCTTGGTGAGGCCTCTCTTTGATTCGGCGCGTTGCGCCGGCGTCGTGGTTGATGGTCCCGAGAAGTTGCCCGGTTCTGTACGGCCCAGTCCAACACGGCCCAATTACTGCAGCAATGTGGCACAATCTGATTCAAAACAAGTGTCGACTTAGACTTATCGTTTAAGCCCATTGATTTGAGCTTGGCGGGCTTGTCGTTCGTGCTTGGCAGATGTCCAAATAGTTTATCAAAACTTCTACATAATAAATTTTTAATTATTTTTATTATATTTAATTATAATGAGGGGACTATTATTTATGTGAATATTAAAAAATTTAAAAATAAAAAAAGATTTATAGAATTTGATTTTGTAGATTGTAATAAATGATAATAAATATTTGTATACTGTAGTAATAAAGTAAATTTTTTATGTTTATGATTTATTTATGATTATAAATTCGTGATAAAAATCATATCCTACCAATTTCATCGACTCATTGATCAATTTATAATTTTTTTTAAAAGTAAAATATAATCATAAAATGGTGATAAAATTTCAAGGTAGAGTTGGCTTGTAATTAACTAGTTGAAGCCTTTTGGATGATTTTGCGTGGTTTTTCTGAACTTTTCTTCACAAAATTTATATATATATATATATATGTATATGTATATATATATATTTCTTTTGTGAACTTTCCATGTTGATATGATTTATCATTGTTATGCAACTATTTTTCTGAAGGGATAACTATATGTGAGTCCTAGTTGGTACTCTAGTATAGTTTCCTTTGTAAATTGTTGTACGTGTTATGCTGAATGCTACCACACAACACAAGAATATAAAGAAAAAAATGAACAAATAAATAAACTAAAAGCAAAGGAAACCAATATTATATGTCTCATCCTTCATCAGCTAGCATGCATGATTTAGAAAAGGATAATATAATCATTGCAGAAAAATCAATAACATCTTAGTCATATTAACATTGAATTGAACAATATTGTATTTAGTTATCAGCTTCAGATAACTAATAAAAAACAAAACCCTTAAATCAAAACAAATTTCAACTACCGAAACTGAAAATCTATATTTGAATTGTTAAATGGGTTTCTAGCAACATAACTAAATTAAGAACCCATTTATTCTTTAAAATGAATTATATATCTAGCAATGATTCCATAGGACTCATCACTGTCGAAGCAATGATATCTTCAACATGATTAACGCTTTGTAATATATGGTTTTAGAAGGACATGGATCCAGTCCTGATCTTTTTTATCCTATACTTTTAAGGATCTATTGACACGTGACATGAATGAAAATGGAAGGTTGAGATTGTATTTTAAAAACTTTTACCAATTAATCTTTACAATTTATTGGATAAAAAAATAATTTTAAAATTAATTAGTATAGTTTTTAAAATACAATCTCAACCTTCCATTTTCATTCATGCCACGTGTCAGTGAATCCTTAAAAGTATAGGATAGAAAAGATCAGAATTGGATCAAGTCCGTTTTAGAATTGATTAAATTTTGAGACTTTTATTACTTAAAATTTGAAAACTTTAAGAAACTTTATCTATCCTTTTGACAATTAGAAGGATTTTAGACAATAATAAAAGTTGTAAATATGAGAACTTGGGATAGGTAATGTAAAAGTTTTGCTTTGGTTCAGACATATTTGTTTATAAAGTAAGTACTTTAATTATTTTTATGAGATGATTATGACTTTTATATCGTAACAATGTTTATTCATAATTGAAAAATGTTTATATTTTTGTTATTTCAGAAATGTGTTCATGTTACAAGCTTTTTGAAAATTTACCAGTTTCTTATGTATACGTTAAATATCACATTATTAAAATAAAAATGGAGACTCCTTTCATCGTTTGGTTAATGCTACTACTCTTTGTTTTCTTCAAAATTAGATGCAATTATATTCATCTTTCCTAATCAAACGACATTGTTTAGACCAGTATTATTTGTTGCTATACATACAAATAACAAAAACCCCAGGTGACAAAACACTACAAGAGATCAAGTAGGGCATGCAACTACTAAAATGGAAATGCCACAGATGGGATTGAATTGTTTTATTTTCTGTTGTTTAATCACAGAATTATTTCTCTGAATGGAACACCATATCACCAACCTGGTAATAAAAGCATATTTTTTCATATACGTACCAATACAAAGAAGAATAAGAATGACAAAAATAAAACGCAAAATCTTTTTGAATTTTACGTTTGAAATATTTAGATGAAGAGATTGTGGGAGACAGAAAATAAAAAAATAAATGTATGGAGTTAAATATCATTTAATGATTGTATGGGAGTGTCGCATCAGTGATGTGATATGAGAGGTGTAAATAAATCATTTGTGCATTCAAATTTTGATACTTATACATTTACTTTAAAATTAATAAATCATGCAAGTAATAATTATTATTAAAGAGGAAATTTAAAATTCGTAAAATATGTTGTTCTATAATTATGTTGGAACCATCCTACCTAATTTTTTCCCCCCCCTTCCTAATATAGTATTCTAGAAGTGCAGATACAATCTAAAATATGTCAAAATATACAGCTTTGCCTATGACCTCAAAACATCAAGCTATATAGCTACTTGCATAACAAATTCAATTGGAATTTATGAAAAGAGTTATGACATTAATCTCAAACAAGAACAATACCAATAAGAGTCGCTGTCGTCCAGGCTACAATGCCCCCTCCTAAGAAGTTAACAAGCGTCCCTATGACAATAAAGAGCTGCAGATTAAGAAGGTAGCTAGTGTATAATTAGAAGCCTAAACATAGAATTAATTCTAATTGAACATGGTTGAAAGTTTATAGATACAATTTTTGCTACAGGTTAATAATGAAATTCGTACTTGATATGCTGTTGCTGGCACTCCCCTGAGGTCTTTCAATATTATCTCAATGATGTATGTACTGGCGCCTGTTTGTTTAAAGAGTGCAAGCAATGGTGCAGGTGAAATCCCAATTTGAATATTATTTAATTTGCTGAATACAAGGATCAAACAAGGAAACTGAAGCATATAGCATATAAGAAATAACTCATATCAAGCTAAAAAAGATCCAATTATTTTTGCAAATCTTGGATTTTTCCGTGGGAGAGGGCTGCTTTTGGTGTTATATTATGTGTTCTTTTCTCTAGTGCTCTATATTATTTTCTACACAAACTGGTATCATTTTCTTTTGTCAATCAGTCGCCAAAAAGAAAAGAAGCAAAGCATATTAAAACACTTGCATAATGATAGAATTAGATATCAAAATCATTAATAGATGCATCGAATATTTGTATAATTATAAGAAATAACTCATGCACAATTTGTGCATGAGAGACCGAGAGAGTAAGAGAATTGAACCCAAAATTTTGTTATGAAGATACAAATCCCAGTTGCAGAAAACAACAAAAGGATGACTGAAAATAAAAATGTATTTAAAAATGAAAATTTCAGGCTCACCTTTAGCCATGAAAGAATATTGCTGCCATACTCAATTACAAGAATGACTAAATCAGTATCCAGAATATCTCCATCGACAAGCTCTGCTCCGCCTGGAGAGAACCTTCTGTTTCCAAGAATAACTTTAGTTTTACTAGATCTGATTTTCAAAATAATTTGTTCAATAGGCAGGCTAAGGTTATATTCATTAGAATCATTATAAAACATTATAATTTGTTCAATATGCTACGTTCTAAAAGAGTGTTGGTTTTCAATGTAAAGCAGAAGATATATTGGCCATTATTACCATTATTCAATGCACTAAACTAGAGATATATAGTAAAAGTTTATAGTAGAAAACAAGGACTTCGCTAAAATAATTGGGCTTGTCCTATTTTTCTGGTGGAAAAGACTAGATTCAACAAAAAGTTCAAGCATAATCAAACACTAATAAAAGCCTGGGATGACAAGAATAAATTCTTTATGGTTCAACACTGATAAAAAAATTGTGCTAATGTATCAAATCAACAAGATAGAAATATTGCATGGACAAATGAATATGGTAAAAACTCCCGAAATCACATAAAACAAAAGATGAACCTTGTATCACAGTGTACAATTTCACACACAAGATCATAGCAAGAGACTTACAAAGGCTTTCTTTCTTTAGGACTCTTTAGCCCTGCAAACTAAACATTGAAAGAAACTAAGTTCGTAGCAGATGACTGTTGATTTCCTTCTAGTCGAATCTGTGGATACTTCAACTTCGGTGGTAGTTGCACTCGTGGTTGCCTCATCCTGAAATTCATTATGGAATTTGTTGCTGAGGAATGTTGATTTCCTTCTTGTCAGATCTGCCGGTACTTCAACTTCGGTGGTAGTTGCACCCGCGCTTTCCTTACTCTGAAATTCCTTATGCTATTTCCTGCCTTTGTTTTTACTTGGAAACATGTTTACAGTAAAACTGTTGGGTTTGGTCTTAATAGGGTGTGCATATAGTGGATACACCTCACAACATTCCAACTTTGGCTGCCTTTCTCGTGATTTGAGCGAAGACTCAATGGAGAAATGAAATGAGACACTCTCAGACAGCCCAACAATCGAACAGGGTTCAAATACAAGATACATATGACGCTGATCTGGAGACTTGCACTCGTCAACTAAACGGTTCTGGAAAACAAAATGCCTATCAGCATGATTGGTTTTAGAAAAAGTCTCAGTTTTAAAACGATATTTGCATATAACTGCATAATCCTCGTCAGTGACATCTCTCACAACAAACTTATCAGCAAATCCAATGAAGTTTCTTTCACAACAGAGTTCTGACTGTTTAATTTGTGTTGAAGATCCTAAGTTTCGGTTGCTGAACCAAAGAGGAATTCGCTTTCAGGTAAACAAATGATAACTCCATAGGGTACAGGAATTTCCTGCAATTAATATATATATATATATCTTGAATTTTGATGTAACAAAAAGAAAGATATATATAGAGATAGAGAATAATTACATACCTTTTCATAAAATTGTCTGAGATGCAATCGCCATATGCTGAATCCATAATTGTGAGTCCGAAGTAATGTCGCATAATTTTGGGCAATTACTCAAGTTTAGCTTCATCTGCATGGCATCCTTATTATGGAAGTAGCATTGGCAAAAGTGGTCCAGGACGGATGAATCTAATTCTTCCAGATGTGATGGAAGCTCCGGCAAACATTGAAGTATTTCGCAATTCGTTGCTTCTAAACGAAATGGACAGAGTGGAAGCTCTGGTAATGATTGAAGCATCATGCAGTTTCTCAAGATAAGTTCTCTTAGCTTGGACAGTTGTTTGATACTTAAAGGTAAAGTTTCGAAATAATTTCCTTGTAGATTTAACCTTTCCAACGATGACAGGCAACCAATATCTTCTGGCATTTCCTTTACGTCCCAATCATCTAATTCCAGGTTTTTTAAAGAAGATAAGCCTGACAATGAAGGCACTACCAAACCTTTGCATCCAGAAAGTGAAAGTTGCTCCAGTTGCTTTAAATATGTGATAGAGGATGGTAATTGATAGATGGCTGATCTCTTTCCATAAATGAACTTCAACGATTTCAAATTCCCCAAGTTATCCGGCAAACTCTTCAATTTAGAGCAATCCATCAAGCTCAAAATTTTAAGTCCTTGTACATTTTCTATTGAAGATGGCAACTGTTTAATACGTGTGGAATTTAAACCAATACATTCTAAACATTCCATTTTCTCTAAGATCTCTGGTAAATTCTTGATTGGGCAATAATTAAGCGTAAGTTCACGGAGAGATTTCAATTTACAAATGCCAGTTGAAAGAATCTGCAACCTAGAAAATGTCAGATCTAACTTTTCAAGAGCTGTTAGGCTCTCAATCGATGGGGGAACTTCTTGTATTCTTGTCCCTACTAAAGTTAGCTCTGTTACCTTCCCTGAAATCCTTGGAAATTTTGTGAGATCAGTGAAGGGGAAATCAATGGTTATTGGAGATCTAAAATAAATATTGCCCGGAAAGTAACTAAGACTGGTGCAATGTTTCAAACACAAAATACCAAGGTTGTTGAAATTCTGAATTGATGAAGGAATGGAAGGCAACTTAACACAATTCAAAAGATTTATTCTTTCAAGATTTGGGATTTGTAAAGGATCCGGAAATTTAGTGAGACATTGAGAGTGCTGGAGATCAATATATTTTAACTTGAAAGCTTCCTGTAGAAATATGTAAACAATTAATCAAACAAATTTGCATCAACAAATTCCACAATTAAATTTCAAACAAAAAAGCATATTAATAATTTGGTAGAATGCAATACCTTTTGTCCTTCCCAGAGTTGTTCAACTTTACTACAAGATTTTTCAGTTTGAAATTCATTGGCAACATACTCAAAGGATATCCATGCCAATAGAGATATCTCAATTCATGAGAAAAATATTCAAGACCTTCATAAAAATGCAGTTTAGAGAACATATCTAGAAAGCCAAATTGTTTTGGCAGATAAACTTTCAGCATTCTTAGATTGGACATATTTGCAAAGGCTCTAAAATCTAAATTTATATCTCTTATTTTTGACAAGTCCAAGCATATGCCTTTAATTGAATTGGTCCCCTGAAAATAAAAAGAACAAAAAAGAAAAATTGCACAAATTATTTAAAAAATTTGTAAAATTGTTTTAAATTCATAAAAGGAGGTGTGCATGGCCTGATTATTTATCCAACACATAAAAAATTTAAAAGAAACAAAGAATATTAATTAAACTCTAGATTACCTTATTTTTGTTTAAGGCGTGACATATATCCTCATGATACCATAATCTACTATATTTTCTTGGCTCAATGTCTAATTCTTGCAAACGATTCTTGACCCATCTCTTGTAACAAATCATGCAGTTCTAGTTATTGCATGATATTGTTAGGAGTGATTTATAAACCAAGACATTCAACTCATAATGCATTAAACTACGATCATCAGCAATTGATGTCACATGATCTTTATCATATCCTCTAAAGAAATACGCAATGTCAAGAAATATGTTCTTTAGTTTTAGGTTTAATTTGTCATAACAGATTTTTAACACATAATAAATACGGGGATTAGAAATCTGTTTCAAGTTGTCTAGTACATTTTCCCAATATGGTATGGTCCTCTCTTTAAGGGAGGAACCTAACACTTTAAGTGTTAGGGGGTTGCCTTTTGCATAATCTACTACCTTCTCAGCCAGCACCATAAGATTTTGAGGGCAAGAGTTTCTTCCAAATGCATTATTACAGAAAAGTTCAAGAGCTTCATTGTTTTCCAAATTTTCAACCTTATATATATACTCCACGCCGTAATTATCAAGCACACTTCTATCTCTAGTGGTTATGATGATTCTACTTCCTAAACTCAATCCTTTAAGCCCTCTACATCATCAAGAATAGTGATAACCTTTATGCGTTGGAGCCTTTCCTTAGTATAATATGGTATATTGGGACCTTCTTTCTCTAAATTTTCATCTAATAAATATGAAAATACTTGCTTTTGTAGATGTTCCAATCTACTCTCCTGTTGTGTTTTTTGTCTCACATTTACCATGAAACACTTCCCTTCAAAATCTCTATAATATTGCTTAAAAATAGCTTCAGCAAGAGTTGTTTTACCTATACCGCCCATGCCCCAAATTTCGATGATTCAAAAATCTTACAATCCAATACATAGGAGTGACTTAACTTTGGTCAATTTGTGAATTTATTCCAACAAGACCATCAAAATCGGTTGAGATGATTATATCTTCTAATTTCTCCAAAACATCTTTGACAATTGCATCCACAAGTTCTACCTCAAGCCTTGCAATTATGAAAATAAAAGAAAACGAGCTAAAACAATGGAGAAAGAACTACGAAAATTACACACTGTTCCTTTCCTAATTAATAGAAGATACAGATGAGATTCTTACCAGAATTTGATGGATTCATGTCTAGATAAATGAAATGCTTCTATCAATGCGTCCCTCCATTTTTGAACCTTTTCTAGTATTTTCTTGAAACTTACTGCATGCTCAGTAAAGGCCTTTCCAAACCTTCCACTCTGCTTCCGCACATCAGATGGATAAACACGGTAGAAAACAGGCATAACAATTTGGCCATTTAATTTCTTGCATTCAAGAATCTTGATGAGTTCATCCAAACACCATTTAGAAGAGGCATAGTCTTGAGAGAAAATAATTATTGCAATTTTTTAGGCTTCAATTGCATTCAAAAGGTAGGAAAAATCTCATTTCCTCTCTTAAGATCTTCATCAAAGAACGTCTTCACTTTTTTCTGATGCAAGCCATAAAAGAAATGGCTAGTAAAAGTCTCACGGGTATCCTCCCCTCTAAAACTTCGGAAGACTTAATAATTGCAAGAAGAAGACGATGAAGATGAAGATGAAGCCATGACTGAAAGAGATAGAGATGCTTGAGAGTAGATTGAAAGTAAGAGTATAGTATGTAGATGAAGAAGACAATGAAATTGGAGCTTTAATCTTTTAAACAGACTTTAATTTTCTTTAATTTTTTGCTGCTGTCTTTGCCTTTTGTGTTTCTTGGAAATTTCTGAGAATTGCAAGTCTAAGTCAAGTCAAAATAGAAAACTCAATAACGTGAAATGTTGACGGCGTGTGGTTAGGTTCGATAATCCCTTAAAACCGGATAGCATATTTAGGTCAGCGAAACCCAGGGTCTTCGCCACGATGAGGATAACTGGAACAAGTCGAGCATAAAATATCACTCGAACTGGCTCGACGTGGGCAACAAAAATTTTGCCACGCACTCTATCCACTGACCACTCGTCTTCCCTACTTTCAATCATCATGGAAGAACATGAAACGTGGCCGGAGAAATAGTTAAAGATAGTTACCCTCAACATCTATAAAACCCTAGCGTTGAGAAGGGAAGGTACGTACATTGAATCCTAGTAAAAACGTTGCTAAATTCTTTTTTTCCTCTCAAGCAAACCAACTGACTTAATCATCGGAGTGCATACCCTGGGCAAGTTGGCTATTTCTCTGACTTTGTTTGTTTTATAGGCAAACGTCAACATCCCTCAATCTAAATACAAGAATTTTGTAGTTTGAAGTCGAGACAAACAAATTTGGCATCAAGAAATATACAAAATTTGTTTTAGGTAATAAAGAGTTTGGTCTTTAAACTAATATATATTTTAATTTCCATAGTTTAAAAATTATCTATTTAACTCTTGATGAAGTCTTAATCAAGTGTTTAAAATAAGTAGGACTCTTTTTGTCATAATTTTTGGAAATTATCGCTACCTATAAAAATTATGAGTACATTACCACTATTAAATAAAAATTAAATAGAAAATTTTCAATTTTTAGAACTAAAATATATATATATATATATATGACAATATTTTAAGGACTATAAGTTCTTTTCCTTTATTTAAAAAAATTCTAAAATATATATTCTAAAAGGGCAAATTCCCTTTTTCCTCTTATTGTTTTTGCAAATACCCCATTACACTTGACAGTAAAAATTTAACCATCAAGTCCTTCTACGGTAAATTTTAGATTTTAGGGGTAAAATGATAATTAAGCACCATAATGCATAGTAAAATTCTATTTTTAAGTTATTGAATTAAAAAAACAATAAATAAATAAATAAATAAATAAATTATAAACTAATAATGAATAATAAAATAAACAAAATTATAAATAACAGATCATAAAATTAACAAATAAATAAATAAATCATAAAATTAACAATAAATAATAAAATTAACAAAATAATAAATAATAAATCGCTAAATCATTAAATTAATAAAAAAGTAAATCATAAAATTAAAACAAATAATAAAATAATAAAATAATAAAATTTAATGTAGAATTATATTTAGTGTGTGATTGTACTATGAAATATTAATTATATAATACTTATTTTTATTATTTTGTTATATAATATTACTTTTAATTAATAATTAAAAAATTACTGCTGTTGATTGTTGCCTATCGCTGGTGACCATCAATCATTTAGGTTTTTGTGAACACTATTAGAATCCTTGTTCAATACTCTACACAATGATATTATTATCAAGACCATTTAACTAGCCGTTTGTCGTAACTCTGAAGTTGAATATTTAATTTTCAAATATTCAACTTTATATTTAAGGCAAATGGCTGGTCAAACGATGATAATAATGGTATTGAAGCGTAAAGTATTGAGTGAGAATTCTAGTGGTGTTCATGAAAATCCAAATAGTTCATAGTCACCAGAGTCGGGTGGTAGGCAGTGGACGGACTGTGCCAATGGGTGATGGACGAATGATGCCTGCAAACGATAGCAACAATGATGAACCGTGGTAATTCTTTTTAATTATTAATTAAAAGTAGTTATATATAATAAAATAATAAAAATAAATTTGATGGGAGTGTTATTATAGTAAAAGTGCAAATTTACCATTATTTAAGTTAGTAAATGGACCTAATGGATAAATTTTTAAACGTCAGGGGGGTAATGGGGTATTTACATAAACCTTAAGGGGAAAAAAGAATTCTAAAAATGCTAAAATATATATTCTGTGGGTGATTAGTTTGTCGCTGGTTGATTCAACTTATAATTTTCTTTGTAATAATAAATTTATAACCCTAGAATGAAATTAACAGAGATTTAAAAATCATAATATATATATATATATATATATATATAGGAAGTGCTATATTCTGCTAGTTGCCAGTGATTCAAACACACCTCGTGGAGACAGTGGTATTAAATCGTGAGATTACAGAACCCCTGAAATTAAATTAGGGATATTAGCGATGTACTAAGTTCTTTCAGAATTCCCATACTAATGAAAATGCACGACAATTAATATAGAGTAAGGTGGAGACGCATGCATGCAGCAGGGAGAAATTAGTTCGAAGAAGAGAACGAAAACCTGAAATGATATATCTGTTTGGGAAATTACCTGGGGCAATACATGTTGCACAGAACGCCTCAGCACACGGTTGAGGTCAGGGTGACAGCCACCCACCCGAGGCCAGGTATAACAGTATGCTTCAGGCAAATTATCCTCAGCCAGACGATATAAATCTTTGCCTCCCGTGTTCTCGTGGTCGGGCAAAAATAAAGCTCAGATCGGACTAATCTACGTAATTCATCCATTAAATTTTTCTATATATATCTGACTTTCTGTCTCCTTTTCTTAAAATTTGCTGAGATTTTCGTGGAGGGTCTCATTGGATTGTACTTAATTATTATTTTTTTTCTTATAGCATGTTATATTTTTCCCTCTCTGATCTTATCATTTCTAATTATATAAATTCCAAGTAATTAATAATTATAAAAAATTTATATGGTCGGCTGCCTTGCATTGAATTTCATTATAAACGTTGACCCCGAAATCAATTATTATTGACACCGAAAAATTGCCCTCTTCAACCTCAAACAACAAAGTAACAATCTTCAAGTCTTCCGAGAATTCTTTCTTGCATGTAACACAACAATGGTCAGAGAGATAAGTGGTCTTCCTGATGTGTGATCTCCGATGTTTAAGTTAGTAAATTACTAAAGAGCAAAAAGTTTGAGCGTGATGAAAATTTGATAAAGTTTTACCTTAGTTCAAAGTACGTACCTTGTTCTTCAAACCGCTGAGATTTTATAGATTCATGGGTCAATCATGATAGTTGTTTCCAGCCATAACAACCCACGATGGAAAGTTGGATGATGGGTGGTAATTGGAAGAAATTTGTAGTTGATTCCCATTACCCATGTGATTTATGGTCGGGTTGTATTTTATTACCTTATCTAGACTGTATTTTTTGCCCAATCTCGAATCTTCTTTGATGCCAGAACTTTACTCAGTCTGAAATTTGTCACCTCGGGGATAATATGATACCTGACCACGAGTGAAGATATTTTCCAATCGTGTAGATTATTGTCACGTGCTCAGTGGAGCGGTACATGCGGCACCCTCATAAACCCCCGTGTCGAGGGTAAGTCTTGTTAGCGCGTCGCATATCTAACTGGTTTCGGCCTGCCTCGGCTTCATCAGGAGGACGGCTTCAGTCCCCGACCAGTTCGGGTAGGGGTGGTCTAAGTCCCCTCTACATAATAGCCCTTGGGACCAAAGCCGATTTTACACTATGAAACATCAATGTGCTTGAGCTGTCACACCCTAACACACCCAACCAATATGTAATCTCTCGTGCCGTGACATTCTCCCCCATCGAAAATTGTGCACGTCCTCGTGCACGTGGCCATCTTCAAATTTTTTGCCAGCTCAATTGGTAGACCATCGAGGTCCTACCCTATATACCGCTCCACTCATAACGTCCATCTCCCCTGGAAGCTAGGGAGACTCCCATAAAGAGAACACGGTAATAACAAGTCGTGCGGGCACGCCATCCTCGGCGCAAGGTGATAGCAGTGCTTGGTGTAGATGAGGCTATGCGATTGCCTTTCAAACCACTATGCTCATCTTCCCCCCAGGAAGATCCCATATCGCGGGACACACACGTGGTGCGAGCATGCCTACATTCAAGGCAGTGTGGCGAAAGGTTACACAATAGGCACCCCGCTTTCCCTCGCCCAATCTTGCGAACTATTATCCTCGGCCATCTCGGTGGATTCCCACAGGAGTCAAGAACGTAGCGAGATTTTGCGAAAATTCTCGTTCTTACTCTGATACCATTTGTCACGTGCCTAGCGGAGCGGCACGTGCGGCACCCTCATAGACTCCCGTGTCGAGGGTAAGCTTTACTAGCACATCGCATATCTAACTGGTTTTGGGCTGCCTCAGCCTCATCAAGAGGACGACTTCAGTCCCCGACCAGTTCGGGTAGGGGTGGTCTAAATCCCCTCTACGTAATAGCCCTTGGGAGCAAAGCCGACTTTGCACCATGAAACATCAATGTGCTTGAGCTGTCACACCCTAACACACCCAACCAATATGCGATCTTTCGTACCGTGACACTATGCTCTTTTGATGTTAAGTGCATTGTGCTTAAGTATTTTCCCAAACAATTATATATAAAAAAATTTAAGCTACTTGCATTGATCTAATTTTGAATAGAAATAAAAAACCAACCTGGGACTTCCTTATTTATATACCAATTCATATTCAGGAATCAGAGACTGCATTTGCAACTAATTAAGTACTAATTTTTGTCTTCCTTAGCTGTGTTTTCTCAGGAATCAGACAATGAACAACATCCAGACACCACTCTTAAAATATACAGAAACTAAAGTTATACCACTAAAGTTAGAGATTAATTTGTCACAATTATTAAAATATGTTATGATTTTTTGTTTCAATAAAGTTGAGAAACAAAATTGTTCTTACCCCATTAATTAATCATATTAAAGTACTCTCTCAGTTCGTCATTGTGCACATTAATTTTGGATTTGTTTTTTCTTGTTTCTTGATTCTGATAAGAAGATCATCGTACTGAATTGGCGTTTAATTAATCTTCACTCCAAGCATATAATCAACATTATCTTTGTCTTTTCACTTTATTATAAATTTTTCTTGTAAGAGATTTCACTGCTTGCAAAATATTTTCTTTGTTGATTCGGCTGATGAGCTGTTTTCAAAACTAGTAAATTTTAGCAAAATACGGATGTCCTTGCTAAATTAAGATTAATCCAAGCCCCTTGGAGATCCCAAACCTGAGAGAATAAGTCTTTTGATCAACTGCACATAGTTGCCTTATTATATTCCCTCGCACAAACAGCTATTAAAGAGCTGCCATCTTCAGTTGAACATCTAGTAGCCCTTACAACTTTGGACTACACGGGTTGATTTAAACTTGATAATTTGCCAGAAAACGAGGGGAATTTAAAATCTTTGCAGATTCTCTGTCCAAATGATTCAGCCACTATTCAACTACCATCCTGTGTATCAAAATTAAAAGAACTTGAACAGTTAGGTGTTCTGGATGTAGAGGTTTGGTATTGCCTCCATTGCTATCTGGTTTATCTTCTGTAACAGAGCTAGATTTAAGCTGCTGTAATATCATTGAAATGCCACAAGATATCCGCTATTTATCCTCATTATATCTAAGGAAAAACAATTTTGAGAGTTTACCTGTGTTAATATGAATGTGCTGAAAAACTTGGTACTGTTCACATACAAAGTATAATGTTACTTGCATTTAGTTAGCATTTTATCATGTTTACAGCCAACTAATGAAGCTGAGGCACGCGTAAGTGTCTTGTGGGAAGTATATAAAGTGTTTTTGTAATGACAAATTAGATTCTGAAATAAAAAATCAACCCAGAAAAATTCTGCATTGTAGCTGTCCGAAATCCTCTGTTTTTCTGTGTTTTTGCTGCTGTCTTCTTAATTTTCTGCATTGTTTATGTTGCTGCAAGTTATCCATCTTTAATTCACTTCTTTGGATGGTTTGTTTGAGGTGTTAAAAAACATAACATAGGTGATATTTGCTGAAACTACAGGCAACAACCTGAATGTATGAAACAGCTTGAGAGATGAAATCCTGACCGTGAGAGGTTGCAATCTGCTTCAATCATTACTCGGGAGTTCCCGCCAAAACTAAAATATTTAGAAGCCAAGAACTGGAACCAGTTCCGGTCTCTGCTAAAACTCCCATCTTGTTTAGAATTATTAGATGTCTACAAACTGGAAACACTATGTGAATGCCTCAATTATCACCGTATTGTATAAGATATGATATTTCCTTCGGGGCCTCAACTCTAAAATTGGATTTTTTAGTACAACAACCATAATTTACGTGGAAATGCTAGCAAATGTAGGGTGCATTCGGGAGTATTTTATCCTTATACCAGCTAACAAGGAATCAAACAGAGGACTAAATGATATGGGAAGTGACAATACATATACATCAGGATCAATTTCTTACCTCAGATAGATAAATGGTGAATATTCTTTCCTGGTATATATGTTTCCAATGCCAGACCAAAATAAACAGATTTGAAACTTGCAAGGAAGTACAGTTGATCAAACAGATCAAAATTTGACAGTGGAAAAGAAATTCTTATCTACTAAATTTGCAGATTAGTGGGATTAAGTAATAAGGTATAATTCTAAAATATAGTCGTCAAGACCAGTTGCTGGCAAAAGGTTGCAGAAACTTCACTTTCAAGAGGAATATAACAGAGCATTAAATGCCAATTTCCACAATTTGCAGCAATTGTGAAGAATGTTTTTTGAAAAGATATTTGACTTAAAACAAACAAGTTAAGCAGATAAAAGAAATAAAAATTAAGTAGAAAATTGGACTTCCATAAAGAAAGCAAAGAACTTTGTTGTTATGGAGTGTTGACTACCACTCTGCAAATTCTATTGGGTCTTGCTTTCCCTGAAGTTAATCGTACCTTTAACAGCCCTCATGGGATAAAAATAAAGCTTGAGTACTGTGATTAATTCTCAAGTGACTACAAATCCTTTATAGAATCAGAAAGCTTTAATGTATACAACATAATTAAATGACCAAACTTACGTGAAGTTCAATCGTGCCTCCCCGAACAACTGAAGTCAAGCCCCAAGAAACGAAATATTTGAGAAAGAAAGGAACTTTATTGCGCTTCTGCCGGCCTCATCATAGAATTGATTATGCAATTTCCTACATTCCTCTTCAGTTGGTGGCAACATGTTTACATTAGAAGTGTTGGGTTTTTTCTCAATGGGATGTTTATACACTCAACATTTCAACTTTACTTTTTGTTTGTCGCGGGCAGGGTAGAAGTCAAATGAGAAAGATGTATAGCCGTCAAAATCAGGTAAGCAAGGATCAAACCCAAGACAGACATGATCTGAATCATAAATTATGTAGTCGTCAAATGGCAAAACCAAAGGCGTGTTCTTTAACGAGAATGTGGCACCAACACTTTTGCTTTCAAAACGGTATTTACAATTTATTCCAAACAGCCTACAAGAATGAAAATTATCTTCAAATGCACTAACAGCACAAAGAGCAAATCCAACGAAGTTTCTATTGCAACAAAGATGTGGCAGTTGAATAGTTATTGAAGATCCTCGACTTTGATTGTTGAACCATTCAGGAATTCCACTTCCAGCTAAACAAATGTTGAATCCACGTGGAAAGGGAGTATCCAGTATCCACCTATATACAATTTGAAAATAATGAATTGTGATATGATATAACAAGAAGAAAGATATATAGAGAAGACTATTACGTACCCTAAACAGAGAACCATTTGTAATACTTAATTCAGCGGGCTGTAATTGTAATAATTGAGAACCATTTTTTAAAAGTAAGAACGGTAAATGGAGTGTTTTTGAATGACTTTATTTTCTAATAGTTAATCCAATAAATAAAATAACTTATATTTTTTCTATTAGTAGACAATGACTACCAATAAATTGTTATTAAGAAAAAATTAATTAAATTAACAAGCCAATTGCTAGCAATTTTTTCTTTTTAATATTCATTTGCTCCCTAAACAGGGAGCTTTATTTATGCATAATAAAAGTAATTGCTACATTTTTTCAATTTTCGAGTACTTGAAAGCATTTTTAAACAGCAAAATTTATTCATTTTTCCGAGGAGAGATCAAGGCATTGGGAGCTCAAAACAAAGCAGATTGAAATGAAATGTAGAATCAATTCGGAAAGTTTTTCATTTTGAAACAATAAAAACAGTCCTCTAATCTTTAAACAAAACAAGGAAATTTGTTTTGAAGGGGCATTTCTTTTTCTCCCTGCAAATTTTCCAGTTCTTGGTCATCACCGAATCTGCCATTAATCCCAGTACTTTCATACCTGTGGCAGTTGAATGGTTACTGAAAATCCTGAACTTTGATATATAGCTGAAGCAATCTCCAGGAAAAGAAATTCTGAATTGAGGAGTACATCAAATACCTGCAAAATATATAACAATCATTAGTTTTGGGTGATGAATACAAGAAGATTTCTCTGTACGAATTTTCTTTATCTATCACCTACATCATAAACAGTTGAAGGAGATAGGCTTTCTAGTAGTAGAGAATTAAATTGAAAACCTGGCACACAAACCAACCATTTTTAATGGATGTCTACTTAAATCTGCAGCAAGAAAATGTGGGGATTAAGAAAAGAAGAGATAATGTGTGATACATGTCATAAGAAAACAGAGGGATTCCTTAAAATAGAGCAGGGAAATTAAGCTTGTGAAAAGAATTGCATTCACAATAAACATAAAGAGTTTGTTCTAAATAGCTCAAAATGGCTATTCCAATTTTATGCAGCATAAATATTCTTGTTGTTACATATCTCTCTACAAAATTCTCTTGGACTGAAAATAAACACATAGAAAAGATAAAAAAAAAAAAAAAGAAGTAGAGCATTGGACTTGCATTTTTCTTGTCATGGAGTGTTAACTAGCTCTGTGTAAATTCTCTTCGGTTTTTCTTTCGCTTATAATTCCCGTTAGTTGCATCAAGTTAATTGAACCTTCAACAGCTCTCATGGGATAGAAATAAAGCTTGAATACTCTGATTAATTATCAAGTGACTACGAATCCTATGCAGAATCATAAAGTTTTAATGTATGCAATATAACTAATTGACCAAACTTACCTGACGTTCATTTGTAGCTCTACAGACAACTGAAGTAAAGCCCCAAGCAGCGAAATATTTGAGAGAGAAAGGAATTTTGTTGCTGAGAACTGTTGATTTCCTCCTCGTCAGATCTTCGAATAGCAGTTGCGCTTGTGCTGGCCTCATCACTGAATTCGTTATGCAATTTCCTACATTCTTCTTCAGTTGGGGGCACCATATTTACAGTGAAAGTGTTGGGTTTAGTCTCAATGGGACGTGCATATACTGGACACACTCCGCAACACTTTATCTTTATTCCTCCTTTATTGTCAGCGAAGAAATCAAATGAGAAAGATGTGTAGTGTTTTAAATCAGGTAAACAAGGAGTAAATCCAAGACACATATGATCCGAGTCATAAATTATGTCGTACTTAAATTTCATCGTCAAACCAGTCCATATTTATTGGCTTCAAAACCGTAATCACATTGGACCACAAAAAACCCATCAACCTTACAAACATCCCCAAATGCAAGAACAAGACAAAGAGCAAATCCAATGAAGCTTCTGTTACAGCAAAGCTGTGGCAACTGAATAGTTATTGAAGATCCCAAACTTTGATTATTGAACCACTCAGGAATTCTACTTCCAGGTAAACAAATGCCAAAGCCTTCTGGCAAATCACTATCTACCTACAATTTAGAAATCACGAATTATGATAAGACATAACGAGAAGAAAGATATATATAGAAAGAGAATTACGTACCCGTTCATAGAATTTTCTCAGATATGTAGTCGCCATATGTTGAATCCATAGTTGTGAATCTCCAAAAACGTTGTCGTTTGTGTTTTCGTTTAATTTCACGCAATTACTGAATTCTAAGATGCTACTGGTGTATAAGCTCTCCTCGGATAGTTTGAATAATTTATCCAGTATGGATGCATCTAATTCATCCAGACGTGATGGAAGCTCTGGTAAAGACTGAAGCCGTTTGCAATTCGTTGCTTGTAGATATTCTAGACTTGTTGGAAGCTCTGGTAATGATTGAAGCATATTGCAGTTTTTCAAGTAGAGATCACGCAGCTTAGAGAGTTGCTTGATACTTGTAGGCAGACTTTCAAAGTTATTTCCCTCTAGATGTAAAGACTGCAATGAGGATAGACAGCCAATATCCTGCGGTATGACTTTCATATCACAGTAATCTAATGCCAGTGTTTCCAGAGAAGATAAATCTGATGATGGAGGCAATACAAAACCTTTGCATCCAGAAAAATTAAGGCTTGTAATTTTGTTTAGATCTTTGACAAAAGGTATTTGAGTGATGGCTGTTTTCTCTCCAGAGATATAGGACAAAGACTTCAAATTCCCCAGGTTCTCTGGCAAACTGTGAATTTCAGAGCAACCATTCATACTCAAACTTTCAAGTCCTTCTACGTTTTCAATTGAGGATGGCAGCTCCTTAATCGCGGTGGAGTCTAATTCAATATCCCGTAAACGTTCCATTTTCTCCAAGATCTCTGGAAAACTCTGAAGCTTTGAGCATCCACAAAGGTAAAGTTTATAAAGAGATTTCAACTTACAAATACTAGTTGGAAGAATCTTCAGCCTTCTGCAAAACCTCAAATCTAAAATTTCAAGATCAGTTAGACTCTCAACTGATGAAGGAACTTCTTCTATTGCTGTCCCGCGTAAATGTAGCTTCATTATTTTTCCTGAAATCTCTGGAAATTCTGTGAGATTAACACAGTAGGACAAATCAATAGTTATTGGAGATCTAAAATGAATGTTGCGTGGGAAGCACGCAAGATTGTTGCAGCCGTTCAAACGCAAGATCCCGAGGTTGTTGAAATTTTGAATGTATGAAGGAACACAAGGCAACTTCTCACAATTCAAAAGATTTAGTACTTCAAGATTTGGGATCTCTAAGGGGTCTGGAACCTGAATGAGATATTGGGAGTGATGAAGATCAATGTATCTTAACTTGTAAGCTTCCTGCAGAAAATTATAAATAATCACTCAAAATAAATTAGTATTAAAGAATATAATAGTTTAAATTTAAAATTAAAATATATTTCATTATATAGCATATAATACCTTTTTTCCTTCCCATAGTTGTTCAACTTTACTGTAAGGCAGACACAATCTAATAAGATTCTCTGGATTAAAATCCTTTGGCAATATATTTCGAGAATATCCATGCCAATAGAGATATCTCAATTCATCAGAAAGATATTTAAGATCTTCAGAAAAATGAATTCTTGATATCTTATTTGACACATCTGAGTGCTTAATCACATAAAATTTAAGCATTCTTAGACTAGTCATTTTTGCAAAGGCTCTATAATCTAAATTTATGTCTTTTATTTTTAACAAGTCCAAGAATATGCCTTTAACTGAATCAGTCCCCTGAAAAAGAAAAAGAATAGTAATAAATTAGCAAAATTGGTCAAATATTAAAAAATAATTATAAAATTGTTCTTCAATGTGGCAGAAAAAATTGCATATAATTTGATTCTTTATCCAATAGTTTTATTAAAAAATAAAAGTAAATAAAATTAATTCAGCTCTTGATTACCTTATTTTTATTTAGTACATGACAAATATCCTTATGATTCCACAACCTGCTACGTTTTCCTGGCTCATCTTCTGATTCTTGACGAACAATTTCTCGACCCATTTCTTGCAATAAATTATGCATTTCTAGCATGCCCTTGTTTGATATTGTTATAAATGACTTATCAACTAGGACATCTAGTGCATAATGCATCGAATAAATGTCATCGAAAATCGGTTTCACGTATTCTTTTTCATATCCCTTGAAAAAACATGCAATGTCGAGAAAAATATTCTTCATTGCCCAGTTCAGTTCGTCATAACTGATCTTCAAAACATTATAAATGTCAGGTTCAGAAATTAATTTGAAGTTGTCCAAAGCATTTTCCCAGTCTTGTTTGGTTTTCGGACGAAGGAAGGAACCTAACACCTTAAGAGCTAGCGGATTGCCTTTTGCATGTTTTACCAACTTCGTTGATAGCACGATAAGATCTTCTGTAGGCCGATGGTTTTGTTTAAAGGCAAAATTACAAAAGTGCTCAAGAGCTTCATGATTATTTAATCCTTTAACTTGATATATGTGTTCCACACCGTATTGATAAAGAACTTGTTTATCTCTTGTGGTTATAATGACTCTACTTCCTGGACCGAATTGATGAAGCCCTCCAGCCAAATACTCTAATTGTCCAAGTTTATTCACGTCGTCGAGAATAAGGAAAACCTTCATACGTTGGAGTCTATCCTTTGTATATTGTGGTATATTAGGACCTCTTAATACTAGAGTTTCTCCCAATAAACAAGACAAAGCTTCCTTTTGTAGTTGTTCTAATCCACCCCCTCTTTCTGAGTTTTCTCTAACATTAGCCATGAAACACTTGCCATCAAAATTATTTGAAACTTGCTTAAAAATAGCTTCAGCAAGAGTGTTTTACCTATACCACCAACACCCCAAATTCCTATCATTCGAAAATCTTTCAATCCAATGCATAGGAGTGATTTAACTTCCTCAATTCGTGAATTTATTCCAATTAGACCTTTGGAATCTATGAAGACTGTTATATCATCCAATTTCTTTAAAACATCACTGACAATTTCATCTATAAGTTTAGCCTCAAACCTAGTAGATATGAGTACAAAAAGAAAATGAGTCAAATTTCATGGATTTCATAAGAATCCAAAAAATAAAAATATTTTTCCTCCTTTCTCAATTAATAAAGTACGTAAAAGATGTAAAGATGAAACAAGAGTTGATAGTTATGATAGTTATACCTGATTTTAGTAGATTCATATCCTGATAGTTTGGATGCTTCAGTCAATGCATCTCTCCATTTTTGAATCTGTTCTGGCAACTTCTTGAAACGTTTTTTGTGCTCAATAAAAGCTTTCCCATAGCTTCCCGTTAGCCGCCGCAATTCGGACGGATGGACATGGTAGAAAACAGGTATAACAATTTGGCCGTTTAGTTTCTTACATTCAAGAATCTTGACAAGTTCATCCAAACACCATTTGGAAGAGGCATAGTTTTTTGAGAAAATAATTATAGAAATTTTTGATCCCTGAATTGCATTCAAAAGCGTAGGAGAAATCTCATCTCCTCTCTTAAGATCTTCATCAATGAAGGTCTTTACTTTCTTTTTATCCAAGCCAGAAAAGAGATGACTAGTAAAAGTTTCACGGGTATCCTCCCCTCTGAAACTAAGAAAGACCTCATAATTGCAAGAAGAAGATGAAGCCATGACAGAAAGAGATAGAGAGATGCTTGAGAGTAGATCCAACGTAAGAGTAAACTCTGTGAACGATAAAAATGAAAATGAAGCTTTAATTATTCTTCTAACCAGACTCTAATTTCCTTCGCTTTTCCTGTTGGCTGATTGCTGCCTCTTTCTTTCTCGTTTCCTGGAAATTTCTGGGAGTTAAAGTCAAAGTAAAAAAGGCAACACAATAATATGAAATTCAACAGTAGCAAAGGAAAAGCACTTGGTCCGCCAATAAGTCACTGGTGGACGACTTCGAATACATAATGATATAATTAAATAGATCATTTGATACAAAGAAAAGCAGGGAGTTAATTGAATAGTCTCAAGTTTTCTGGGAGTTAAAGTCAAAGTAAAATTATTTGGGAAATATTCAGGACAATAAAATATGTCAACTAAAAATACAAAATAATATAATAAATGTTTGGACCCCAACTTAATTTCCGGCCTACTAATTTTCCTGTAACTTTCTTATAAATTTGTATTATACATTTTCCACATCAATCTCTTTGTTGAGTAATTATAACAATATAACAGTACTTATTTTAGCTAAAACAAAGACTATTAAGTGTTTTAAAATAACTTATTTACTTTCAATCTATTGAATAAATATCAATCTCTTTTCTGTCACTAGTTTCACAAAATTAACTATATTAATGTGTAGATCGAGAAATCTAGAATTTAACAATATCTAGAGACCAAATTTTTTATGCCTACGTCATCATCATTAAATAAAAATTAAATCAATAATTTTTTTAGTTATTGAGATCAAAATACATATGTAAAATTATTTTAGAGACCTGTAAATTTTTTTTATTTTCCAAAAGAAATACTAAAGCATGCGTCTATATTATTGGGACTGATGTAAACATAAAAAAGGAACCCTTTAGTTATAAATCATTTGATTTAAGAAATTTGTAGAGTCAAATAGAGCCTTGTGATAATTAAAACTTATTGTCTGGAATGTGGAAGGAAGAATACAAAGAAAAGCTGTAAAATACACACATGGGTCCATGTTTTTTATGCAATCATAAAAAATATAGGGGTAAAAAGTACGATGTACAGTAATTAAAAAATTTTGAATATTAATATTTCATACACAGTTTATTTTATGAAAATATATAAAACATGAGTATTATATATATATATATATATAAGGTATCTAAATGTCTGAAACTGAATTAAACTCAGGATGAAAATAAAAGTAAATCATGTTATCTTTTAAATAATCTTCTAATGCAAAAATAAAAGAAAAATGTATAAGAAACTAATTTCGTATTCTTCTATATTTCATTTACGTTTTCTCTGCGTCAAATTGATTTATAATGTGAAAATTTTATTTTGCAATATGTGGAAGCCTAATAAGTCAATAATGTGAAAGTAATATGACAGAGAAAAGCAGCTATAAATGCATGGGTCCATATGTTTCTCTTTACAGGAAAGAAAAAGAAAATAAAGAACGGAAAATTTGACAGTAAGATACCCAAATCCTTGTAGTCTACAAATGACTCAGAAGCGGAGACTAAAAGAAGGAACAAGTAATTTTTTGTGGAGAAATGTAGTGACTGCACTTGAATGCAAATTGTGATAGAGGTATAAACAAAAGTTTAATTCACTAAAATACGTAAAAGGATCAAAAATAAAAAATGATATAGTCAGTCTTGGACAACACACTTTCCTACCTTACTAATTTTCTTCTAACTTTCTTGGAGATTCTATTATACATTTTCCACATCAATCACCTTTTATTGAGTAATTATTAAATTAAAGCAAAGGAAGGCGGAGATAAATGAAAAGCAGCAAATAATATGGGTCCAAATTTACCATAAAATTTAATAATATATCCTTACTGACAAAATGATATAATAATGTTGAAGAACACCTTAAAGTAATCTATAGTGAAAGAATAATCGATGCCAAGGAAAAAAAAAAAAATTGATGGTAGAAATGTTAAAGTATGTAGCCAAGCAAAGTCCTATATGCCAAATATGTGGAGTAAATTAATAAATTCTCTAAAATAGATTTTTACTACTTTCATCTTTGCATATATCAGTTAAATATTTACAATATCATTTTTGACTCAGCCTCTATTTGGAGACGTCTCTTCACCGTCCAAAACCTAACGAATGCTGTAATAATTTAAACTCATTCAACCGTATATGCACTTTTTTTTTTTTTTAATACTAAACAACAAATGAGGGTTTTAATCAAAGAACGAAGATGATGATGATGCAGCCATACATACATTTTAATATTCACTAATTATATATATTCTCATCGGTTAATTGATTTATTTATATATATTCTTGTGGTCCAAGAACACCCCACTATTGACCAACTGATAAGTCCAAAGAAAAAACATCAAAAGCAACAAAGCTCAGCAACCATGAACGTTTTGATAAAAATTTCTTTTTCATTCACAATATTGAATTATTAATCCGTATTTACTTGGGACTTTAATTATATTGATCCACTTTTGATTGGAACGTTTACCTAACATCTCTCCACCTTTAATTAAAATCCTCCACTAACATCTTTCTTATATTTCTATTCAATAATGATAAAGATAAAAATTATATTCATATAAATTAATGTAATGGAGTTATGTTTTTATCACATACTCTATATATTATATTTTCCTAAATTCTTTAAAATTTAGAATATGTAATAATGATATAATACTATAACATTAATTTTTAATTGAATAAATTTACTTTTGCCTAATAATTTTCCCACAACTTTTCTTGAAGATAAACCACCGCCAAGCATTTAATAATTTTCAGCATGCCATGATTAAATTTAGAAGTTTGGCCAAGATCACAATATTTGTGTTTTCTTGGCCGAGAACAGGGCAATGGCTCATTTTGATGGAGTCACTACAGGAACAAATTAAAAAAGAAAGAAAAGAAGGCAGGTAAAATAGCAATATCTTATACTTGCAGTGCCAAGAGTAAGCATGCTTTTCTTTGTGTAGGAACCCTCTTTTCTCTGCAAACCAGTTGTTTCAGTTTAAAACTTAAGATCCTGCAAGATCAATTAATTTCCGCAACTAAAAAATTGAACCATTTTCAGACTAAACACCACATGCAAGTCCGATAAGAAAAAATACACCAACGCACTGTATGGCCAGATGCACTAAAATCAGAAATTCAAAACCATAAAGAGACTCATATAGTACAACTACCAAAAATTTTTGCCGTCAAAAACAACTGAAATCGCCAAAAATAGACGAAAACAACCACATACTAAATGATCGATTCACCAGCAATCACCGAGTTTGATTTCTCACCGTTAAGTACAATTGAGAGCCGAGCTGTTGTTAGTCAAAACCCACAGATCACAATCATAAATCGTCGCCTGGGACACTCACGATCGGAGCAAAATTCTGGAGCTTCATATTTTTGGTTTTTGGACAGAATCCAACACCTGTTTTGTCTTTGATGCTCTTGTCAGAATAGGGAAAAAATTTCATCTAAAATTTTCATAACCAGCCGTCAGGGTTAAAGATTCCTCGGCCAAGAAGAGAAAGTCTTCGAGATGGGTGATGAACCAGTCGCCTTTTCGGTAGTTCTCGAAGCTAGTCTGGAGAATATACACGACGTTTGCAGACCGTGATGATGCCGTGAACTTTGTCGGGACGGTAGAAAGACGGCGGTGTTGTTAGCTGATGTTCTTTTGGAAGAAGTGAAAAAATGGAAGCACAAGTAGAGGGAAATGAGGAAGAAGAAGACAGACAGAAGAGATAATATTCGTCACCTGATTTGTTGTTTCTCAAAGGTCAGGACTAAAAATGTTGGTAGTCCAAATAGCTAATATCAAATTATTTAATATTATATTATTTTGAAATGATTTATGATTGTTTAATAAATTTGATAATAAAATGATATTAGGTAATTTTTTTTCTTTTGAATATTGATATTGTATTAAACAATGATCACAATAATAATTTCACAATTATTTAATTTAGTTTATATAACGAGTACAAAAAATTCACTACAAAATTAACTTAAAATTTTTTAAATTATAAATATTATAAAAAATTAATTTTTATCTAAGAGTTAATAATATTTTCATCATTAATATTAAAATTTTTATATGTTATTATAAAATTACAACAATGAAAAATTGAAAAATAAGGTCTTATTCCTTAAAATTGAAAAAAAATTTCTTAAAAGAAAAAAATGTTATTATACTACTATAGTTTAACTTTTTTTATCCAAATTTTTTAAAAAACATTCTAATGTATCTGATATTTTATTATTTTATTTCGTCTTAAAATTTTTGTTCCTTTTGAAAAAAAAACTTTGTTTTTCTTTTTCTTTTTCTTTATAATCATGGCGGTGAATTTATTCTTCTTTTCTTTCCTGTCCTTTTCAATGCCAACTAGAGATTATCTAAAACAGAGAAAAGAAAAATGAGATTGTAAGTGAATTGAATTGCTCATTTAACTTCTAAGTAGTTCAAATAATTGGACAACAGCTGCTCCTTAATGTAGAAGCAAGATTAAAACATGGGTTAATGATATCTAACGTTTAGTTAATTGACGTAATTATTTCTATTAATTTCATAAATATTCATAAAAATTTCAATTTATATTAAAATAACAAATATACCCTTATCTAATAGTCATTAGTTACAAAATTATTTTTAACCATTAACTCAAAATAAATATTAAATAATAATAAATACTATTTTATAACATATTTATAATTAAGTATTTATTAATACATTATAATTACAATATAATAATTATAAGTATTGTATTATAATATTTATGATATATTTTATTCATTTTCTAATTTCTAATTATAACTATATTATAATACAATACTTATGATTATTATAGTTATAATATTGTACTAGAATATATTTTACTTATAAATTAATGAAATAAATAAATTTATATTGTAGTTATATTGTATTAACAAATATTTAATTATTAATGTATTATAAAATAATATTTATTATTATTTTAATATTTATTTTTAGTTAAGAGTTGAAAATAAGTCTATTAACTAATTACAATTAGATAAAGAGAAATAAGTGGGCAGTAAAAGCAGCAAATTAATATGTTAAACGATTTTTTACGTGATCCCTGTTAAAGATAAACATAAAACAAATTAAAGACAAGCACACAATCGCAAAGATAAACAAACATAAAACAAATTAAAGACAAGCACACAATCGCCTCGAGTGTATTAGTGTTCAATTATGCTCTGTTTTCGAAGATAAATTTGGACGCAAACTTAATTTAAAGTTCTAAAGACTGTTTAAATATTCAAATATTTAAAGTTTCAGATCTAGAAGATATCATAACATATCAAGTTTATTACAGCAGATTTGTTGTAGTAAGAATCAAATAAATCTATTAGAACCGTGGAAAGTGAAGGGAACAAGCAGAAAGAGGAATCTCAGTGTAGCTCTTCCTCAAATTCTCTTCTTTCTTTTTTGAAATATTTCTGTTCAATTAAAAACATTAAATGGCGTGGTGTTAAAATTATCTTTTCCACAATCTTCAATAAGCACCATGGTCTGTTTGATTTTACTGTTGTAATAGATCTCTGTAATTTGATGAAAGTTAAGAACAAATATGTATATCTATGTAATATGTTTTTAGAATGTATGAAAGGTTCTCTCTTTGTTTCAAAATTAAAAAAAAAAAAAAAAAAAACAAAGCAGAAGCAGTGAACAGACTCAGAAAGAAGTCAAAAAGCTAAGAAAGTAAAAAAGGTTGCAAGCAAATAGGGAAAAGGAAGCAGATAATACAAGGATCACTAATGTGTTGAATTTTGGGTTCTTCCAGTCTTAAGCAGCTATAAATTAAAGAGAACAAGAGGCTCAAAGTGAACAATACTAAAGGGAAAGGTAAAAAGAATAAATAACTAAGGGTTAATGACATTTAAATCTTTAATGTTTGGTTAATTATTCTGATTAATTTTATTAATTTTAAAAATATTCATAAAGTCTCAATTTACTTTGAAATAATAATTATACCCTTATTTAGTAGTAATTAACTGAAAATAAATATTAAAATAATAATAAGTATTATTTTATAACACATTAATAATTAAATATTATAATAATTAGGATATAAATTTATTTATTTTATAATATATTAACTAAATCATAAATAAATATTAATCGACAAAAAATATATGTTATAATATAGTAATTATAATTATTATATTTTATTTGTATTGTATTAATACATATTTAATTATTAATGCGCTATAAAATAATATTTATTTTCTTTAAAAGTTACAAATATTGTTTTAATTAATTACTATTAAATAAGGATAAAATTGTTATCTTAAAGTAAATTGAGATTTTTATAAATATTTTTAAAACTAATATTTATTAATTAGATTAATTAGCCAAATCTTAGAGACCTAGATGTTATTAACCCAAAAAATGTAGACTAATTACTGTAAGTCGCATGATATTTCAAATGTTTCAGGTGAGCGAAAGTCTTCCCATCTAATCTCATCTCCTTTACCATTCATTTTCTTTCAAATGTTTAAGAAACGGTATGTGGTCAGATTCTTTTCATACAGTATTTAACAATCTCAACTTTTTCTCTTCAATATATATGTATATATATATTAATTGTCAGATAGAATTTATAAATTAAAAATATATTTTAAGAGAATAAGAAAACAAAATTTGAATTTAATTAGATTAAAATAACTAAAAAATTAACAAAAAGGCTTTTTTTTTTTTAAATTTTAAACTAAAAACTAGAGATGGGCAGCGTGCGTGTGCGAAGGATAGAAAAAAGTGAATATTTAGATTAGATCATGTATGTATACCTTTCGATTGCTTTTGTATTTTATTTTATTTTATTTTATTTTTTTATAATTGTGGAGAAAAGAGAACAAATCTGTATTCTGGTGCCGTTGCGCACGGAATGGGAAAGGGAAGCAAAGTGAAAAAAATTGTAGCCAAAGCAACTTCTTTTATTTTTTATTTTGGTAGTATCATTTGATCAAAGTGAACTATCAAGTAGGAATAACACCTCTACGAAACTAGATGGGCCAACTGGTATTTGTTTATGGACAGAAGTTGGAACTTGGAAGTGTCTTCCAAGGAAACGTTTTTGCTTTATAAAAGTTTTCTTTGCGACTATACCGTGTTTATTTATAAATATCTCTACTCTACAACTACAAGATATTTCTCTACGAATTATTAAGCAGCTATATTATTGTGTTGTGAAAAATACTGCAATTGTTTTTTAAGTTTCCCAAGTCATATCGGTGAACCCAAATTGGGACAAATTACAAACCCTTTTTTTCTACCGTGGGAAAAAATTGATCCAAAAACATGATGAATGAGCTAGGCCTACCCAGCTAACAATATGATTATGATATTATCTTGACATTTTGATGCTGAAAACTGACATAAAGTTTCCAGTAATTTTAATTGTAATTGGTTTTCACCAGAAAAGGCACACGTTAAACTCAACGAATTTCAAGTTATGGCTGCCTGCCTTTGCAAACCACTTGAACATGTCTCACAGAAGAAAAAAAAATTCCTGAAAATAATTCCAGAAATTAGATTCTTAATTTATTATTCAAAATTAATAACGAGTCTCAAACTCAAACCAAACGCATCTACTTTCTTTTCAACATTTTGAGGTCATCACAACCAGCTTACCCACATGCCATTATCATCACGATTCTCCTGATTTCAGGAAAACTTTCAGAGAATCAGGGGCAGTTCCATCAACCTCATCTCAGCGTCTCGTCTTGTCTTGTGTTGGTATTCTTCCTTTATTCCTTGGATTAGATATATGTCTAGCACAATTTGCTAGACAAACGTTACACAATCATATCCTCTCATGATAGCAGTGAGACATCAGACCAGATAAACCCAGTTTTGCTTTGAATTGAATGGTTGCTCGGCTTTCATTCTAACTCTTTACCCCTAAGACAGATAGATCTCTCTCTTCTTGTTCCCACTTTGTGCATACTCCTGGCTCTTAGCTATGTATATAAGGCTCCGGTTTCTGTTCTTTTTTTAATACAATTATAAATAGTAGTTATTTCTGAATTTTTGACTTAAAAATGGGTTAAAAGAAAAAATTCTTCAAAATTTATACCTTTTCTTAATTTTACATTACAAAGCCCTAATTTGCAAATTGATAACTCCTAGAATCTTAAATCTGCGAAACTCAAAAAAATATATATATATTTGTGAAACCCTAAAATAATTCAGACAAAGACGGCCTCCTAATAATTTACAAATTATTTTCAATTTTTTATAGTCAAAATCGAGTTCAATAAAGTAATTTTCTAAATATATATTTTAGAAGACAGTTTAAAAATTATTTTTTATTTTTAGAATTAAAGTTGGTTTTATTTAAAACTATCCTATAAATATATATTTTAGAGGACAATTTTACATAATGATCTTATTTTTTAATAAACCATCTTAAAAGATAAAAATCTTCTTCTATTTAGTATACTCTTTTAAATTTATAGTAGATATAATTAATTTGTTCAAGATAAATAATTTTAGTCCATCAAGTTTTATAATTTTGACATCTTGAATTTATATAATTACACAAGAAAGTTGACCATTAATTGTTTGCTTTATAGTTCTCCAATTTATATTAAAATATTTTATTATAAATATTAAAGAGTTAATCGACACCCCAATTAACTCATCCAGCAACACAATCTAATTCTACTCTTATCTACAATTAAAAAAAAAAAAAAACCTCCGTAGATTTTATTAAGGAATAATAAGAGATATCCTTGAAGATTAAGCCAAATTAAAAAAAAAAAAAACCCTGATATTTAAAAATGAACAAATATATCCCTTGAAAATTGGATAAATTAATATAATAAAAATAAAATTGTCCCTTGTACAATGAATTAATATAATAAGAATAAAATTATTTAAAATAACAATAATTGAGATAAAATTGTAAAAAAAAGATATAATTGTTAAAAGAAATAAATTGAGGATATAATTCATTATGCTATTGCGAAGTTAAATGTTGTATTAGTCAATTATGTATTAATAATAAGGATAAAATAGTTTGTTTAAATGTCTTTTAAATATTCAAGGACACAACAGTCATTTTGTATAGAAGTTATTGGGTATAAAGTACCTTTAAGGGTATTAATTTTTTATCCAAACTTTAAGTGGGTATTTATTCATCTTCAAGTATAAAGGGTACTTGTCTTTGGCTTAATCTTCGGGGCATTTTTTAATATCCTTTTTATTGATTAGTAGAAGTATATAGTTAATAAGATATTCAATGATATGCATGTGATATTCAATTACTATTGTTAATATATATTATTAAAATTCAAAAGTAAGACCAGTTGTCTTACATCATAAAAAGCAGAAAAAAAAAAATGTTAGGCCAAAGCAAAAATACCCACTAAACTGAACCGAGCCGAACAGAATCGAATCATTCAATTCGATTCTGCTCCAAAAACAAGTTTGGTTTTATTTAGCTGCCCAATAAAAAGGCTCAAGGATAAGGCCTAAAACTAGAACATATTTTTCTTCTGGCATTCAATAGTCTTTAAGAAAATAAAAGATTAAAATATCTACCACAATAATATTGAAAAGATTGGTAAAATTTTACACCTCATACAAGAATTAAAGTATCTCAAATATAAAAGAATAATTTCTAAGTTAAAAGAGCTTATAATAAAAACAAATATAAATACATCAATTTCTGTTGTCTTTTCCTTGAAATTGAAACTCTCCTTGAAGCAATCACAACATAAATAAATATAAAAATAATATCTCACATAGGCCTAACCAAAATTGTCCAATCGACCCAAACCAAAAATGAAAACCAATTAGGATAGAATGTAAAATTTCATATAAAATTTTAATATTTATAAAAATTATAAATAAATAAAAAAAATTATAATTATTTACATAAATTTATGTAAAAATAAGAAAAAAATTATTATAAATTTTTAAAGATTATTTCCTTTTTATAATTTTCATATAATTTAAGAACTATATGAAAATATTCTTAAAATTTTGAAAACCAAGTTGAATTGAGGTGGACTGAACTAGAACTAGGCTGAACCAAATCAAACCAAACTAATTTGGTTCGATTCGATTTCACAATTCATGTATTTCATATTTGGTTCAATTTTTAAGAAAACCAAATTAAACCCTATTTTACTCACCCCTAGTCTCACATCTTAATATTCAAACCATCAAACTTATTTTCATTCTAAAACTAAATTAGTAGCCCAATTCAATTAACAAAGAGTTGTACAAAAGCATAATTTAAGAGAAAATGACATTGTGAAAAATATGAACATATCTGTACTTACAAATAAAAATTTTATTTTAGAATAACCTTAATGTTTGTGGAATCCTATTACTAAATAAGTAACTGATCATATTATTTCAATCCCAACACAAAAGATAAATAAAGGGAGAATGCCCATTACCCTCATTTTTTTTGAATTAATATTTCATTGCTCCCTTATATTTTCTTTAATATCTCATCATCTCTTTAATTTCTGATTTTATCTTTTAATATTTCAAATATTTTTGATTTTACCATTTTATAAACCAATTGAGTTGAAGGGTAAAATTGAACAAATATAAGAATCATGGGAGTTATGAGATATTAAAAAAAATATAAGAGAATAATAAAATATTAATTCAAAAAGTAGGGAATAATACGCATTCTCCCATAAATAAATATGAAAAATATAATATCAAAGTGTTGAGAAAAAGAATGATGAATCATCATATTTCTTCTTGTGTTCATTTTTATCCCACGAAACTATAAATATATAGTTAACTTTAATTATAAGAAGAATAAAATTGAGGGCATTTGTAACGACCAAATGTATAAATATAAATTTTTATTACTGCTTATATCCTGCAAAATTGCAGTAAGTAGCAGTAGCATCAAAATAACAACGTAAAAAAAAAAAAAAAAAGAGCGCATAATCAAAATTTTCCATTAATGGCTGGGCTACAGTGACCATCTCATTGACCTTCTCCTTAGATAGCGTGCAGTCCTTTGGAAAATAATCAAAAAAGAAAGAAAAAATGAATGCATTACTAAAGGAATAAATAAATATAAAAAAAATCAATGAAAAATTAAGCCCAAATATATAAATGATAATTTAATTAAGGCTAAAAATAAGTAAAAATACAATAAAAATAGCACACAAAATAGGAATTTCTGTAGATAATAAATATACGAGGCTTATTAAAAAAAATTACTTCAAGTTGAGTATGTATAGTTGGGACATAATTAATTGTCGCATCCAATATTTCATTCAATATTTAATGACTTTAAAAGGGAAAATTTTCGATTCCTTCTATTATTTGACCTAATACTCTTATGTCCTCTATTATTTATATAATATCCCGAATTATTCTTCTATTAATTGAAAAGGTTAAATAGAATAACATGAAAGTGCTTAAATTTTAGCTTATTAATTTAAATAGTCCTAATAATTTCAAAAATATTCATAAAAATTTTTAATTTATTAAAAAATAACAATTACATCCTTATATAATAGTAATTAGTTAAAAAAAATTTTTCAACTCCTAATTAAAAATAAATATTAAAATAATAATATTTTTATTTTATAATAGATTGATAACTATTTTATAAATTATCTTTTAAATACAAATTTATTTAAATTTCAAATTTCTTTTAAACATGATATATAAATTGAAAGATCAATTTTATTTAATATTTAAATAATTTATAATATTTAAAAAAATTTAAATTTAGATAAAATTTTATTTAAAGAATAATTTATAATATTTTATTTAATATTTAATATAAAAAGGTCTAAAGGCGTAGCCAAGGTGGTTAGCATCCCTCGCTCACTTCCTAACCACCACAATTTGAATCTTTCAGGCAAAAATAGGCTTTGGGCTCCATCCTCTTACTTTTTAAAAAAAGAAAAAAAATATTTTTTATATTGATTACCACACATAAAGAACAATATATTAAAAAAAATATCATATAAATACTATTACATGTACAAATTTATTTATATAAATTGATATGATAATGTTATATCATATTACTATATATCCTACATTTCTTAAAAATCTTTAGTTTGAAATATTTTTCAGTTGTAAAATCTATTCTTTTAGTTTAAAATATCATGATTCTTTTAGTTACAAAATTCATTATTGTTTCAAATTGGAAAAAAAATTAATGGCATGTGAGTTCTTAAAATTTGACTCATTAACCTAATTAGTCTTATCTAGTAATTTCAAAAATACTCATAAAATGTTTAATTTGTTAAAAAATAACAATTATAATCTTATTTAATAGTAGTTAGCTAAAAGATAAATAAAATATTAAATGTTTGATTTATTATTTTCTAATACCTATGTAATACAAAATTGGTAATATATTATAAAATAAATAAACTTATATTTTAATTATAATATATTAATAAGTTTTATTATCAATGTGTTATAAAATAAAATATATTATTATTTGAAATTTATTTTTAATTACGAGTTGAAAATAATTTTTAAGCTAATTATTATTATACAATGGATATAATTATTATTTTTTAATAAATTAAAATTTTTATGAATATTTTTAAAACTATTAGGAGTATTTAAATTAAAATGTTAAATTTTAAGAACTCACATGTTATTATAATTAATCTTATCAACTAATTGGAGGGGATTTAGGCATTATGCAAATAATAGGTCGTGAATAGTGTCATATCAATACTAGGGATGGCAATGGGGCGAGGTGGGGGTGGGGAGGTATGTCCCATTCTCCATCCCGTTTTCTATTTTAACCCCCATTCCTTGCCCTATTTCCTACTAAATTTAATGGGATTGGGATGGAGAATCTCCACGTGAAGAATGAGTTTCTCATCCCCATATCAATTCCTTATTTTATATTATTTTTATAAATTAATTTTAATAATATAAGAATTTAATTAACTTAAATAATAATATTATTATTATATTATTGGAAACACAATATAGGATCTTTTTAATTTTTAATCTTTTACTTTTTATTTATATATTCTATTTTTTTTA
The DNA here is from genome assembly GCA_022749755.1 of Azadirachta indica. NCBI lineage: Eukaryota > Viridiplantae > Streptophyta > Magnoliopsida > Sapindales > Meliaceae > Azadirachta > Azadirachta indica. The sequence goes on along the minus strand of CM040441.1, from coordinate 5,069,938 downwards.
TAACATTAATTCATGACTTCATAATTTTTTATTATTAATTATATTTAATTATAATATATAATTTTAAAAATTATAATATAAAATTATATTTACATATATAAAATTTAATTTATAAATTATAATATATTTATATTATGTTTTATTGAGGGTTGGGGTTGGGGTAGGGGTGGGGGTGGGGTGGGGAGAGGTAAATCAATCTCCATTCTATTAATAAATTGGGGATTAATTTCTTCCCGTTTTCCACTTCATTCCTCGTAAATTTATTTAAATTCTTTCTATTAGAAGTGGATTCTTATAAATTTGGGGTCCCGTAAGATATTTTGCTATTCCTAATCAATACCATCCTCTATGATAGTATTCAAAAGTTGGCATTGTTTATAGACTGGATCATGTTGGGCTATGATACTAATTGGGTTTAGTATTGAGCCTATAAATAATAACTTTGATTCATTTGTATAATTTTTATTATTAACAAATAAAATTAATTTTAATAGTAGAGAGAATAAATAATAATAGCAATTTTCTTCTCGAGTGTTACCTTTTAGCATATCGCCTTATTCTACATGGGACAGAAATAAAAAGTATGATACTTAGTAGTCGCAGGGATGGATAGAATGTTTGTGTTTATGCACGAGATGAGGCAGAGTTGGCCATTGATATTTTACTCCCTGAAGCTTGGGATAAAAAACAAATAGCTCCAGTTTGCAATGATTCTTTTACTATCGCAGATGTGGTGAGATATTTCTGTTTGTTTTTTGTATGAAACAGGAGAATTTGTTGGAAACAAATTTATAGTGTATATATATATATATATTAAAATGAAATATTTTTTATTTAAATATATAAAAATAAAATAAATATATAAAATAAGATATTTAAAAATTTATGACAATTAATTTTTAAATTATTATCTTTCACCACATAAATTTAACATAAAGCCATTCGTGGAAGATATTAAAGGGTCATATAAGTTAAATTATTTTATAATTCATTCACTATTATTTTATATTTGAAATATTAAAATATTAAAGGGTTTTTAAAATATTAACGGGTTCAGTTAAGGTGGATAATATTATTTTGTAAGTTTATAAATAATCAATGGAAGTAAAAACATTTAAGTACATTTTTTAAAAATTTAAAGTTTTATTAACTAATCAATTTCTGGAACTAAATAGATTTAAAACGATAACTAAAATATAATATTTTTACCCAAATTATTATACACAACTATTAAAAGTCTCCCAATCACTAAAATTAAAGTTGTCTACTTTTCAAATTTTCACGAAAAGAGATTAAAAGTTACTGTCAAATATTTTTACACTTATGTTTAATTTTGAATACTTCTGTAAATTTTTCCTAAAGCTTTAGACTTCATTTGCTTTAGTTAAGTTTTGAAACAAAGCTAGAATCTTTTAACAAAACCTACTTATTATTCTGTTAATATTTATAATCCATGTGTTCCATATCACAGCAACAATGGCTTGCGTCTGAAGATATTAGCAGCCCAATACCAAACTAGCGTTAGCCAATACAGTGAAAATTGAATATATGTAGTGACAGAAGCAGCACTCGCTATTAGGCAGTCACCTAGCACACAGCTGCTTGAGGATTATTAGAAGTTTCTTTGGGCAAAGAGAGGAAAAATTACACTTCAATTATGAGCAATTTCAACCTACACTCTCAATAATTAACTCTTCTCTTGCCAATAACTGATTTCAGGACAATTTTTTGGGCTTAAAACAAAATTGGGGGTAAGATGAAGAAATGGTTACAACCAAAAATTTGACAATGATCATGCTGCTTTCTTGCGTGCGAATCGCTGCAAAGATGATGATAGTTCACCTTCCTCACTTAGTTTTTGCTTCTTTTTAGCTAATGACTGTTCTTCATTCAATCGTAGTTAAAAAAATAAAGAATGTTTGATTTATTATTTTCTAATACCTACACAATACAGAATTGTTAATATATTGTAAAATAAATAAACTTATATTTTAATTATAATATATTAATAAATTTCATTATTAATGTGTTATAAAATAAAATAAATTATTATTTGAAATTTATTTTTAATTAAGAGTTGAAAACAATTTTTTAACTAATTATTATTTTACAAGGATATAATTATTATTTTTTAATAAATTAAAATTTTATGAATATTTTTAAAACTATTAAAAATATTTAAGTTAATATGCTAAATTTTAAAAACTCACATATTATTATACTTAATCTTTTCAACTAATTGAAGGAGATTCAGACATTATAAAAATAATGAGTCATAAATGCTATCATATCAATACCACACTATATGAGAGTATTCAAAAGTTGGCATTGTTTATAGGCTAGGTCATGTTGGGCTATTATACTAATTGGGCTTACTATTGAGCCTATAAATAATAACTTTGATTCATTTGTATAACTTTTATTATTAACAAATAAAATTAATTTTAAATAATAAAACTGAAATTATAATACAATAAAATTTAATGGTGAGTACTTTTACTTAACCAAGTATTACCTTGAAAACAGAAGTTTTACTAGCACCCGAACAAAACCAGAAACCCTTCTCTCTGTGACGTCAAAAGGAGATATTCCATATTATCAATTATATGCTTGAGAATGGAGATACCAATTTCTACCCCCAATATATTCATGCGCTAAATGCAATGCAGAAACAAAATAAAACCAGGAGAAGTAATAAAGATAATCATAAAGAAGACTTTATTACTTACTTAAGAAAATGAAGCACACTTGACAATAGCTCTGAGTTTAGCTTCTCGTATATTTCGAATCTGCTAAGCAAAGAGAAACGAAAGCCTTAAATAGGCGCACAAAAGCTAGGGGGGTGCACACTGGGCCCCATCGGCACTAGCGAAAAGACGCACTACCAAAAGGCGACACCACAACAAAAGGCGCGAAACAAACACGGGAAAACACAAAAGACACTTTTTAGGAGCGGGAACTTCCCTGCATCACTCCTTTACAATTATTAAAAGTGGGATGACCCCACGACACTGACTCTAGTGGAGCACCGTCCACTTTCTGACATTGGGGATAAGATTCCCTTATCTTGATGGGTCCCTCATACTTCCGTGTCGGCAGAATCTTTCAGGAATGATTCCAGTTCTTCGAGGAGTGAGGAAACACGTGAGAGTCTTTGGCGTGCTTCTTGGGCTTGTTGTATCCCATACGGCCCATACCATTCAGGAGTGGCTCCTTCACGGTACCTTTTATGTTCTGCTCAGTGTACCCCTTGGAGGTCTTTGAGTGCTGCCAAGGCCCTTTTGCTTGCTTCTTCAGTAATTGCACAATATTGGGCTCGAAGCCTGTTCTGTGTGTGGTATGAGATCCTTTGCCTGGGGAGTCTGAGTAAGGCCTTTTCTTGCTGCCATAGTCCATCGTATGCCAAAGCATATGGGTAACTTGCTCCGCATAGTTGACTATCAGGGAGTTGTGTTGGTCTGCGAGGTGGACTGGCATAGTCTTCCACTAGTCCAAGACTTTTTGGAGTTGAACGAGCTGAGGAACTTGATCCTCCGCTTGACCCTCTGGTCTCTTGTCTTGATCTGTGAGATGCCATCCTGCAAAACAAAGATAGTTAACTAATCTGCTTAGGGCATTTGCTAACTCATTTTTCTTGCCATCTATATGTTCAATATGGACAGGAATCCCTATCCCAGTGAGGTAGTCTGTGAATGCAATCCATCGCACTCCAGATGGCTTGTGTGTACTGGACTTGTTATAAAAACTGACTATCGCATGACAATAAGTTCTGAGAACAATTTCTAGCTTGTCCAGGTAATAAATTTTGAATTTTTCCAGTGCCTTCATTGCCGCATGAATTTCTGCGTCAATAGTAGCTTTAGGCACTTGGAACTTTCCTAAAGCATAAGCACATACTCTTTCTGTGCTCTTAGGATCAGTAGATCCCTGCTTCTATTTGCAAACTGCTCCCCATCCGTCCATAAAACCATCTGATTCTATCACAATAGCTGAGCTTGGTGGCGGTATGTTTAGGTCGGGTAGGTTTTGAACCCGAGTTTGAATCTCTGCAACTAAAGCCCAATCCTGCTTGTTCATTCTTCTTTCTCCGGTTGGACTTGCCTTTGCGTATAATGGGCTGAGAAGCCGGCTCATATCTTTTATGTACATTCTGGCATAGTTTATAAGGACCAAGAAGGATTTCAATCCTTGTAGGGTTTCTAGCTTTAATCTGTCCGTTTGGATGACCTTCTTCACTATGTGGGGCTGAAGTTTCAGCTTCCCTTTGTTGATGATGGCTCCAAGAAATTCTATCTCCTGCTGAGCTAATTTCATTTTTGTTGGGCTGAGGATAAGCCCATTTTGCTTCACGATGTTCAGCATGATCTCCACATGCTTCTCATGTTCTTCCATAGTATTGGAGAATACTAGGATGTCATCTATGTATACTGCAATGAACTCCTCTGTTCCTGCGAAGCATTGGTCCATCTTTCTTTGGAATACGGCTGGAGCATTCTTGAGTCCAAATGGCATCACTACCCACTCATAGAGCCCTTGTGGAACCCAAAAGGCGGTCCACTCAATTGAGGCCGGGTGCATAGCGACTTGATGGAAGCCCGATTTTAGATCGAACTTGGAGAAGTACTTGGCTCCTCCTACTCTGCTCATGATTGTGTGTATTCCAGGAAGGGAATACTGATCCTTTTCAGTAAGATCATTGAGTCGCTTGTAGTTGAAAACCATACGTTCCTTTCCATGCACCTCTTTCTTAGTCACAGGATCTATGGTAGTTCCAAAGTTTACCATAAATGCAGTAGTCCTGTGCTTAGACTTGCTTGGCCTGATTACCCCGATCTTGAGTAAGGCGTCAACATGCCTTCTGAATTGTTGTTCCATCTGGGGTGTAACGTGCTTAAGAGGGGGATCTTCTATAATCAGGTTCGGGTTGGTGATGTTTAGTTGACAGACCACCTGATTCTTTACCCAATATTTCATAGGATTATCCCCTATGTACCCCTGTTGTAAGAGCTCCTGAATAAGCTACTTCTGTTTCGAGAGAAATCCATGATCAGGTTTATTAATAGTCCCGACCATTAGCTCCTTGTGCTGATCATAGAACACCTCTTCTTCTTCCGAGCTTGACTCAGATTTTGGCTTAATAGATTCCTAAGCTTGAATAGCTGGTGCAGCCAGTCTGGTTTCAAATGTTGTAACGTTTTTATAGAACGTTACTGTTGAACCTTCTATCCTGAGGCCACCATACATGCTTCTGATGAAGTTGCATCCTATGATAAGCTCTATCCTGTCTCCGAGGTTCATGTAAAAGGCGTATGTGTAGGGAATTCTGAAGCTGTGCCCATTGATTATCATTTTTCCTCCTTTAAGCTTCTTATCTACAGTCTGTGCTGAGTTAATTCCCTTGAACTGAACAGAATATGGGTTCTGCTCGATGGTCCCTACTAGTAGTGCCTTTATATCTACACAGCATGTAGTAGCTCCAGTGTCCAGAATAGACCTGAGCTTGAAGGGCTTGATACCTGGGATGTCCATGATTACATCCAGGTTATAGAGCATGTTGTTTCTGACTGCCCTTTCCTTTACTTCTAGTGTGGCTATCTTGTGGTCATCTGCTTTAGCCACGATTCTGCTTGTGGTTTCTGCTTCCCAATAAGCTAGATTTTCTTCCTCAGTGGATTCCACAACCACATCCATTCCTTTTGCCTGAGCTGATGATTCGGCTTGAGTTTGTTTTTTAGCCTCGGGGAATACAAATTCTTCCGAGCTTGCTGAACTGATTAAGCCAACTTTCTTGTGTTCATCTCTTTTTTCTCTTCTCCTTCTTCTGTCTTCTTCTTTGAGTTGGAGTCTGGCTAACTCAAGTTCATTCTGCTGATTTATTTCAGCTTTAACCTTGTAGTATTCTACTTCCTTTCTTAGCCTTGTCATTTCACTTTCACACCATTTGATGTAGTCTTGCTGCTGATGAAGCAGTGACTGTGGGTTGTATGGCATTGGTGTTGATACTGGAGGCTGTTCTACCTTGACATCACAGTAATTGATACTGCATAATCCACAGCATGTGAGCTTACATTTTCCGCAGTGGATTCTATTTCTTTTGCTAGACTCCCTTTTGCAAAAGTGACATCGGTAGTACCTAGAGTCAGCAATTTCTCCACAATGCTCGTAACTGTGTGAGCATTTATACTGGGTTTCTGAGACTTTAACCATGGGTTTCCATGTTCCAGATTTACCCATCTAGTATGTCCTATCTTCTTCCCTGAACATGTAACACTGCTCAATGTGAGCAACAATATATTCCAGAGCATCTTCTTTGTTTTCACCTTCTGTTAGACTGAAGATAGCATCAGAGTCTGGTTCTTCATCCTGTACCGAGACTATCTCATAGTCATCAGGAATATCCAGACCTTCATAAGCTGCTACTCTTTTAACGTTTCTGCGTTCATTGGGACATTCCCTTGCAAAGTGCCCTTCGTCACCACAAAGGTAGCATTTGCACCGCTTTACTCTGATCAGGTGCTTCTTCTTTTCTATCCGAGCATGGCTTGAGTATGCCTTGCCCTTGTAGGTTGTAGACTTTCTTACCCCGAGTCTCTTCTTGTTAGAGCCATCCTTATAATATCTCGGAATTAGAATATCTTTGCAGAATGAAAGGCTCTTGAGACTTCTTTTGAATGCCGCATCTTTGCATTCCTTATAATTTCTCAATCTCTCCAAGGCAGTTCTCAATGAATTCCATTTTATCATGGTTGTCTGTAAGGCCTTGGGCCGCCACATAATTTTTAGTTATGCTTTCCCATCTACTGAAGACTTCGTGGAATAGTCCCAGTTGTTGCGGCATCACGAACATAGCACCAATTGTGAACTAAGCTGAGGGGAGTTGCCACCATTGTTAGTACTTATCTTGTCTGAACTTAGGCGCTCTTGATTGATAACCCTCATACAGAGGTGCCGTAGGTAACTGAACAGGTGGTGTCAGGTTAGTTGCTGGAGGATAACCAACAGGGGTCATAGCAACTTCTGGTGGTGGAGTGTAATCCACTATTTCTGAGAACACCTTTTGATTCTCCTGCTCTTGCATTAGTCTCCTTAGCTGCGGATACTGAGGTTAAGTACCGGGACTATTCCATTTGATGAGGTTAGTCACCTTTTGACGAGGTCTGTTCGGAGAACTGGGAAGAGATCATGGCATCTATTCCATTTGATGACACTGAGGTTAAGTACCTTAAATATGCAGACCAAATTATAGCTGCAGGAAGAAAAGAGGATGAACTCATGGAGTATCCGCAGCTAAAGAGATTAATGCAAGAGCAGGAGAATCAAAAGGTGTTCTCAGAAATAGTGGATGACACTCTACCACCAGAAGTTGCTATGACCCCTGTTGGTTATCCTCCAGCAACTAACCTGACACCACCTGCTCAGTTACCTACGGCACCTCTGTATGAGGGTTATCAACCAAGAGCGCCTAAGTTCAGACAAGATAAGTACTCAGAATGGTGGCAGCTCCCTTCAGCTCAGTTCACAACTGGTGCTATGTTCGTGATGCCGCGACAACTGGGACTATTCCACGAAGTCTTCAGTAGATGGGAAAGCATAACCAAAAATTATGTGGCGGCCCAAGGCTTTACAGACAACCATGATAAAATGGAATTCATTGAGAACTGCCTTGGAGAGGTTGAAAAATTAACGTGGATTCAGTGGCGAATGACATACACAACAGAGTATAAGTCTTTGATAGCAAACGCTACAGGAAGAGAAGGAACACAGAACATACTCTCTCAAATCAGAAGGGTATTCACCCTTGAGGACCCAGCCACAGAAAATACAACTATCCAAGATCAGGCTTATCGAGACCTGGAACGTTTGGCTTGTCATGATGTCAAACATATAGTCTAGTACTTAAACGATTTTGGAAGGTTAGCAGCCAAGACCGGGCGATTATTTATTAGCTTGGAATTATCAGTGAAAATCTGGTTGAAAATGCCAAGAGAGCTCGGGAACAAAATAAAGAGTGCTTTTGAAGCCTCTAACCCAGCCAACCAGGTCAGAGTATTCCCCAGAATACTCTTCACTTACAAATACCTCGAGAACGAATGCAAAGATGAGGCATTCAAAAGAAGTCTCAAGAGCCTTTCATTCTGTAGAGATATTCCAATTCCGGGATATTATAAGGATGGCTCTAGCAAGAAGAGACTTGGGGTAAGAAAGTCTACAACCTACAAGGGCAAGGCACACTCAAGCCATGCTTGGATAGAAAAGAAAAAGCACCTGATCAAGGAAAAGCGGTGCAAATGCTACCTTTGTGGTGACGAAGGGCATTTCGCAAGAGAATGTCCCAATGAACGCAGAAACGTTAAGAGAGTAGCAGCTTATGAAGGTTTGGATATTCCTGATGACTATGAGATAGTCTCGGTACAGGATGGAAAACCAGACTCTGATGCTATCTTCAGCCTAACAGAAGGTGAAAACGAGGAAGATGCTCTGGAACATAATCTTGCTCACATTGAGTAATGTTACATGTTCAGGGAAGAAGATAGGACATACTGGATGGGTAAATCTGGAACATGGCAACCCATGGTTAAAGTCTCAAAAATCCAGTATAAATGCTCACACAGTTACGAGCATTGTGGAGAAATTACTGACTCTAAGTACTACCGATGTCACTTTTGCAAAAAAGAGTCTAGCAAAAGAAACAGAATCTACTGCAGAAAATGTAAACTCACGTGCTGTGGATTATGCAGTATCAATTACTGTGATGTCAAGGTAGAACAGCCTCCAGTATCAACACCAATGCCATACAACCCACAGTCATTGCTTCATTAGCAGCAAGACTACATCAAATGGTGTGAAAGTGAAATGGCAAGGCTAAGAAATGAAGTAGAATACTACAAGGTTAAAGCTGAAATAAATCAGCAGAATGAACTTGAGTTAGCCAGACTCCAACTCAAAGAAGAAGACAGAAGAAGAAGAAGAGAAAGAAGAGCTGAACACAAGAAAGTTGGCTTAATCAGCTCAGCAAGCTCGGAAGAATTTGTATTCCCCGAGGCTAAAAAACAAACTCAAGCCGAATCATCAACTAAGGCAAAAGGAAAGGATGTGGTTGTGGAATCCACTGAGGAAGAAAATCTAGCTTATTGGGAAGCAGAAACCACAAGTAGAATCGTGGTTAAAGCAGATGACCACAAGATAGCCACACCAGAAGTAAAAGAAAGGGCAATCAGAAACAACATGCTCTATAACCTGAATGTAATCATGGACATCCCAAGTATCAAGCCCTTCAAGCTCAGGTCTATTCTGGACACTAGAGCTACTACATGCTGTGTAGATATAAAGGCACTACCAGCAGGGACCATCGAGCAGAACCCATATTCTGTTCAGTTCAAGGGAATTAACTCAGCACAGACTGTAGATAAAAAGCTTAAAGGAGGAAAAATGATAATCAATGGGTACAGCTTCAGAATTCCCTACACATACGCCTTTTACATGAACCTCAGAGACAGGATAGAGCTCATCATAGGATGCAACTTCATCAGAAGCATGTATGGTGGCCTCAGGATAGAAGGTTCAACAGTAACGTTCTATAAAAACGTTACAACATTTGAAACCAGACTGGCTGCACCAGCTATTCAATCTTAGGAATCTATTAAGCCAGAATCTGAGTCAAGCTCGGAAGAAGAAGAGGTGTGCTATGATCAGCACAAGGAGCTAATGGTCGGGACTATTAATAAACCTGATCATGGATTTCTCTCGAAACAGAAGTAGCTCATTCAGGAGCTCTTACAGCAGGGGTACATAGGGGATAATCCTATGAAATATTGGGTAAAGAATCAGGTGGTCTGTCAACTAAACATCACCAACCGAACCTGATTATAGAAGATCCCTCTCTTAAGCACGTTACACCCCAGATGGAACAACAATTCAGAAGGCATGTTGACGCCTTACTCAAGATCGGGGTAATCAGGCCAAGCAAGTCTAAGCACAGGACTACTGCATTTATGGTAAACTCTGGAACTACCATAGATCCTGTGACTAAGAAAGAGGTGCATGGAAAGAAACGTATGGTTTTCAACTACAAGCGACTCAATGATCTTACTGAAAAGGATCAGTATTCCCTTCCTGGAATACACACAATCATGAGCAGAGTAGAAGGAGCCAAGTACTTCTCCAAGTTCGATCTAAAATCGGGCTTCCATCAAGTCGCTATGCATCCGGCCTCAATTGAGTGGACCGCCTTTTGGGTTCCACAAGGGCTCTATGAGTGGGTAGTGATGCCATTTGGACTCAATAATGCTCCAGCCGTATTCCAAAGAAAGATGGACCAATGCTTCGCAGGAACAGAGGAGTTCATTGCAGTATACATAGATGACATCCTAGTATTCTCCAATACTATGGAAGAACATGAGAAGCATGTGGAGATCATGCAGAACATCGTGAAGAAAAATGGGCTTATCCTCAGCCCAACAAAAATGAAATTGGCTCAGTAGGAGATAGAATTTCTTGGAGCCATCATCAACAAAGGGAAGCTGAAACTTCAACCCCACATAGTGAAGAAGGTCATCCAAACGGACAGATCAATGCTAGAAACCCTACAAGGATTGAAATCCTTCTTGGGCCTTCTAAACTATGCCAGAATGTACATAAAGGATATGGGCCGGCTTCTCAGCCCATTATACGCAAAGGCAAGTCCAACCGGAGAAAGAAGAATGAACAAGCAGGATTGGGCTTTAGTTGCAGAGATTCAAACTCGGGTTCAAAACCTACTCGAACTAGACATACCGCCCCCAAGCTCAGCTATTGTGATAGAATCAGATGGTTCTATGGACGGATGGGGAGCAGTTTGCAAATGGAAGCAGGGATCTACTGATTCTAAGAGCACAGAAAGAGTATGTGCTTATGCTTCAGGAAAGTTCCAAGTGCCTAAAGCTACTATTGACGCAGAAATTCATGCGGCAATGAAGGCACTGGAAAAATTCAAAATTTATTACTTGGACAAGCTAGAAATTGTTCTCAGAACTGATTGTCATGCGATAGTCAGTTTTTATAATAAGTCCAGTACACACAAGCCATCTCGAGTGCGATGGATTGCATTCAGGACTACCTCATTGGGATAGGGATTCCTGTCCATATTGAACATATAGATGGCAAGAAAAATGAGTTAGCAGATGCCCTAAGCAGATTAGTTAACTATCTCTGTTTTGCAGGATGGCATCTCATAGATCAAGACAAGAGACCAGAGGGTCAAGCGGAGGATCAAGTTCCTCAGCTCGTTCAACTCCAGAAAGTCTTAGACGAGTGGAAGACTATGCTAGTCCACCTCGCAGACCAACACAGCTCCCTGATAGTCAACTATGCGGAGCAAGTTACCTATATGCTTTGGTATACGATGGACTATGGCAGCAAGAAAAGGCCTTACTCAGACTCCCCAGGTAAGGGATCTCATACCACAAACAGAACAGGCTTCGAGCCCAATACTGTGCAATTACTGAAGAAGCAAGCAAAAGGACCTTGGCAGCACTCAGAGACCTTCAAGGGGTACACTCAGCAGAACATAAAAGGTACTGTGAATGAGCCACTCCTAAATGGTATGGGCCGTATGGGATACAACAAGCCCAAGAAGCACGCTGAAGACTCTCACGTGTTTCCTCACTCCTCAAAGAACTGGAATCATTCCTGGAAGATTCCACCGACACGAAAGCATGAGGGACCCATCAAGATAAGGGAATCTTATCCCCAATGTCAGAAAGTGGACGGTGCTCCACTAGAGTTAGTGTCGTGGGGTCATCCCACTTTTAATAATTGTAAAGGAGTGATGCAAGAAATTTATTATACACCTCCTCCAGAACAACCCGAGGTAATAGTAGCCACAGGATGGGATGATGAACCACCTGCACCACCTCAGGATAATCAGTGTCGGGGATGGCTTTCACCCGAGCCTGATTATGATACAGACGAAGACGATGCATCTGCAACAGCTAACTTCTTAGCTAAAATGCATCTAGATCAACAGCAACAAACTTGGGATCAGTATCATCAGGAAGCTTTCCAATGGATAAATCCATTTGAGGAAGTTGGTGGGGATAAAGGCCCTACTAAAACCCAAGCCAGCTCAAGCTCAACTTCTAAGGAACCTGATGTGATCAACCAAAGTCCTTCCCTCTCAAATGGCTCCAATAACTATATTTAACAGCTATAATTGAAATTACTTAAATGACTTTGAAAAGTATGTACAAAGTTGACAATGGTAGAGTGTAGCCTGAAGTGCATAGATGTATGAACAATGAGCTATGTGTGAAAGAGCATAAATGAAATTGGCAAAGAAATCCCCTGAATTTCACAAGGCTTTGGTGACAATTGTATCAAACTGTTGGAGGAAGAAATTTACCACCAACGGTCAAAAAATAAACACAGAAGCTATTTTATAAAACCCTATGCCTAACAGCTTCAATACATAAGCTTATCCCTTACTTCTCTACTCTTAACACCTGAAAAGAAATACAATGTCATATTCATCAAATGTAGGAAACAACATCAACAGAGGTGTGATTCGTATGCATAATAGAGAATGCATGCGTAAGGAGAAAGTAGCAATTAAGGTCTTTGAAAGCAGTAACAACCCTAACAAAATTTACTTTGTTTGTCAAATTAGGAAATTTTCTTACTTTGAATGGTGGAGACCAAATGAAGATGAATATACAACAAGCAACACCCAAAGGTACAATGATGATAGCTTAGAAACATTGATGGAAAGTTTGAAGCAAACTTCCAAAGAATTGATGTTGGCAACAAGCAATATACAGATGCATGGAAATGAGAATAATGCAATGAAGATGGCGGTGTTAATGAATATCACTTTTTTCACTGGCTCTATGTGTAATATTATAGCAGCTACAACAATTAGGAGGTAAATGCATGCTTAGTGCTGAATATGTAATCCTATAGTAAGTACAACAATTAAGAAGTGAATGCATGTAAACATGAAATGGGAATGGTTATGAGTATATAATATTTATGCAGTTTATAATGGCTTTTGGTAATATAGAGTAATCAAATCAGATGATTGTAATGCTGGAAATGCTTACAAAAATACCTTACAACAATAACACACATTTAGTGACCAAATTCTGAAATCAACACTCCTAAATTAACACACATTTAGTAAGAAAATTATGAAAATGCAAGTCTTAGCAATAGTATTTAAGGCCACATTGGAAAATTAACACTTGAAAATAAATACTGTAAAGCAACATTTCCATGCCAACAGTTAAAAACATCTACTTCAAATGCATATTCTAACATTAAGCAACACTTCTAAAGTAATTGTTCTACTCCCAACACTTCAAAAGCAACACAATGCAAAAGCCATACTTTAAAACAAACACAAACTCAATTGCCATTGCAACAGTCTCCATTATAACACTTGAAAATCCAGCACTCCCAAATTGATTCTAACAACAGCAAACTTAACTACCAAAAGCCTTCCAGAAACTTGAATAACATCATCAAAATATTCATTTCATTAAACACTCCCAAATTGATTCCAACAACAGCTAACTCAAATACCAAAAACATTGCAAAAACTTGAATAACATCATCACAATATTCATTTCATTAAATCCAAAGTTAGTTATCAACAAAAGATTTAAAAAGTATTGACTTGCATATACAAAGTAAGCTATTCTGTCATTCAAAATCAGCTATTTCATAAATACCCTGAACAAAAAAATTGCATCTAATTAATGCCGATAAACTGCAGAAAGTTAATCAAGACAATGTATATGTTCTTGATTTACTTTATTGAATTTTTACAATGTGGAACCTACAAAATACAAACGAAAAAAATACAGTTGCATTAATATATATGGACAATTACCCTGCACATGTAGTGAGTTGTAGTAGCACAAAAAATATCCCCCAAAAACTTGAAACAAAAAGCAAAACATGCAACTTCAGTTCTGCTGTGTTTCCTGAGTTATAGAACTTGTTAAAGTAAGCGTTTATTAGAAATGCCATAATGGCTTAAGCAAAATCAGTAAATAATGCATTTGAGAAATTGATGTTTGTTCCCTAAACCAAGTTGTAAGCCACCAACAGCTTCTTCATTCCCCCCATCAGCCTGTAAGATAATATGTAAGTGTTAAATTAATACCATTTTATCAGATATCCAAGAACATGCCATAAACTCATGGAAACAAGAATGGGGATAACTTGTTCCTTATGCCTAAAAGCTTTTTTCCCCTTGACAGAACCTAAACTGCTTGCTGATCTACAAGTTCTTTTATTATGGCCCAGCTCTTCACACGCACCACATCTAACTGCCACACTTCTATTGGTACAAGCATCAGATTCACCATCCTCTTTTCTTCTCCTCAGCATTGGTTTGCCAACCTTTTTTCGCACCGATGGTGGATGTGACTCCTCTATGTTGTCAAGATCAGACCATAAAGGCTCATCTGGAATGGGTGTTATTCTGTAAGCATATGTTCTCAAATAATGCTCTTGGGTCAGAAATTAGTGGACATAATTGGCAATTATATTCTGGTCAGGTTAGATTTAATCATAAACTAGCATAAATTATGAAAATCAATTTTGGTCTCTTACTAATTGGCAATTATATTTCTGCGTTACTAGCTACAAATCAAAACGCAACATGCCTCTTGTTCAGATAAGGGGAAATCCTGGGTACCAAATCCCTTAAGATTAAGTTCTTTTGCCTAAAATTAGTTCCAATGCGTTTCTATTAGTTCTACTCGCTTCTCAAGGTTGATTCTAACGTCCTAAGGTAGAAAAGAAAGTTTGAATCACAAGAAACCATAAATGCAAACCAATAGAAAATGACAACATTTTCTCAAACACAGAGATTCTTATTTCAATGCAAGCAGAAAAAATACACATGGTAATGGTATTCGGAAAAAGAAATAACTTGATCAAAATTCAAAACGTCAAGCGGGCACTTCTCGTGCCGCCGACATTTCACTAAAACCTCAAAGGTCACCATTGTACTCGGTTTTCAACTTCCAATTGAGATCCAGTTCTAACAATGACTAGGGGGCTTAACATTTGGAGAAGGAACTAATATATCTGCTCAGAGGAATGTCTGATGTGTTCGTCTCAAGGGGGTCATGTTCAGCTCAATGTTGTGCTTTGCCTGGCGTTGTTAGGGCTAGACCAGCGAATTGCTCAAGTATGAAGGAAGCTCGTGTTCAAATCTCGGTAACTGGAAATTGAAAGATTCAGGCCTAGGAATCATCCTCAAGTAAAGTTTTCGGCGAAAATGTAGTTTGACTGAAAAGTGGGGGGCTGGGTGTTTTGATCAATGGCCTTAGGACCATGGAGTTCATAAGCCTAATGATAGGAGCCCCAGCGTCTGGTCAATCTAGATGGGTTCTGTTCAGGTTGGCCCAAGACAGATCCTAATCAAGCCATGTCTAGTCAGGTGCCATGTGAGGAAATTTATTTGGATCAGATATAGGCAAATCATAATTCTAGCAAGCGTCTGGTCAGAAGAATTCAAACTGCTATTACAAACTCAACGAAACCGTTACTTGTTAGAATCTTTGCGAAGAAAGGAGTTGGGGTGAGAAGTTCTAATTTGAGATATATTGAAATTCTAATAGAGTACGCTCCGAGTTCTATTAGGACAAAGAAACCAACAGTCTATATATATATATATATATATATCACATTTTACTTATATAAATTCATTTATTATTCTCTCGACAAAGCAATAAAGGAATTTTTCTTTTCAAGGAAGAAGCAAGAAGAGTTCAGCATTTACTGTTAGGTATGGAAGCAGTAAATTTCGATATCAACAAATTTTTTTTTATCATCTCTCTATATCAGAACTGGCTATCTTATAAGCTAGTAATGGATGGGTCAAAAAATCATTTGAAGACTTTTCTTTTAAAGACAATAAATTTGGGTACAATAAATATTTTATGTTGTATAAAGTAAAATTGACATTCATTGTAAAGAGAAATTTAACAAAAAAGAATTTAAGCATATGTAACTGCATATAAAATAAAATGTAATTTTCAACTTTTCAAAATAACTGTGCAAAGTAAAAGGATATTCAAAATATATACCACTTATATGCCCTTTAATTTTAAAAATAGTAACAACACATGAGAGAATAATAGATAAGTCTTAGGTGGTAACTCTTTCCTTTTTACTAAATTCTAGACCAGTCTGCATTTTGAATGGACTTGAATGTCTAAATCTAAATGATTTTTTTTTTTATAAAATGCATTTATAAAAAGATATGTAGTAAAATTAGTTAGAATTTTAAAAAAAAAAAATTTTACTTAATATAAAAATAAATTAAAATTATCGTTGAGTGAAAAATATATATTTAATTATTTTAGATAAATAAATAAATTTAGCTGAAGGATTTAAAAGAAAAATAGGGACTGATTTGATAAAATAATCAAAATATATCTCCTGTGTTGTTTTTATAAAATTCAGTGACCAAAATGTTATTACTCCAAATCTAATTACGAGCGCATTGAATAAACTGAAATAAAATTCAGTTTTCCGTTTTCCCATCAAATCACAGCTCCATAATACAGTAAACGCGAATTCCCTGTTTTCCAGGAATTTCTGTCAGAATCTGAATGGCTTCTCATACGATCAGCCAAAGTCCTCCAACTCGTCGTCTCATGTCGCAAAATCACCGCCCAAGTATCCGACACCTGTCCCGCCACCGCCTCAATCGTCGCCATGGCCTCCTCGTCCCGGCAAGACTTCTATCCGCACTACCACTCAAGGCTCAATCCCTTTCCCAAACGACATCGTTTATGGGACTCCAAGACCGCAGCGCTTGTCGGCCAGAAACTCGGGTCTCAGCTCTTCGGGCAGGCCAGTCAGAGAATGTTGGTGAGGCCTCTCTTTGATTCGGTGCGGTGTGCCGGCGTCGTGGTTGATGGTCTTGAGAAGTCGGACTAGATCCGGTCGTTCGAGGGTTAGAGGTTGATGGAAATGGACGGCTAGGATTTTTTCTTTTTGGCTTTTTCTCTTTTTTTTCGGCCGGCTGTAATTGTTATTGTAATAATTGAGAAACATTTCTAAAAGTAAGAATGTTAAATGGAGTGTTTTTGAATGACTTTATTTGCAATACTTAATTCAATAAATAAATTAGGTTATTTTTCCTATGATTAGACAATGACTACCAATAAATTGTTATTAAGAAAAAATTAATTAAATTAACAAGCCAATTGCTAGCAATTTTTTCTTTTTAACATTCATTTGTTCGCTAAACAGAGAACTTTGTTTATGCATAATAAAAGTAATTGCTACATTTTCAATTTCGAGTACTCGAAAGCATTTTTAAACAACAAAATTGATTCATTTTTCCAAGGAGAGATCAAGGCAATGAGAGCTCAAATCCAAGCAGATTGAAATGAAATGTAAAATCAATTAGGAAAGTTTTTCATTTTGAAACAATGAAAACAGTCGTCCAGTCTTTAAAGAAAACAAGGAAATCTGTTGTTAAGGAGCATTTCTTTTTCTGATCTCTGCAAATTTGCCAGTTCTTGGTCATCACCGAATCTGCCATTAATCCCAGTACTTCCAACCAGCATTTCTGAGGCAGTTGAATGGTTACTGAAAATCCTGAACTTTGATATATAGCTGAAGCAATCTCCAGGAAAAGAAATGCTGAATTGAGGTGGTACATCGACGTCTGCAAAATATGTAACAATCATTAATTCTGGTGATGAATAAAACAAGATTTCTATGTATGAATTTTTCTTCAACTATCAGCCACACCATAAACAAGTTCATTTGTGAAATGAATTTTTCTCAAGTGTGGATGTCTTCATTTCGAAGAATGTGTACTTAAAACTGAAAGCATAATAAAACGACGATCTATTGCAACAAAGAATAAATTTAATTCAAGCTTATGCAAGTCATCACGAGTCATACACGAATGTTTTTGGTGCCTCCATTGACAACTTCATGACCTTGAGTCTTCTTCATCTGTTGAAAGAGAGAGGCTTTCTTGAAGTAGATAATTAAAATTAAGAAATTAGGCATAAACCAATAATTTTTAATAAATATCTACTTAAATAATTAGAAAAGGAAAGATGGATAATGTGTGATACATGTCGTAAGAAAACAGAGCAGGGAAATTAAGCTTGTGCAAAGAAATGCATTCACAATAAACAAAAACTGTTTGTTCTTAAATAGCTCAAAATGGTTATTCCAATTTTATACAGCATAAATACTCTTGTTACATATCTCTCTACGAAATTCTCTTGGACTGAAAATAAACACATGGAAAAAAATAAAAGAAAAAAATGCAGTAGAGCATTGGACTTTGCATGTTCCTCGTTATGGAGTGTTAATTCTCTTGGGTTTTTCTTTCGCTTATAATTCCAGTTAGTTGCCTCAAGTTAATTGAACCTTCAACAACTCTCGTTGGGTAGAAATAAAGGTTGAGTACTCTGATTAATTCTCAAGTGACAACGAATCCTATGCAGAATCAGAAGGTTTTAAGGTATGCAATATAACTATTTGACCAAACTTACCTGAAGTTCATCTGTAGCTCTACAGACAATTGAAGTCAAGCCCCAAGCAGCGAAATATTTGAGAGAGAAAGGAACTTTGTTGCTGAGAACTGTTGATTTCCTCCTCGTCAGATCTTTGAATAGTAGTTGCGCTTGTGCTGGCCTCGTCACTGAATTCGTTATGCAATTGCCTACATTCTTCTTCAGTTGGTGGCACCATATTTACAGTAAAAGTGTTGGGTTTGGTCTCAATGGGATGTGCATATACTGGACACACTCCGCAACATTTTATCTTTACTCCTCCTTTATCGTCAGCGAAGAAATCAAATGAGAAAGATGTGTGGTTTCTTAAATCAGGTAAACAAGGAGTAAATCCAAGACACATGTGATCCGAGTCATAAATTATGTTGTACTTAAATATCATCGTCAAACCAGTTCCAGATTTATTGGCTTCAAAACCGTAATCACATTGGACCACAAAAGACCCATCAGCCTTACGAACATCTCCAAATGCGAGAACAAGACAAAGAGCAAATCCAATGAAGCTTCTCTTACAGCAAAGCTGTGGCAATCGAATAGTTATTGAAGATCCTAAACATTGATTGTTGAACCACTCAGGAATTCGACTTCCAGGTAAACAAATGCCGAAACCTTCTGGAAATTCACTATCTGGCTGTAATTTAAAAATCATGAATTATGATAAGATATAACAAGAAGAAAGATATATATAGAAAGAGAATTACGTACCCGTTCATAGAATTTTCTCAGATATGTAGTCGCCATATGTTGAATCCATAGTTGTGAATCTCCAAAAACGTTGTCGTTTGTGTTTTCGTTTAATTTCACGCAATTACTGAATTCTAAGATGCTACTGGTGTATAAGCTCTCCTCGGATAGTTTGAATAATTTATCCAGTATGGATGCATCTAATTCATCCAGACGTGATGGAAGCTCTGGTAAAGACTGAAGCCGTTTGCAATTCGTTGCTTGTAGATATTCTAGACTTGTTGGAAGCTCTGGTAATGATTGAAGCATATTGCAGTTTTTCAAGTAGAGATCACGCAGCTTAGAGAGTTGCTTGATACTTGTAGGCAGACTTTCAAAGTTATTTCCCTCTAGATGTAAAGACTCCAGCGAGGATAGACAGCCAATATCCTGCGGTATTACAAAACCTTTGCATCCAGAAAAATTAAGGGTTGTAATTTTGTTTAAATCTTTGACAAAAGGTATTTCGGTGATGGCCGTTTTCTCTCCAGAGATATGGGACAAAGACTTCAAATTCCCCAGGTTCTCTGGCAAACGGTGAATTTTAGAGCAACCACTCAGAATCAAAGTTTCAAGTCCTTCTACCTTTTCGATTGAGGATGGCAGCTCCTTAATCGCTGTGGAGTCTAATCCAATATAACTTAAACGTTCCATTGTCTCCAAGATCTCTGGAAAACTCTCAAGCTTTGAGCATCCATTAAGGTAAAGCTTATTAAGAGATTTCAACTTACAAATGCTAGTTGGCAGAATCTTCAGCCTTGTGCAAAACCTCAAATCTAAAATTTCAAGATCAGTTAGACTCCCAACTGATGAAGGAACTTCTTCTATTGCTGTCCCGCCTAAATGTAGCTTCATTATTTTTCCTAAAATCTCTGGAAATTCTATGAGATTAACACAGTAGGACAAATCAATAGTTATTGGAGATCTAAAATGAATGTTGGATGGAAAGCACGTAAGATTGTTGCAACCGTTCAAACGCAAGATCCCAAGGTTGTTGAAATTTTGAATGTATGAAGGAACACAAGGCAACTTCTCGCAATTCAAAAGATTTAGTACTTCAAGATTTGGGGTCTCTAAGGGGTCTGGAACCTTGATGAGATATTGAGAGTGACGAAGATCAATGTATCTTAGCTTGTAAGCTTCCTGCAAACAATTATAAATAATCACTCAAAATAAATTAGTATTAAAGAATTTCATAGTTAAATTTAAAATTAAAATATATTTTATTAGATAACATATAATACCTTTTTTCCTTCCCAGAGTTGTTCAACTTTACTGTAAGGCAGACACAGTCTAATAAGATTCTCTGGATTAAAATCTTTTGGCAATATATTTCGAGGATATCCATGCCAATAGAGATATCTCAATTCATCAGAAAGATATTTAAGATCTTCAAAAAGATGAATTTTTGTTCTCTTATCTGACACATCTAAATGCTCAGTCATATAAAATTTGAGCATTCTTAAATTAGTCATCTTTGCAAAGGCTCTACAATCTAAATTTATGTCTTTTATTTTTAACAAGTCCAAGAATATGCCTTTAATTGAATCAGTCCCCTGACAAAGAAAAAGAATAGTAATAAATAAGCAACATTGGTCAAATATTAAAAAAATAATTATAAAATTGTTCTTAAATGATGCAAATAAAATTGTATATGATTTGATTCTTTATCCAATAGCTTTATAAAAAAAATAAAAGCAAATAAAATTAATTGAGCTCTTGATTACCTTATTTTTATTTAGTACATGACAAATATCTCTATGATTCCACAACCTGCTACGTTTTCCTGGCTCATCTTCTGATTCTTGATGAACAATTTCTCGACCCATGTCTTGCAATAAATCATGTATTTCTAGCATGCCATCATTTGATATTGTTATAAGTGACTTATCAACTAGGACATCTAGTGCATAATGCATCGAATAAATGTCATCAAAAATTGGTTTCACGTATTCTTTTTCATATCCCTTGAAAAAACATGCAATGTCGAGAAAAATATTCTTCAATGCCCAATTTAGTTCATCATAACTGATCTTCAAAACATTATAAATATCAGGCTCAAAAATTAATTTGAAGTTGTCCAAAGCATTTTCCCAGTCTTGTTTGGTCTTTGGACGAAGGAAGGAACCTAATACCTTAAGAGCTAGCGGATTTCCTTTTGCATGTTCTACCAGCCTTTTTGATAGCATGATAAGATCTTCTGTAGGCTGATGGTTTTTTTTAAAGGCAAACTTGCAAAAGAGCTCAAGAGCTTCATAAGTATCTAATTCTTTCACTTGATAAATGTGTTCCACACCATATTGATAAAGAACTTGTTTATCTCTTGTGGTTATAATGACTCTGCTTCCTAGACCGAACTGATGAAGCCCACCAGCCAGATACTCTAATTGTCCAAGTTTATTCACGTTGTCGAGAATAAGGAAAACCTTCATACGTTGGAGTCTATCTTTTGTATATTGTGGTATATTAGGACCTCTTAATGCTAGAGCTTCTCCCAATAAACAAGAAAGAACTTCCTTTTGCAGTTGTTCTAATCCACCCCCTCTTTCTGAGTTTTCTCTGACATTAGCCATGAAACACTTGCCATCAAAATTATTTGAAACTTGCTTGAAAATAGCTTCAGCAAGAGTTGTTTTACCTATACCACCAACACCCCAAATTCCTATCATTCGAAAATCTTGCAATCCAATACATAGGAGTGATTTAACTTGCTCAATTCGTGAATTTATTCCAATTAGACCTTTGGAATTTGTGAAGACTGTTATATCATCCAATTTCTTTAAAACATCATTGACAATTTCATCTATAAGTTTAGCCTCGGGCCTAGCAGATATGAAGAGGAAAAGAAAATGAGTCAAAATTCATGAATTTCATAAGATTCCAAGAAATAAAAATATTTTTCCTTCTTTCTCAATTAATACAAGATGTAAAAGATGTAAAAATGAAACAAGAGTTGATATTTGTGATAGTCATACCTAATTTTAGTAGATTCATATCCAGATAATTTGGATGCTTCAGTCAATGAATCCCTCCATTTTTGAACCTTTCCTGGCATCTTCTTAAAACGTTTTTTGTGCTCAACAAAAGCTTTCCCACAACTTCCCTTTAGCTGTTGTAATTCAGACGGATGGACATAGTAGAAAACAGGTATAACAATTTGGCCGTTTAATTTTTTACATTCAAGAATCTTGACAAGTTCATCCAAACACCATTTGGAAGAGGCATAGTCTTTTGAGAAAATAATTATAGAAATTTTTGATCCTTGAATTGCATTCAAAAGTGCAGGAGAAATCTCATCTCCTCTCTTAAGATCTTCATCAATGAAGGTTTTTACTTTCTTTTTATTCAAGGCAGAAAAGAGATGACTTGTAAAAGTTTCACGAGTATCCTCTCCTCTGAAACTGAGAAAGACCTCATGATTGCAAGAAGATGATGAAGACGGAGGTGAAGACAAAGCCATGATAAAAAGAGATAAAAGAGATGCTTGAGAGTAGATCCAACGTAAGAGTAAACTCTGGGAACGATGAAAATGAAAATGGAGCTCTAATTTCCTTTTCCTGCTTCTGTCTCTTTCTTTCGTGTTTCCTAGAAATTCGTGGAAGTTAAAGTCAAAGTAAAAGATGCAGCACAATAATATGAAATGTCGGAAATTCAACAGTAGAAAAGCAAAAGCACTTGGTCCACCGATAAGTCACTAGTGAACGACTTCCGATACAAAATGATAAAATTAAATAGATCATTAAAGTTATTTGGGAAATATTGAGGACAATAAAATGTCAAATGAAAATACAAAATAATATAATAAATGTTTGGAGCCAAACTTAATTTCCGACCTAGCAATTTTCTTGTGACTATCTTATAAATTCCTATTATAAATTTTTCCAAATCAATCTCTTTGTTGAGTAATTATAACAATAGAACATATTTATTTTAACTCAAAAATAATATTAAATATTTTAAAATTACATATTTATCTCCAATCTATTGAATAAATATTAATCTGTTTTCTATTACTAATTTTATAAAATTAATTATATTAATGTGTAGATCGAAAAATTTAGAATTCAACAATATATACAGACAAGAATTTGTTATGAGCACATCATCCCCATTAAATAAAAATTAAATAAATAATTTTCTAGTTATTGCGATTAAATTACATATATAAAATTAATTTTAGAGATCTGTAAGTTCTTTTTTCGTGTATTTTCCAAAATAAATACTAAAGCATGTGTCCATATATTGGGATGGATGCAATCACAAAAAAGGAACCCTTTAGTTATTAATCATTTGATATAAAAGATCTGTAGAGCCACATAGAGCTTTATTCTGATTAAAAACTTCTTATCTGGATTATGGAAGGAAGAATACAAAGAAAAGCTGTAAAATACACACATGGGTCCATGTTGTTCATGCAATTAAAAAAAATATATGGGAAACTTAACAGTAATTAGAAAATTTTGAGCATTAATATTTCGCACAGTTTATTTAATGAAAATTTATAAAACATAAATATTATATATATATGTATATGGTATCTAAATGTCTGAAACTGAATTAAACTCAGGATGAAAATAATGTTATCTTTTAAACAATCTTCTAATGCAAAAGAAAAAAAAAATATGTATGCCTAAGAAACTAATTTCATATTCTTCTCCATTTGATTGACGTTTCCTCCGCGTCAAATCGATTTCTAACGTGGAAAATTTATTTTTCAATGGGTGGAAGTCTGATAAGTCAATAATGTGAAAGCAACGTGATAGAAAAAAGCAACTACATGGGTCCATATGTTTCTCTTTACACGAAAGAAAAAAATAAATAAAGAATGGAAAATTTGACAGTAAGATACCCAAATCCATGTAGTCTACAAATGACTCAGAAGAGGAGACTAAAAGAAGGAACAAGTAATTTTTTGTGGAGAAATGTAGTGACTGCACTTGAGTGCAACTTGTGATAGAGGTATAAACAAAAGTTTAATTCACTAAAATACGTAAAAGGATCAAAAATAAAAAATGATATAGTAAGTCTTGGACACCAAACTTTCCTACCTTACTAATTTTCTTCTAACTTTCTTGGAGATTCTATTATACATTTTCCACATCAATCAATAAAAACATTTTCCACATCAATCACTTTTTATTGAGTAATTATTAAATTAAAGCAAAGGAACGCGGAGATAAATGAAAAGCAGCAAATAATATGGGTCCAAATTTACCATAAAATTTAATAATATATCGTTACTGACAAAATGATATAATAATTTGAAGAATACCTTAAAGAAATCTATAGTGAAAGAATAATCGATGCCAAGGAAAAAAAAAAAATTGATGGTAGAAATGTTAAAGTATGTAGCCAAGCAAAGTCCTATATGCCAAATATGTGGAGTAAATTAATAAATTCTCTAAAATAGATTTTTACTACTTTCATCTTTGCATATATCAGTTAAATATTTACAATATCAATTTGGACTCAGCCTCTATTTGGAGACTTCTCTTCACCGTCCAAAACCTAACGAATGTTGTACTAATTTTAACTCATTCAACCATATATGTTGTAATAATTAGTATTGTCAATTAATCAAAGAACGAAGATGATGATGATGCAGCCATACATACATTTTAATATTCACTAATTATATATATTCTCATTGGTTAATTGATTTATTTATATATATTCTTGTGGTCCAAGAACACCCCACTATTGACCAACTGATAAGTCCAAAGAAAAACATCAAAAGCAACAAAGCTCAGCAACCATGAACGTTTTAATAAAAATTTCTTTTTTATTGACAATATTAAATTATTAATCCGTATTTACTTGGGACTTTAGTTACATTGATCCACTTTTGATTGGAACGTTTACCTAACATCTGTCCACCTTTAATTAAAATCCTCCACTAACATCCTTTTTATATTTCTATTCAAAAATGATAAAGATAAAAATTATATTCATATAAATTAATGTAATGGAGTTATGTTTTAATCACATACTCTGTATATTATATTTTCCTAAATTCTTTAAAATTTAGAATATGTAATAATGATATAATACTACAACATTAATTTTTAATTGAATAAATTTACTTTTGCCTAATAATTTTCCCACAACTTTTCTTGAAGATAAACCACCGCCAAGCATTTAATAATTTTCAGCATGCCATGATTAAATTTAGAAGTTTGGCCAAGATCACAACATTTTTGTTTTCTTGCCCGACAATAAAGAGATGGTTCGTTTTGATGGAGTCTCTACAGTACACAGATTAAAAAAGAAAGAAGAGAAGGCAGGTAAAAGAGCAATATATTACACTTACAGTGCCAAGAGTAAACAATCTTTTATTTGTGTAGGAACCCTCTTTTCTCTGCAAACCAGTTGTTTCAGTTTTAAAACTTTCAGATCCTGCAAGTTTAACCATTTTCAGACTAAAATACATCAACGCACTGTATGGCCAGATGCACTAAAATCAGAAATTCAAAACCATAAAGAGACTCATATAGTACAACTACCAAAAATTTTTGCCGTTAAAACCAACTGAAATCTCCAAAAATAGACGAAAAGAACCACATACTAAATGATCGATTCACCAGCAATCGCTGAGTTTGATTTCTCACCGTTAAGTACAATTGAGAGCCGAGCTGTTGTTAGTCAAAACCCACACATCACAATCATAAATCGTCGCCTGGGACACTCACGATCGGAACAAAATTCTGGAGCTTCATATTTTTGGTTTTTGGACAGAATCCAACACCTGTTTTGTCTTTGATGCTCTTGTCAGAATAGGGAAAAAATTTCATCTAAACTTTTCATAACCAGCCGTCAGGGTTAAAGATTCCTCGGCCGAGAACAGAAAGTCTTCGAGATGGGTGATGAACCAGTCGCCTTTTGGGTAGTTCTCGAAGCTAGTCTTGAGAATATACACGACGTTTGCAGGCCGTGATGATGCGAGAACTTTGTCGGGACGATAGAAAGACGGCGGTATTGTTAGCTGATGATCTTTTGGAAGAAGTGAAATAATGGAAGCACAAGTAGAGAGATAAGGAAGAAGAGTACAGACCGAAGAGATAAGATTCGTCACCTGATTCGTTGGCTCTCAAAAGGTCAGGACTAAGTAAGTTGTTAGTCCAAATAGTTAATATCATATTATTTAATATCGTACTATTTAAAATGATTTTTGCTTGTTTAATAGATTTTGATAATAATATGATATTAGGTAATTTTTTTTAATATTGATATTATATTAAACAATGATCACAACAATGATTTCATAATTATTTAATTTAATTTACATAACGAGTACAAAAAATTCACTCCAAAATTTTTAAATTATAAGTATTATAAAAAAAATTAACTTTTATCTGAAACTTAACAATATTTTTCATTATATTAAAATTAATTTTAATATGTTATTATAAAGTTAACAACAATAAAAAAATAAAAAAATTAGGGTCTTATTCCTTGAAGTTAAAAAAAATTATAAATTTTTTTAAAAGGAAAAAAATGTTATTATAAAATTATAGTTTAACTTTTTTAATCCAAAATTAAAAAATAAATTTTCTAATGCACTTGATATTTTATTATTTTATTCTGTATTAAATTTTTTTTAATATTATATATATAACTATTAGTAATATACTAGATATCTATAAAGAGTGTAAATAGAATCCTATTCTAATTTTGGTCGGATATCTATATCTACCCTTATTAGGCAATACAGGGGGCTGCCCACATTTTTGTGGGAATTATTCTGCTAGCCTGTGCTAGCAGGAGTTGAAGAGCTCTTCTGGTGGTTAAATTTGTATTCCTTTTGAAAAAAAAAAAAAATTGTTTTTCTTTTTCTTCATAATCATGGCGGTGAATTTACTCTTCTTTTCTTTCCTTTCCTTTTCAATGTCAATTAGAGAGTAGCTAAAACAGAGAAAGGAAAATGAGATTGTAAGTGAATTGAATTGCTCATTTAACTTCTAAATAGTTCAAATAATTGGACAATAGCTGCTCCTTAATATAGAAGCCAGATTAAAACATGGATATCCAGGGCCCTGACATTTGGTTAATTGATGTAATTAGTCCTATTAATTTATAAAAATTTGTAACAATTTTAATTTATATTAAAATAACGAATATACCCTTATCCAATAGTAATTAATTAAAAAAATTGTTGTCAACTCTTAATTCAAAATAATAATTAAAATAATAATAAATACTATTTTATAACATATTTACAATTAATATTTATTAATAAATTATAATTACAATATAATAATTATAAGTATTGTTTTATAATATTTATGATTTATTTTATTCATTCTCTAATTTCTAATTGATATTAAATTGTTATACCTATATTATAGTACAATACTTATGATTATATATAGTTATAGGTATTTTACTAGAATATATTTTATTTATCATTTAATAAAATAAACAATTTTATATTGTAGTTATATTGTATTAACAAATATTTAATTATTAATGTATTATTAAATAATATTTATTTTTAGTTAAGAGTTAAAAATATGTTTTTTTGACTAATTACTATTAAATAAAGATATAATCGTTATTTAATATAAATTAAAATTTTTATGAACATTTACAAAAGTAATAGGATTAATTAGATTAATTAGCTAAAATTTAGGGACCTACATATCATTAACCCTTAAAACATCTGATATGTTTTTATTTTCTAACTTTCAAAAGAACATATAAAATGTTTGGGAAATACCTGAGCATCATATATTCAGCACGAGACAAGGATTGGCCACATGGTTGAGGGATGTTCTCCTTCATGGTCAGATATCACATATGTCCCGAGGTGATACATCATAAATCAAATAGGATTCTGACACTTAAGGTATCTAAGATGGGTAGAAAATACCACTCAGGTCAGGGCAATAAAATACCACCCGACCACAAGCAATCTGGGTAATGGATATCAACTGCAAGTTTCACCTAGTAACTACTCATCACTCCACTTTTCATCGGAGGTGTTTGTGGCCAGAAAATCTGGCAAAATGGTTGATCCATGAACCTATAAAATTCCAACAACTTGAAGAACAAGGTATACATTTTTGAACTAAGGAAATACTCTACCAAAATTTCATCTCGTACAAACTTTCTTCTTTTAAGCATTTATTGACTTAAGCATCGGAGATCACACCCAAGGAGATTGTCTATTTCTCTGATCTTTGTTCTGTTGCAAGCGAGGAAAAGCATCTGAAAGGTCAAAGATTGAAGTTCCTTATTTGACGTAGAAGAATACGATTTTTTAGCATCAACAGTTGGTGCCATCTATGAGAATTGAACGAGAAGCCAATTTTCACTTTTTCGTACTTGAGTTTGAGATGGCTGCGAAAGAGAAATACTATCCAGGAAGGCTGTATACAGTGGGAAGGAGTCTCTAACAAGACGATCTAATGGCCCTATCAGTATGAAGAAGAGCGCTTAGAGATTTTGCTCTAGGAGGAATCAAATTCACGAATTGATTCGAATCCACAACCACTCAGCCAAGTGACAATGCGATTGGATTTAGGAGAAGCTAACTAGCTGCGAAGGGAACTGGAGGGCAGCTGCTAATTGCATGCAGAAAAAGACAAGCAAATGGCAAGGCTGGAGAATACAATAGAAGCTTTACAAAAGAAGTTGGATAAGTTTAAGCAATTGCTTAGGCAAAATCCAATAAGAGTGCCAACGAGTCACACACCAATTCGAATGAAGGCAAGGGAAAGCAGTACGCTAGAGCTGAAGTGTAGAGAGGAAAAAGATGGTCCTCAAATATCCATGTTCAGAAGTAGGCCAGAAGGCCAACATTTGCTTGCAACCAATCCTTCATGCAAGAAAAGATACACTACATCTCAAAAAGGGAAGGCAAAGGCCACAAAACAGCAAATGCTGAAAAGATCCCAGGTTCCCAATTTTAATGCACTAATCACGATCCACGATAATCCAAAACCAAGGGTAACATGTGCACAACGTGATCGAGAAAAATAATTTAAAGTGTACTACGAACCAGAGTGTACAATCATATGATATGCACTCATACCTGAACCACAAGTGGTAATAGGAAAGAGAAGCCTTTGTGTATACTATAGCACCCAATATGAAACAAGAGGTGAGATTCGAAGAGCTTTAGGGAGAAAATCGTGCTCCATAGGTCATTAATAAGCAGGAAATGAAAAAATGTCTCAAAAAATTAGTGGAGAAGTATAAGGCAAAAAGGAGACAGGATCAGTATGGGAGAGCCACCACAATGAAGGTGTCTTAGGTCTCCCTTCACTAAGGAAATCCAAGACCTAGCCTTCCCCAGGAAGTTTAAAATGCCACAAATCACCCTTTACATGGGAAAATTTGACCCACTTTCTCATTTTGAGTTTTTTAAATGTACATTCAAGGTTTGACCAAACTTTGGATGTATCGACCTTTTCCCTTAACACTGGAGGGATAAACTGGGAAATGGTTTAGAAATCTAAAGTTGAGCATAATTGGGAGTTTCTTTCAGTTGTGTTTGTGTGATATGTTCACCAATGAGTTTAGAAGGGTAGCCCTGACACAGAAGAGTATGAGCTCATTGTTAATGTTGAAACAAGGCCAAAGGGAAAGCTTAAGGAGCTTTGCCAAAAGATATCATGACAAGGTCATAGAGCTAGAGGACTTTAGTCATTCTTTAGAACTGAAAGGGTTAAGGATGGGATTGCAAATAGACAAAGCATGTTACACAATCCACAAGAATAATATAACAACTTAGATTAAGCTCATAAGAAAATATTTAATGAGATCTAGATAGAAGATCATGTTCTCCTCAGGCAGAAGAATGAGAGAATAAATGGATTTCATAATAAGCTAAGCACTTTGCGAGCAAAAGAGAAGAAAAAAAAAAGTTTCCACGATAGTAGGTCGGGATAAAAGAGAGAGCAAGATCATCAGAGGTTATGAGCTGATAGATTGGGTGAGAAAACATCCCGAGAAAGAAAAGCTCCTATAACCACCAAAAGAATGGGGTAAAGAGAGTAGTGCAAGTTTAGGATAAAGGAAAGTTTACACCTATCAATGTATTCTTAGCAAATATTTATGAGGATATCAAGGACTTGGGACTACTAGTAGTGGATCCTCGTCCACTGAGGATAAACCCAAACAAAAGGCCCAAAGGCAAAGTTTATGCATTCCATCGAGACCATGGACGTACAATCAATAACTGTCTGGATCTAAAAGAGCAAATAGAGATGCTTTTTAGGAATGGTTACCTAGATAAGTACATGGATCATTTAAGAGGAGGCCAAGGTAGTGTTAATTAAGAAAACTTGATGAGGACCCAGGGCACATAAATCTGGTCATCTTTGGTGGGCCTACTTATGCAAGAAGTTCAAATAAATTCAGGAAGAATTACTCAAAGTATTCTTTATCAAATCCAATAGCTGACGCACATATCATGAATGTGCATGATGAAAAAAAGCCTCAAATAGCCATGGAGCTAATCATGTTCATAGATGAAGACGAACTGGGAGCAAGTTACACTGAGTGTGGTGCCTTCTAAAGTCAGTAAGATTTTGATAAACACTAAGAGTTCAGCAAATATTATTTTCAAAAGCACGATGGACTCTATGAAGATAGAAAACTTGAGGTCGAGACCAGTGGATGCTGCTCTATACGAATTTGTAAAATCCCATACTCTTCCGATTGGGACGATCCAGTTGCCAGCGATCACAGGACATTTGTTATACCAAAATACCATCATGTTGACTTTTCAAGTGGTAGATCTAAAGACGCCTTATTCTATGATCTTAAGGAGGCCATTCCTAAGATTGACAAAGCACTAGAAAGCATTTATTACCTAAATTTTGTAGTTTTAATCTGGTTTTTTAAAAACTCGGACCAAACTGTACCCACCTCTAATTGTAATTGAATTGAATTGAATTTGAAAGCTCATTTAACTTTCAAGTTGTTCAAAACTTCAAATAATTGGATAGTAGCTACTACATAATCTAGAAGGTTAAAACATGGGTTAATGATATCTAGGGCTCTAAAGATTGGTTAATTAACATAATTAGTCCTACTAATTTCATAAATATTCATAAAAATTTTAATTTATAATAAAATAAAAATTATACCCTTACCTAATTGTAATTAGCTAAAAAAAATTATTTTCAACTCTTAACTCAAAATAAATTTAAAATAATATTAAATACTCTTTTATAACACTATTTTATAATTAAATATTTATTAATACATTATAACTACAATATAATGATTATACGTATTGTATTACAATATTTATGATTTATTTTATTCATTTTCTAATTTCTAATCAATATTGAATTGTTATAAGTATATTCTAGTACAATACTTATGATTATATATAATTGTAAGTATTGTACTAAAATAAATTTTATTTATAAATTAATAAAATAAAAAAATTGTGTATTATAGTTATAATGTATTAAAAAATATTATGTGTTATGAAATAGTATTTATTATTTTAATATTTATTTTTAGTTAAGAGTTGAAAATAATTTTTTCAACTAATTACTATTAGATAAAAATATAATCGTTATTTTCATATAAATTAAGATTTTTATGAACATTTACGAAATTAATATGATTAGCAAGTTAATTAGCCAATTTTATGGACCTAGCTGTCATTAACCTTTAAAATATTTGTGATACTTTTATTTTGTAACTTTGAAATGGATATATAAAAGAAAGTGATATATATCAAATTAAGATTGTAATCATTTTCTAGGTCAGGTCTGAGTAGTGACAACCTCATCTTTTCGAAAAATTATTTAAAAGAATGATATTTTACACAATTTTTTTTTAATATTACATTATAATTATATTACAATTTTATTAGAAGTTTAGATATGATATTTATGTTACACTTTGGACACTCTAAAGTTCTATATATATATCTAACCACTTGGGCTAGTTTAAGTAACTTGGGGTTCGCTCCTTTCACCAAGAGGTGCCAACTTCGACTCCTACCATTTACAATGGTAGGAGATTTTCCCACTTTAGGTGGGAACCCCATTAAATGTGAGGTCCGTAACTCACTTTAAATGGAATCCAACATATTAGTGTATGGATAGATTTTTTTCTTTGTGAGGACATATATCCCTCCTCTGTGGGGGCACATATCCCTTCTCATGAGAGAGCACATATTCCTTTTGATGAGGGGAAACATCACCCAAATTTAGTACAGATGTTCAGGTGGTGTTAGACTCAACTTAATTAAAACTTTCGATTCCCGATATATTTCCAATGTAATGTTAGTAGATTATTTATATAATGTTTAATATTCATAAAAAAAAATCTTCTAAATATATATTAGGGGTAGGCACAGTGCAGGTCGATTCAGGTTTTTGAAAAATCAGACCAGATTCGAAAATTGTAGGTCTCAAGATTTTGAGACTATATCAGATCAAACGAGAAAAAAAAATCGAACCACATCAAACCAATTACATATTAGAACCAAATTAAAACCGAATCGATCGATTAATTTTTGGATTGGTTCGGTTTTTTGATAAATTTATTAATTTTTAAAAATTTTTCAGTATATCAAACGATATTGTTTTATGAAGATACAGTAAAATAACATCGTTTAAATGAAAAAATATTTAAAATAATATATCCAGTTTGGTTTGACTTTTTTGGACTAAAACTAAAATCAGACCGAAAATTTCAAGATTTTATTTTAAGAATCGAAAGTAAACCGAATTATATTAAAATACCTGACCAAACCCATAAATTTCGATCTAGTTTTAGTTCGTTCTAGTTTTTCTGCCCACTCCTTATATATATATATATATATATATATATATCTACTTTCTAATTAATTAAACATCACCCAAATTTGGTGCAAATGTCTGGACGGCACTAAACTCCACTTAATCAAAACTTCCGATTCTCGGTAGATTTCCAATGTAATGTTAGTAGATTCTACATGTAACGTGTAATATTCATAAAAAAAAATTTTTCTATATATATTAGGGGTGGGCATGGTCAAGGTTGGTCTAAGTTTTTGAAAAATTGGACCGGATCCAAAAATTTTGGAGCTTAAGGTTTTGAGATCAAATCGGATCAAATAAGAAGAAAATCAAATTAAACCGATTACATATTATAATCGAATTAAAATCCGACCAATCAATTCAGTTTTCAGATTAGTTCAATTTTTACATAAATTTATTATTTTTTAAAAAATTTTTCATTGTACCAAACGATGTTTTTTTATAAAAATATAGTGAAATGACATTGTTTAAATATAAAAATATTAAAAAATAATGTATTCAGTTCGGTCTAAATTCTTTGGACCAAAAATAGTGTGGATAGATTTTTTTTCCTTTGTGGGGGTATATATCTCTCCTCTGTGAGGGCACATGTCCCTTCTCATGAGAGAGCACATATTCCTTTTCGTGAGGGGAAATATCACCCAAATTTGGTGTAAATGTTTACGTGGCGTTAGACTCAACTCAATTAAAACTTTCGATTCCCGATATGTTTCCGATGTAATGTTAGCAGATTATACATATAATTTTTAATATTCACAAAACAAAAAATTTTCTGTATATATATATATATTAGGGGTGGGCACAGTGCAGGTCGATTCCGATTTTTGAAAAATCGGACCGAATTCGAAAATTATAGGTCTCAAGATTTTGAGACTATATCGGATCAAATAGGAAAAAAAAATCAAATCATATCAAACCGATTGCATATTAGAACCGAATTAAAACCGAATCGATCGGTTAATTTTTGTATTAGTTCGGTTTTTTGATAAATTTATTAATTTTTAAAAATTTTTCAATATATCAAACGATATTGTTTTATGAAAATACAGTAAAATAACATCGTTTAAATGAAAAAATATTAAAAATAATATATCCAGTTTGGTTTGACTTTTTTGGACTAAAACTAAAATCAGACCGAAAATTTCAAGGTTTTATTTTCAAATCGAAAGTAAACCGAATTATATAAAATACCTGACCAAATCCATAAATTTCGATCTAATTCTAGTTCGTTCTAATTTTTCTGCCCACCCCTAGTATATATATATGTATATATCTACTTTCTAATTAATTAAACATCACTCAAATTTGGTGCAAATGTCTGAATGGCACTAAACTCGACTAAATCAAAACTTTCAATTCTCGATAGATTTCCAATGTAATGTTGGTAGATTATATATGTAGCGTGTAATATTTACAAAAAAAAAAAAAAAAAAAAACCTTCTATATGTGTTAAGGGTGGGCATGTTCAAAGTTGGTCTAAGTTTTTGAAAAACTGGACCGGACACGAAAATTCTGGAGTTTAAGATTTTGAGATCAGACCGGATCAAATAGGAAGAAAACCACATTAAACCGATTACATATTAAAATCCGACTAATCAATTTAGTTTTCATATTAGTTCAGTTTTTACATAAATTTATTATTTTTTTAAAAATTTTTCTTTATACCGAACGATGTTTTTTTATAAAAATATAGTGAAATGACATTGTTTAAATATAAAAATATTAAAAAATAATATATCCAGTTCGGTCTAAATTCTTTAGACCAAAAATAGTGTGGATAGATTTTTTTCCTTTGTGGGGGCATATATCTCTCCTCTGTGAGGGCACATGTTCCTTTTCATGAGAGAGCACATATTCCTTTTTATGAGGGGAAACGTCACTCAAATTTGGTGTAGATGTTTAGGTGGCATTAGACTTAACTCAATTAAAACTTTCAATTCCCAATATATTTCCAATGTAATGTTAGCAGATTATACATATAATGTTTAATATTCACAAAACAAAAAATCTTCTATATATATATATATATATATATTAGGGGTGGGCACAGTGCAAGTCGATTCGGGTTTTTGAAAAATCGGACTAAATTCGAAAATTGTAGGTCTCAAGATTTTGAGACTAGATCGGATCAAATAGGAAAAAAAAATCGAACCACATCAGACCGATTGCATATTAGAATCGAATTAAAACCGAATCGATCGGTTAATTTTTGGATTCATTCGGTTTTTTGATAAATTTATTAAATTTAAAAAAATTTCTAGTATATCAAACAATATTATTTTATGAAAATACAGTAAAATAATATCGTTTAAATGAAAAAATATTAAAAATAATATATTTAGTCTGATTTGACTTTTTTGGATTAAAATTAAAATTAAACTGAAAATTTCAAGTTTTTATTTTAAGAATCAAAAGTAGACCGAATTATATAAAATACCTGACCGAATCCATAAATTTCGGTATAGTTCTAGTTCGTTCTAGTTTTTCTGCCTATCCCTAATATATATATATATATATGTACTTTCTAATTAATTAAACATCACTCAAATTTGATGTAAATGTCTGGATGGCATTAAACTCGACTTAATCAAAACTTTCGATTCTCGGTAGATTTCTAATATAATGTTGGTAGATTGTACATGTAACGTGTAATATTCACCAAAAAAAGAAACCTTCTATATATATTAGGTGTGGGTACGGTCAAGGTTGGTCTAAGTTTTTGAAAAACTGGACCGGAACCGAAAATTTTGGAGCTTAAGATTTTGAGATCAGACCAGATCAAATAGAGAAAAAAAATCAGACCGCACTAAACTGATTATATATTATAATCGAATTAAAATCCGACCAATCAATTCAGTTTTTCGATTAGTTCAGTTTTACATAAATTTATTATTTTTTAAAAAAATTTTCATTATATCTAACGATGTCTTTTTATAAAAATATAGTAAAATGACATTGTTTAAATACCAAAATATTAAAAAATAATGTATCCGATTCGGTCTAAATTCTTTGGACCAAAAATAAAACCGAACTGAAAAATTCAAGTTTTTATTTTAAGAACAGAAAACGGATCGAATTACATAAAATATCATACTGAACTCGTAAATTCCGATTCAATTTTGATCTAATCTAATTTTTCTACCTATCCCTAATATATATATCTACTTTCAAATTAAAGAGAAATCAACGTATATTTTAATGTTGTAAAACACTGTACATCATGAGAAATCTAATAGAAGGAGTCTAGTTGTCTTGTCTTAACATTTATTTTTAATTTTTGAATATATTTGATACTTATTTCAAAAAAATATTTCGTTACACTCTATCATATTTTATTTTTTATCTAAAAAATTAAAAAAATTTTATGACTGTGTTTGACGTTAATGAATTGATTTGTCATGCTTTTTTCTCGCCAACAGATTACAAGAAAACACTCATAATCTTTTCATAAAAATTAGTTATTAAATTGCATTTATTAAAATACTACATGATATAAAGTGATTTGATTCATAAACTATAATAAATATTTTTTTAATATATAATAATTTTTTTATATTTTAATTCTGATATATTGTCAATAAAATACGTTAAATAATTATTAATTAATGATCTACCAAAAATTTGGCATCCTTATCAATTAATCCTCTAACTGTGCATTACAGCACAACTAATTGCACCATAAAGAGCAAATTGTAGGACCCCTAAGTGGATATTGCTAATTTTTCTTCTTATTGTTATATATTATATGGTCAAATTTCTAGTAATAATTTAACATTAAGGATTTTCAATTTGAGATTCAAATATATATATATATAAATGATTTACTTTAAAAAATTTTTATAGAGTTTGAATTGATTGGTAAGGTTTTTTTTTTTTTTAATAATATACAACTGTAATATGTATTTTTAAAATATTTATTTTTCATAAGAAATGAACTGGTAACATTATTCATTCAGTTGAATTAAATTTAGAGAGTGATCAAATGCGACTTAAAAGTGATGAAATTTAATTTAATGTTATTCGATTAAAAAAGATAGTAAATTTAATCTAATCCAATTCAAATAAAAAAATAAAATTAATATAAATTCAATTTAAATTAACTGGTTGCTGCTACTGTTCTGTTCAATTTACAAATAAATATAAAGCAAACTAAGAACAAACACACAATCCATTGGGGTTTATTAGTGTTCAATTATGCTCTGTTCTCGAAGACAATTTTGGACGCGAACTTAGTTTGGAATTCTAAATGCTGTTCAAGTATGTAAACAGGAGATAAAAGGAGATGAACAGATTTCCATAAAAGTCTCGGCTTATTTTTAAAATAATAATTATATCTTTATTTAATAATAATTAATTAAAAAATTATTTTCAATTCTTAACTAGAAATAAATATTAAAATAATAATAAATATTATTTTATAACACATTAATAATTAAATATTATAATTATTATATAAATTTATTTATTTTATAATATATTAACAATTTAATATTGATTAGATATGAGACAATAAATAAAATAATTCATAAATAAATATTAATACACAAATAAAAAATATGTTATAATACAATACTTATAATTATATATAATAATAAATATTTTACTATAATATAGTTATAACAGTTTAATATTAATTAGAAATTAGAGAATAAATAAAATAAATCATAAATAAATATTAATCTATAAAAAATATATATTATAATACAATACTCATAACTATTATATTTTATTTATAATGTATTGATCATATTTAATTTTTAATATGTTTATAAATAATATTTATTATTATTTTAATATTTATTTTCATTAAGTGTTAAAAATAATTTTTTAATTAATTTTCATTAAATAAAGATATAATTATTATTTTAAAGTAAATTGAGATTTTTATGAATATTTTTAAAATTAATAGTATTAATAATATTATTTAACTATAAGTCCCATGATACTTCAAATGTTTTGAGTGAGAGAAAGAAAAGTCTTCGCATCTAATCTCATCTCCTTTAGTATTCATTCATTCTCTTTCCCACTTTAAAAAGTAGAAGAAAGAGTATCTGGTCAGATTTCTTTCATACAGTGTTTACCAAACTGAACCTTTTCTCTTATATATATATATATATATATTAATTGTCAATAGAATTTATAAATAGAAAATATATCTGGTGTGCTCTTTTAATTTTACAGTACATATAATTAATTTGTTCAAGATAAATAATTTTAGTTCGTTAATTTCTATAAATTTGGCATCTTGAATTTATATAATTACTAAAGAAATTTAACAAGTAATTGTTTGCCTTATATTTCTCTAATTTATATTAAAAATATATTTTTATTATAATGTTAAACAGTTAATCAAAAGCCCAATTAACTCATCAAGCAGCACAATCTAGTTGTACTCTTATCTACAATAAAAAAATAAATTCCATCGATTTTATTAATTAATAAGTATATACAGTTGTCCAACAATATGTATGGGTTATTTTCATATATCTCTTATGAAATTTGTGGAAACTACATGTAGATAGAAAGTTCGTAAAAGTATATGAGTTCATTTTTTTTTACAATAATTCTATTTTGTTGATCATTTGTAGAATAATTGAGAAAGTTAAAAAAATCTAAAATATCTTTAAAATTTTTTTATCTAGTGTATAATTTTTATGAACTCTGAGGAAGGTATGTAAAAATGTTGCTAATTTTTAATTATTAATTTTTACTTATTTTAATTACGTTAAATTACATAACAATAACAATAACAAAAGTTCTCTAACAATCTAACCTTATATATTATATTCTTTTTCCTGACAACCAGTGTTAATTATTTTGCGACCGCTGCTTTATATTTATGGATTACGACTTTTTTTTAATTTTTTGTTTTGATTTTAATTTTTATAACTAAAATATTTAATTTTAATTTTATATTTAATTATAATTTTAATTGAATATATATATATTCAATTAACATTATTATTAAAAATATTTTAATTAAAAAATAAAACAAAAAATAATAAAACAAAAATTTTTAATCTAAAAATACAAAGCAAATGTTGTAGAGCAATGAAAATAGGTTATTAGAAAAAAATAATAAAGAGAAGAAATAGAGTTAGGTTGTTATGAAGCTTTTTTTTTAATTATTATGATTATTTTTCTAAATGTAAGTAATTAAAAATAAAAATGAGTAAAGATTAATAATTGAAAATTTAGGATATTTTCAAATGCCTACCTTGAGATTTGTGGAAAGTACACCTAGAAAAAAAGTGTGTTAAAGATATTTTAGACTTTTTAACCTTCTTAATTGATTAATTGAGGGTCAACAAAATTAAATTCCTCCAGCAGAGGAAGTATCTGTAAATTTTCACAAATTTTCTATCTACCTATAATTTTTATAAACCTTAGGATAGGTTTGTGAAAATACCTGAATATGCATGCAATATTCAATTACTATTGTTAATACATGTTATTAAAATTTGAAAGCAAGACCAGCTGTCTTACATCATAGAAGCAGACAACAAAAGTCTAAGTTAATAAAAAGCATAAAAATTTTGATAACTTTTACTCTTTTTGAATGAATAAAAAGAAATGGTAACAAATTTTAATTCTGATATAAAAACAAAGTATTATTTTATTTAAAAAAAAAAAGAAAACTTTTGCATTGTCTTTAAGAACCATAATTGATATCCTTTGGATGCTATGAAAATGAAAACAATTAGAAAAATATATATCAAATATGACAGCAAAAATTAGCTGTTTTGCTTCTTCAGTTAGTTATTATTTTTATGTTTAGACAGATATGTAGTGATGAGCGTTTGAGTTATCTTTTAGTTTTGAAATCGGTTCACAAATGAGTTATATTTGAGTGTTATTAAATCGAATTATATTGGAGTTATTAAAATTTTTCATATTAATATCAATGTTTAAACGTTTCAGAAAATATGAAAATATATTGATTCTCATAAAATCGATGTTTATAATTAGATATTAACATTAATTTTTATACGTTTTAGAACATATGAAAAATATGTTGATGTTTATAATTAACATTAACACCCATACATTAATTGTTTTAGAAAATATAGAAAAGATGTCGATTTTCGTAAAATTGATATAATTCTATTGTTCAAATAAATCAATTTAATGAAAAACCATTGTCTAATGTAATATAAATATAAATTAGTTTTAGAAATGAAATGTTTATATTATAAAGAAACAGTAATATTTCCATTATTAATTCCACAAAAAATTTAAAACAAAAACAAACATTATTAATTTATTAAAATTATATCAAATTTATTTGTCAATACTTTCTCTCCAGTATGTTAATCCATATTTCTTTTCAAAGAGTTATTTTATTAATAAATAAAGGAAATGAAGAAAGAAAAGAAGCTAGAGAAGGCTATCCAAAACCAATTTAGTAAATGAAAATTACATATGAAAATTGCCTATAATAAATTTCATTTTCGATTTGAGTGCTTTAAGCTTCATTGACAGAATCTCAAGCTCTTTCTGTAGTGTCTAGATATAATTGATTATTTCATCGAGGACCAGTACTCTACCAATGACTTTTTTACTAGTTCTGAGTACGCGTGGATTTGGTTTGGGTTTTGCCTCAACACGAACTAAACTAAAAATTTTCGAATTTATTGATTTTTAAATCCAACCAAATAAAATTTAAATTTGGAACTGAATTAAAACTGAATCAAATAATTCGCATACTATTTAAATTTAATTTTTCAAAGTTTAATTTTTAATTTTAAAATATTCATTTTAATGTGCAAAATTACAAATTAATATTGTTTAGGCATTATAA
The DNA here is from genome assembly GCA_022749755.1 of Azadirachta indica. Classification (NCBI taxonomy): domain Eukaryota; kingdom Viridiplantae; phylum Streptophyta; class Magnoliopsida; order Sapindales; family Meliaceae; genus Azadirachta; species Azadirachta indica. The sequence goes on along the minus strand of CM040441.1, from coordinate 5,029,100 downwards.
AATGAATTTATTTTATTTTGAAAATTATTTCGATATGATTTGAGTTTTTAATGTTAGAACCAAAACCCTGTTGAAAATTTTAGCTTTTTGAAGACTGAAACCTAAATGGACCGAATGATATATGGAACCCAACGGGTTCATTCTCGTTCAATTTTGGATGTTGAATTTTTGGGTCCACTCATACTTTCTACAACCAAGGACTAAGTCTTGGTGAATTTTCATCCTTTCACTTATCTTTTCTCTCCTAACTTATGCTGCTATTAATTTCTCTCTATAGTAACTTGACCTATATTTGGTCGATCCTTTCTTATTCGTACATAAGAACCACTCTATGCAATCGTACTTAAGAACCATTCTATCCAATTTTAAGTACAATATTATCAAATTCAGATATTCAGCTAAAAAGTAAGTGAACAAACATACAAATACCAGACTCCTAAGAACTTGTACATCACGAGACTTCCTTGTACCATTATCATTAGCTATTATTAACTTTAATTTCATTGAATCATCCCCAAAAACCTCACGATTAGTCTGAAATGAACTCAAATTGTTCTCAAACTGAGCACCTCTCACTCCTAATCCACCTTCATACTCACAGATAATCTCAATCCCATGATTTGAAAACTGCTAGATGTCCGCAAAGTTATACGAACCCTCATTCATCATTGCTAGTGGATCCATCACCAACAATCGTGTTGACCACATTCCATTTCAAAAAGACAAAGGTAGTAGGAAAAGTTGAAAGATTTTGAAGACTACTACTCATAGGAAACGAAGTGTTTTTGGTGTTTTTTACATTGAAACGTCGAGAAATCAACCTCATTTTTGGCGGTGAAAGGTGTTAAATTTGGCAACCAATTACAGTCATTTTTTCATAAAAAAAAAAAGGCAAAAAAGTAAAAGAAAAGAAAAAGAAAAAGCAAAGGAAAAAAAAGCAAAAAAAGGTACAAAAGTGATAAAAAAAAAAAGAGCATAACACCATAATTATAGCGTGTCACAAGAGAGGTTCTTGTATTGTGGGCGCTAGACCACTCTTCTTCTTCTTTGAACTTTGTGTATGAAGACCATAAAAAAATAACAGGTGAGGTGTGTCTGGATCAGCTTAATCTCAAATAATTGTTCTATTAACTTGTAAGGATACAAGTCGTTTCCTATATAAACTATATATGTTTGTATTTCAATTTAAATCAACTAACAACCTCATGTTAATGGCAAAATATATATATATAATATTAAAAAGAAAGGGAAAAAAGAAAAAGAGAGAGAAAACGAGAAAAGGAAAGCTCTAGATTTGTTAGGTGAGGATTTGATTACTCCAAATGGGCAAATGTCATAATTAATTTAAGGAATAATGTGTTTTAGGCTTTTAGCCCATAGGTTTTAGGAAAAATACTTTGACTTTTTGACTAGTTTTACAAATCCCATACTAAGATACTCTCTTGAGACACTTTTTTAAATACTATTTTAGATATAAATGAACTATTTTACCTTTAATTATTAAAAAATATAAAAAATAATTTAATTATCTTTATTTTTATTTTATAATAATTAATATAATTTTATTATAATATTTAAATTTAAAAGTTATAATAATATTTTAACTCTTAATTTTTTTAAAATTTATGTTAATCTTTTAACAATATTTATTATACATAATTTTAAAATTGATCATTTTATTGAAATAGTTTATTTAAAAAATTATGTATAATTAATAGGGTTAAACCCACTGTTAATTTTCTACAATACTAATAGTAAAAGAATTTATTACAACTAAAAAATTTCATGTTGTAATAATCTTTAATAATTTCTTATAACAAATTTTATGTTGTAAGAAATTTTACAATTGATGTTGTTAAATTTTTCTTACAGTTAATCTTATAAAAGTTGATAGTTAAAGTAAATTTTAATAATATTAATTATACATAATTTTTAAAATAGATTATTTTAATAAAATGATTAATTTGAAAATTATGTATAATTAATATTATTAAAAAATAAAAAAGCAAATTTGAAAGTAAATAATTAAGAGTCAAAATATTATTATAACTTTTAAATTTAAATATTATAATAAAATTGTATTAATTATTACAAAGTAAAAATAAGGACAATTAAATTGTTTATATTTTTCTTAATAATTAAGAGATAAAATAATTCATTTGTGTTTAAAATAGTATTTAAAATAGTATTTTAAAGGTATCTTAATATTTTGTAAAAAATCAGAAGTATTTTGAAATAACCAAAAGGCGAGGGGTATTTCCCTCTTCCTCAAAATTTAGGAGGTAAAACACATTGTGGTTTGAAATACAAATGCGTCTTTTATTGGATTCTCTTTGTGCAATCAAAAGGTCTGTAGGCTGCACGAGCGACAATTAATGTTTGCGTATTGGACTTTTCAAGAAATGGATTTCATAATCATGTTTTCATAATCGTGATAAGAAGATAATTGACTCTTAATCTTCTTATGTGTACCAAATATAAACTTAAAAATAAATATAATTAGTATATTATGTATAAATTAAATATATAATATATCTTGTCAGGGTAATAACAATTTAGTCCCTGAATGTTGGTGAAACAAAAATCAATACACATTTTAGGAAACTTTAGCATTTTCATCCTTACTGTCTAAACGATTATAAAAATCTATGCAATCACCTATTTGCGCTTAATAAAAATCAGGGCCCAAAAAACCAAAATCAGCCTCTCTTCAAACCCTAATAGACTGAAATTAGTCACTATTTATAAAAATTAATTATTAAAAGAAATTAATTCCTCCTCCTCCTTCTCCTTCCCCTCCATACCTACACTTCTCCTCGGATCATAACCTCCCCACCATCACCTCTAATTTCCCATCGTCCTCCTTCTCCATCATTCACCACTCTTTTTTCGACCATACCTACTTTCCCCAGCCACCACTTCTCCTCTATACCCAACACTCCTTCTCTAGCCGTACCCACCACCACCACCACTGCCTCTATATGTACAACTCATTCCTCTCACAATCTTTAGGCTTTATTCTTGAGGTATTTTTATTGGTATTAGTTTTATTATTCAGAAGAAAAGTCATTAAAAGCTATGGATATGGGAATTGGTTATTTAAACATTTTCTATGTATTTAAATTTCCATTTCTTATTCTGACTAAAATTTAGCTATATATTTCTTAATTTCATCATTTTAATTAATATTTTGCAGTTTCATAGAAAAATAAGTATGGTTAAGAAGAAATTGATGAGATGAAATGTATGTGGGTAGAGAGTGTTGTTTCATAAATGACTTATAATATTAGAAAATTTTGATTTGATAGATCTTTTAAGGAAAAATTATATAATAGTGGTTTTTTCTTAATAATATTGCTTGGCAGATTTTTTAGTACAAAAATCAAATTTTGTCAGTTTTTTAATAGTAATTTTTGTAGTAATAAATAAGGTATTAATATGGAATTAATGTATTAACAAATATAATTTTATATTCTAATTAACAAATATCAATTAGTATCATTGTTTCTAAACTTTTTATGCAATTAGTACTGAGATTGTTGTTTCTTTTTAACGCCCAAAATATTTTATTTATGAAACTAGCTTATGATTAAATCATACTAAATAACCTTTTCAATTATATTTAAAATTGATTTATTTTAATAAAATATAAAAAAAACAATTTTATTTGAAAAGAGAAATGTAATCATTTCTTAGACAAAAAAAATGAAATCATCAAAACTATTTTTTTTTATTTTATGAAAATTATTTTTCCTATAATGTTTTGAAACATTTAAAAACTGATATTAATATAAAAAATTTTTAATAACATTCAAATAAAACTCAATTTGTGAACCGATTTCAAAATTAAAAGACAGCTAAAAAATTGACATATTACATTTGTTACATAATTGAGGTATCTTAGTTAGTTCATTAGATTGTTTATCTAATATGTACCCTTAGTTCACAATTATCATATAAATAATGTTTTAGGGATGGCATTGTTATTCTTATGGTGGGCTGCAATTTGTTTTCGTAGTGCAAATCCATATTAACAACACAAAATTTTATTTTCTAAATATATATTTAGCAATTATTTCCAGCACCTTGTGTAATTCATCTAAATCGAAAAAGCCCCATAATCACCAAAGTTTACGAATTAAAGATCTACAACACAGTTTATGATTCATTTATCCAATTCAATTGTAAAATATATATAGAGAACATAATTGTTAAAATTTAATCATCAAATGCAACAATCATATAAACACATATTGCAACACAATCTATTTTACCATTTAACTAAAGGAATGTGTCATTCCTGTTTTAGTTCAATGACAGTAGTACAGATATAGTAAACAATGCAAACTATAACTAAATTTCATGGATAATAGTAATTAACGCAAAACTACAACTAAATTTTATGGATACCAAAACAAGCAAAAGTAAATACATATTTATATATACTAAAATTTTAATAACATATAATGTGCTTCCCTTTTTTCCAATTTGGCTAATTAAATATCAACACAAAATAAATATTTTTTTATTTATATACATGTAAAATATTTATACATGTAAGTAAAATTAAAACATATTCAAAACATGTAGCTTATTATATTAAATTTAATCACATGAATTTATCAAATGCAACAATCATAAACACATATTGCAACACAATCCATTTTAACTAAAGGAATGTTTTATTCCTACGGTAGTTAAATGACAGTAGTAAAAATCATAGTAATTAATGTAAAATTAATTACAACTTACTTTCTTCAATACCAAAACAAGTAGAAGTAAATATATATTGAGAAATTTACAACAATAACCAATGCACAGTCCTATTTTTGTAAGTTGTAGTGACATTAGAATGAGAAGAAAACTGAAAAGCATTCGAATATGGGTGATTATGGTCCGGTTTGGTCCGAATTTTTAAAAATTAGATTGAAATAAAAAATTTTGGATTTTCAAATTTTATGATCGAATTGGACTGAGTAGAAAAAAGAACTAAACTGAATTGAACCGATTATATATTAGAATAAAATTAAAACAGAATCGATCAGTTCGATTTTTAAATTATATTATTATTTTTTAACATTTTTACTGTAGAAAAATGACATCATTTTATACCAACAAAATAAAACGGTGTCGCTTCTATAAGAAAAAATTAAAAAAATAAATTTGATTTAGTTTAATATTTTTTTCTACTGAAATTAGAATCGGATTAGATTTTTGAATTTGAAGACCAAAATTGAACCAAATCAAATAAAGAACCAAACCAAACCTGTTGGTCTTAGTTCGATTTCAGTTCAATCTGAATTAGGCTAGTTTTTCTACTCACCCCTACAATCGGGCATTTAGAGTTTTCCTTTTTATATTTAATTATTTTTCATAACTATTAAAATGTTTAAAAAAATAAAAAATAATACTTTATAACATTTTTTTATCATTATGTTTGTAAACATTATAATTATGTTTGTAGATTTCAAATTGTGTCATTGGAATGGAACCATTGAGAATATTTGGATCTTTGAGACTTAAAAATGAAATGAAAACATTTCATTCATGAAATTTAAATTTCTAAATTTCTAAATTTTAGATTTAGTAAAACTTAAAAAAAAAATTTCAATAAATGAAATTAATAATAAATTAATTTTTATGTTTTTTAATATAGAGTTTATGCATTGTTATATGATAACTCTAGCAAATCTTTACAAATGTAGTACATTATTTATAATTGTTAATGTTTTTGTATTGATTTAATTGTAATTAACTATAATTTAGTCACTATATCATACATTTTTAATTTTATGTGTATGAACATTTAGAATTTAAATTTAGAACATGTGATTGAACTAAAGTTAAAATATAATTTGTTATCCTATTTTGTTATAAACTTAAATTGTTTGAACAGATTTTAAGAAATTATATCTTTAAATATATTTACAAACTACAAATAAGTATAATAGATCATTATATTATCATTATGACATCATATGTATTTCCAATGCGCGTGTGTATGTATATAACAATTGGTTAAGTGTTAATTTACTATTATATTCTAATTAGTCATCATATTCTACTCTAAATTTATGTTATTTGACTAAATATTTATAATTTTATTGATTAATTACATTTGTTATGATTATACTTAAATATAATTGATCACCATGTATTTCATATTGTATATGAATAATTGAACATATATGAATATAAAGAGCACAATATTAATTTATGATCAAAATTTAATTAGTTATTACATTTACAAATAAATTTTAATTATTGATTATTATAAATATCGTTATTCAAAAATTAATAAATAAACAAATACAAAGAACACATTATTAAATTATAATCAAAATATAATTAGTTGTTTCTTTTAAAATAATTGTAGTTATTCAAATTCAATGTCATGAATATTGTCATTCAACATTTTATTTTAATTAATAAACAAATGTGGACAATTTGTAATTTATTAAATATATTATTATTGCAAATTTGATTTGATTGTTTAATTATTGTTATTTTTAATTTAATAATCATTATTCAATTTTCAATAACTTTCAAATTATTTAAATTAATTTCTAAATTTTAAAATATTAAAAAAAAATTATGAATAATAATTATTTTTTATAGTGATACTATACATGGGCTCCTGGGTCAGCCTGCTGGGTCAAACACAACCCGCATAACACATGTGGGCTGTGTTGAACTGCACTTAAAATAGATAGGCTGGCATGGCCCGCATTGTAAATAAGCTATGGGCCGTGTTGGGCCTTTCTAAATTATTGTTCATACCTGAGTGCCCTAACACGATTACTATACATACTTGAACTAGTTTAACATAGGAGCCCGTGTGAGCTCATTTTTTGTGAGCCATTTGCCATCACTAGAACCTTATAAGAATCCGAAAAATAGAAATATTTTTTCTTTCTTTCTGAATTAATAAAGAGTGTAAATGATGTAAAGCTGAAAAAAGACTTAGTTATACCTGATTTTTTTAGATTCATTTGCAAGTAGATAGGATGCTTCAGTTAATAAATCCCTCTATTTTTGAATCTTTTCTGACATCTTTTTAAAATGTTTTACATGCTCAATGAAAGCTTTCTTATAACCTCCAATCTACTTCCGCACTTCAAATGAATAAACATAGTAAAACACAGGAATAATAATTTGGCTATTTAATATCTTACATTTAAGAATTTTGACAAGTTCATTCAAATACTATTTGAAAAAAATATAATCTTTTGAGAAAATAATTATTGAAAATTTTGTTCCTTAAATTGCATTTAAAAGAGTAGGAGAAATCTCATCTTCTCTTTTAAGATCTTCATCAATAAAGATTTTTTTTTTTTATTTACTTTTTTTACACAAGCCATAAAAGAGATGGTTGATAAAATTTTTATGGGTATCCTCCTTTCTAAAACTCAGGAAGGCCTCATAATTGCAAGAACAAGAAGATGAAGCTGAGGAAGAAGATGAAGCTATGACAAAAAGAGATATACTTGATTGAGAGTAAATCAAAAGTAAGAATAAAGAATGTAAACATGAAGACGAAGAAGACGATTAAGATGGAGCTTTAATTATTCTTCTTATCTGACTCTAATTTCCTCCACTTTCCCTGCTGCTTTCTCTTAATTTTCTTTCGTGTTTCCAGGACATTTCTGGGAGCTTGCCTCTTTAATTTTCAATGAAAGAAAAATAAAAGCATTGATCCAGCAATGATAAAGTCATTTGTGAATGAATTCCAAGTATAAAAGAAACTTAAAAAAAAAAAAAGAGAGATAAGTTAATTTGCTGAAAGAGCTCCTTCTTCAACCCGTCCAATGTCAATTTTTTTTTTTAAAAAAATAAAGGCATAACAGAAATTTGTGATGGAAATCAAGCGTAGTCAAGGCAATTGAAAATACCAATCTCTTCCAATGCTCTTCCAATTTGGTCCCTTTATATCGAGTGACAAAATCTGCAACAGATTAAGCAATTTGAATGAAAGGCACACCAAAGGAGTGAAATATTTAGAAATATATTCAGATAATGTTAATTAACTCTGACATTATAACCAAAGGAATTGGATCCATCCCAACCGAAATGAGCCAATTTAAATCTGAAGTTGCAACAGAGGAGTAGACCACGCACCTACTAAAATGCTAATACCAGAGGTGGGAGTGAATTATTTTCGATTGTTTTAATCACAAAATTATTTTTTTGAATGAAACACCGTATCACCACTCTGGTCATAGAAGCATTGTCATATAGATACCAACACAAAAAAGAAAAAGAATGACATAAAATAAAATAGGAAAAAAAAAATACTTCGACTAATTTAAAGACATGGTGTGCTCTATACTCGCAGTTGAAATAAAATACCTCAAATCTTCCCCCCTTGCTGTTAGGACGGTAACGGTTAATTTGGACCTTTTAGGGGCGAAACAGTCTTATGTTACTGGGAAATGTGTATTATATCCCTTTTTTTTATCTTATTTTACACTTATTACACCATATGTATATAAAAAGATAATATGATAAAAGAACACATTTTCTGTTAACTTAACATAAAATTTCTAACGAGAGTAAGTGCCCGTTTGCTTTAACTTTTTTATTGATCAAAAGGGCTTTTAATGATAAAAACTCTTTTTAAATTTTTTAATGTCGTTTGGTTGACAATGAAAAAGAACTTTTGCGAATTAAAAAAGTTATTTTTCTTCTATTGAAAGAAGCCCAAAATTCGGGCTTTTGGTAGTACAGCTTCTCCAGCATTTTTAAAAGATAAAATTGTCTAAAATACCCTTACTTTATTTTAAAAATTTTACATTATTTTTTTAAAATAAAACATTAAAAATTTGTCTATTAAAATAATTACTCAAATTTCTTTAAAAGTCATTTGTAACAACCAAACGATTAATAAATTTTTGTTAAAAACTTTACTCATAAAAGTTTTACGGATAAAAGCTTTACTTTAAAAAGGTTTATTTGAAAAGTTATATCAAACGGACCTTAAGTTTTGGAATATATTGTTTATTCTTAGAGAAGGAATACTGCACACCGTATCCATAACAGGTGGTTAAGATGTTTTTTTCAATAAATTATTGATGTAAAATATTATTAAATTTAAATTTTTAAATATTTAGAAGAAGAGATTGTAGGAGAAAGAAAATAAAGAAAATTAAGTAAATACATTAAACTACGCATCACTTAGTTATTGGATGTAAGCAGTGGCGGAGCCACATCAGAGCCCCACAAAACTTCTGCAAATTTTTGTGTGAAAGTAACAATTTTATCCTTTAAATTATATTTTTCTTGTCTTGGCCTCAAAAATTTTGAATCCTTATATTTTGACCCCCTCAAAATATTAATTCTAGCTCCTGGATGGAAGTGACGCATCAGTTATTAACTTGAGAATAAAGAGCTGCAAACTAAGTTAGGTAGTGTGTAATTAGAAGCCTTAAAAAGGAATGAATTTCATTGAACTTGGTTGAAAGTTTATAGATACGAATTTTTCAACGAGTCTATAACGAAATTCGTACCTGAAATGCTGTTGCTAGTACTTCCCTGAGGTCTTTCAGTGTATCTGAATGATGTATACTGGCACCTGTTTGTTTAAAGAGTGCAAGCAATGGTGCAGTTGAATTCCCAATTTGGATATTATTTATTGAATACAAGGATCAAACTAGGAAACTAAAGCACATCTCATATAAGAAATAACTCATTCCAAGCTAAAAAAAAAATCCAACTATTTTGCAGATCATGGAGTTTTCCAGAGGAGAGGGCTGCTTTGGTGTTATATTATGTGTTTTTTTTTCTCTAGTGCTCTATATTTATTTTCTACACAAACTGATATCATTTTCTTTTGTCAATCGGTCGCCAAAAAGAAAAGAAGCAAAACATATTAAACCACTTTCATAATAATAGAATTAGATATCAAAATCATTAATAATTGCATCGAATATTTGTGTGTGTATCAGAGACAGAGAGCAAGAGAATTTAACCCAAAATTTTGTTGTGAAGATACAAATCCCAGTTGCGGAAAAACAACAAAAGGATGATGGAAAATAAAATTATACTTAAAAATGAAAATTTAGGCTCACCTTTAGCCATGAAAGAATATTGCTGCGATACCCAGTCGCAAGAATGACTAAATCACTATCCAGCATATCTTCATTGACAAGCTCCACTCCACCTATAGAGAACCTTCTGATTCCAAGAACAATTTTGATTTTACTAGATCTGATTTTCAAAACAATTTTTTGAATGCTAGGTAGGCTAAGGTTAGAGTAATTAGATTCATTATAAACCTAAGGCTATGGTCTAAAACGGTGTCCATTTTCGATGTAAAGCAGAAGATATATTGGCCATTATTACCATGATGCGCGCAATGCACTAAACTAGAGATGATAGAAGTTCTAGTAGAAAACAAGAACTGCTCCAAATTAATTGGGCTTCTCCTCTTTTTCTGGTAAGAAAGGACTAGATTCAACAAAAAGCTCAAGCATAATCAAACACTGATAAAAACCCGAGATGACAAGAGATCCAAATTCTTTATGTTTTAACCTTGATAAAATTGCACTAATGTATCAAATCAACAAGATAGAAATATTGCATTGACAAATGAATATGGGAAAAACTCCTAAAATCACATAAGACAAAAGATGAACCTTGTCTCACATTGTACAATTTCACACACAATAGCACAAGAAGAGACTTACAAAGACTTTCTTTCTTCAGGACTCTTTAGCCCTGTAAACTAAACATTGGAAGAAATGGACTTTGTTGCTGAGGAACGTTGATTTCCTTCTGGTCGGATCTGTCAATACTTCAACTTCGGTGGTAGCTGCGCTCGTGGTTGCCTCACCCTGAAGTTGATTATGCAATTTGATGCTAAGGAATGTTGATTTCCTTCTGGTCAGATCTGCCGGTATTTCAACTTCGGTGGTATTTGCACTCGTGCTTGCCTCATCCTAAAATTCCTTATGCAATGTCCTGCATTTCTTTTTTCTTAGTGGCAGCGTGTCTACAGTAAAACAGTTGGGTTTGGTCCTAATAGGATGTGCATATATTGGACACACCCCACAACGTTCCAACTTTGGCTGCCATTCTCGTGATTTGAGAGAAGATTCAATGGAGAAATCAAATGAGACACCATCAGATAGCCCAACAATCGAACAGGGTTCAAATACAAGATACACGCGACACCAATCTAGAGACTTGCACTTGCCAACTAAACGATTCTCGAAAACAAAATGCCTATCAACATGATTGGTTTTAGAAAAAGTCTTCGTTTTAAAACTATATTTACTTATGACTGCATAATACTTGTTAGTGACATTTCCAACAACAAAACAAACATCAAATCCAATGAAGTTTCGATCACAACAGAGATCTGACTGTTTAATGTGTATTGAAGATCCTGAAATTTGGCTGCTGAACCAATAAGGAATTCTTCTTCCAGATAAACAAATGGTAACTCCATAGGGTACAAGAATTTCCTGTAATTAATATATATAAAAATCTTGAATTTTGATATAACAAAAAGAAAGATATATAGAGAAAGAGAATAATTACATACATTTTCATAAAATTGTCTGAGTGATGCAATCGCCATATGCTGAATCCATAATTGTGCGTCCGAAGTAATGCCGTATAATTTTGGGCAATTACTAAAGTTTAGCTCCATACGCATGGCATCCTTATTATGGAAGTAGCATTGCCAAAAGTGTTCCAGGACGGATGAATCTAATTCTTCCAGATGTGATGGAAGCTCCGGCAAACATTGAAGCATTTCGCAATTCGTTGCTTCTAAACGAAATGGACAGGGTGGAAGCTCTGGTATTGCCTGGAGCATTACGCAATTTCTCAAGATAAGTTCTCTCAGCTTGGACCGTTGTTTCATACTTGCAGGTAAAGTTACAAAGTAATTTCCCTGTAGATTTAACCTTTCCAACGACGACAGGCAACCAATATCTTGCGGTAATTCCATTATGCCGCAATCATCTGATTCCAAATTTTTTAAAGAAGATAAACCTGACAATGAAGGCACTACCAAACCTCTGCATCCAGAAAGTGAAAGTTGCTCTAGTTGCTTTAAATCTGTGATAGAGCATGGTAATTGACAGATGGCTGATCTCTTTCCATAAATGAACTTAAAAGATTTTAAACTCCCCAAGTTATCTGGCAAACTCTTCAATCCAGAGCAATCCATCAAGCTCAAAGTTTTAAGTCCTACATTTTCTATTGAAGATGGCAGCTTTTTAATACGTGTGGATGTCAAACCAATATATTCTAAACATTCCATTTTCTCTAAGATCTCCGGGAAACTCTCGATTGGGCAGTAATTAAGAGTAAGTTCACAAAGAGATTTCAATTTACAAATGCTAGTTGAAAGAATCTGCAACCTAGAAAATGTCAGATCTAACTTTTCAAGATCTGTTAGGCTCTAAATCGATGGGGGAACTTCTTGTATACCTGTCCCTACTAAAGTTAGCTCTGTTAGCTTCCCTGAAATCCTTGGAAATTCTGTGAGATCAGTGAAGGAGAAATCAATGGTTATTGGAGATCTAAAATAAATATTGCCCGGAAAGTAACTAAGACTGGTGCAGCTCTTCAAACACAAAATACCAAGGTTGCTGAAATTCTGAATAGATGAAGGAATGGAAGGCAACTTCATGAAACCCAAAAGATTTACTCTTTCGAGATTTGGGGTTTGTAAGGGGTTCGGAAATTTAACGAGACATGAAGAGTGTTGGAGATCAATATATTTTAAATTCAAAGCTTCCTGTGAAAATATATAAACAATTACTCAAACCAGCCAATGAATTTCACAATTAAATTTCAAATAAAAAAAACATTTATATAATTTGATAGAATATAATACCTTTTTCTCTTCCCAGAGTTGTTCAATGCTATAAGGCAAGTTAAGTTCAATAAGATTGTTTGGACTGAAATTCATTGGCAATGTTCTCAAAGGATATTTATGCCAATGGAGATATCTCAATTTATCAGGAAGATATTTAAGACCTTGGTAAAGATGTACTTTAGAGTATGCATCTGGAAAGCCAATTTGTTCTGGCACATAAAATTTCAGCATCCTTAGATTAGACATATTTGCAAAGGCTCTAGAATCTAAATTTATGTCTCTTGTTTTTGACAAATCCAAGAATATGCCTTTGATTGAATTGGTCCCCTGAAAATAAAAAGAACAATAATGATAACAAATAAGAAAAATTGAATAAATTCTTTTGAAAATTTATTAAAATTGATCTTAAATTCATAAAAGGAGGTGTGGTTTGTGTGATTATTTAAAAGAAACAAAATAAATTAATTAAGCTCTAGATTACCTTTTGCTTAAGACATGACAAATATTCTCATGATACTATAACCTGCTACGTTTCCCTGGCTCATCTTCTGATTTTTGGTGAACGATTTCCTGACCCATCTCTTGTAACAAATGATGCATTTCTAACTTATTGCATGAAATTGTTATGAGTGATTTGTCAACCGAGATATTCAACCAATATTGCATTAAACTACGATCATCAACAATTGACGTCAAATGATCTTTATCATATCTTCTAAAGAAACATGCAATGTCAAGAAATATATTCTTTAGTTTTGGGTTCAATTTGTCATAACAAAATTTTAACACATCATAAATATGAGAATTAGAAATCTGTTTCAAGTTGTCCAGTGCATTTTCCCAATATGGTATGCTCTTCCCATAAAGGGAGGAACCCAACACTTTAAGTGCTAGGGGATTGCTATTTGTGTAATCTACAACCCTCTCCGCCAACGCCGCAAAATCTTGAGGGCAAGAGCTTCTTCCAAGTGCATTAATGCAGAAAAGTTCAACAGCTTCATTGTTTTTCAAATTTTCAACCTTATATATGAACTCCACACCATAGTTATCAAGCACACTCTATCTCTAGTGGTTACGATGATTCTACTTTCTAAACCCAATCCTTTAAGCCCTCTAACTAAATTTTCTAATTGCTCCAATTTATCTACATCATCAAGAACAATTAAAACCTTCATGTATTGGAGCCTTTTCTTTGTATAATATGGTATATTGGGACCTTCTTTTTCTAAATTTTCATCTAATAAATATGAAAAGACTTGCTTTTGTAGATATTCCGATCCTCCTTCTTGTTGAGTTTTTTGTCTCACATTTGCCACGAGACACTTCCCTTCAAAATCACTTAAAAATAGCTTAAAAATAGCTTCAGCAAGAGTTGTTTTACCTATACCACCCATGCCCCAAATTCCTACAATTCTAAAATCTTGCAATCCAAAGCATAGCAGTGAGTTAACTTGCTCAATTTGCAAATTTATTCCGACAAGACCTTGAAATCTGTTGAGACTGTTATATCTTCTAATTTCTTCAAAACATTTTTGACAACTATATCTACAAGTTCTGCCTCAAGCCTAGCAAGCATAAAAACAAAAGAAAATTAGCTAAAATGGATCAAGAAAGAACTAGGAAAATTGCACATAATTATTGTTTCTTCGCTAATTAAGATAAAATGAGATTGTTACCTGATTTTGATGGATTCATATCTAGCAAAATAAGAAGCTTCTATCAATGCATCTCTCCATTTTTGAACCTTTTCTGGTATATTCTTGAAGTGTTTTTCATGCTCAGTAAATGCCTTTCAAAACTTCTGGCCTGCTTTCGCACATTAGATGGATGAACATGGTAAAAAATTGGTATAACAATTTGGCCATTTAATTTCTTGCATTCAAGAATCTTGACTACATCTAAGCACCAGGTAAAGAGGCATAGTCTTTTGAGAAAATGATTAATGAAATCTTTGATCCTTCAATTACATCTACAAGAGTAAGTGAAATCTCGTCTCTTTTCTTAAAATCTTCATCAATGAAGGTCTTTATTTTTTTTGACACAAAGCAGTAAAAAGATGGCTAATAAAATTTTCACGAGTATTCTCCCCTCTGAAACTCAAAAACAGATCATATTTGCTAGAAGAAGAAGATGCAGCCATAATTGAAAATTGGGAACTTTGTGACACAGAGATTAGATGTAAGTGCTTGTACTTCTATTAATTCTTGACAGACGGATTCGTAATCTATATATTTTCATTAATTAATCATCCTATATCTGACTTTTTGCCTCCTTTCCTCCAAGTTGCTTCTGATTTTCGTCGAGGGTCTCATTGGATTGTACCTAATTATTTTATTTCTTATAGCATATTATATTATTCCCTCTTTGATCTTATCATTTCTAATTATTTTAAACTCCAAATTGATAATTATAAAAAATTTCATCTGGCCGGCCGGCCGGCTATCTATAACCCGAAATTAATTATAAAAAATTTAACCAACTTGCATAGCTCTAATTCTTAAATAGAGATAAAAAAAGAAACCTGGGACTGACTGTGTTATATGCTAACTCATATTCCAGGAATCAAACAGATGTTTATTCTTTTTTTTTTCTTAAGTATTAACTATCAAGTAATTTTATATATCCATATCAAAAAATATATATCTAAAATTATAATATTTATAAAAAATACAAATTAAGCAAACTAAGAGATTCAAATTGTGAGTAATGAGTAATTTTATCCATATTAAAATATGTATGTGTCTATCACCGACCTTGTAGCAATAATTTCATTTAGAAAATTATATTTTGCAAACTAAATTTTTGTTTTCTCCAGAGATGCAGGGAATTAATGAAGTTAAGTTTGAGTTTCTTTCTCGAATTTTCTTACTGCTTGCAAAATATTTTCTTTGTTGATTCAATTTGGTTTTTGTTTCAAAATTTACTACGAAATTCTTACAAACTTTGGACATCCTTGTGAAATTTCAATTTTTATTGGTAACTGATTTTTGAATTATAAATTAAAATGTCTAATTCAATCCAAAGGTTCACCTATCATTTTCATTTTGATTAGTCAAAATTTATAAATTTAACTATTTTTTTCAAACACTAATTTTAAACAGGGCTCTCATATTTTTTTTCCATTAATTTTTATATCTTGTGCTTTCCCACCACCGTAATTAGTGGTGGAGCTCTGTAGGGGCCTGAGGGGCCCACCAATTTTTTAAAAAAATAATATTAATTTTTAATGGATGATGGCAATTATAATTTAAAATATTCATTTTGGCCCTCCCAAAATAGTAATATCCAATCTTTTAAAAAGTTTTTATTTTTAATAGTACTTCAGTTATCAAGTTATCTTTTAAGAAATTGTTTATTTAATTTTCTTCCTGATATAATTGAAAATATTTTTCTTATAAGAAAATTATATAATTTTGAAAACTTTTTTCTTATAGGAAAATTATACACTTGAAAACTTTTTTTTTTAGGAAAAGAATTTGTATAACTAGTATATATAAAATAGATCTCCACAAAATAATTAGAAACACTTTAACTTTTTAATTTTTCTTTATATTCTCTCTTCTTCAAATTAAAGCAAAGAGAAAAAATTCTCAAAAAAAGGTTATTATCTTCAAAATATTTTTATATGGGTCTTTAAAATATATACATTATTTACATTTATTAAGATGAGATTGTATAAATATAATTATAAATTATAATTATTATATATATTTTGTAGTTATAATAAAATAATACGAGATATTTATCCAGATTATTTTAGTTTACCGATGAAAAAATCATTTATAATTGATTTTTTTTCAAAATAAAAAGTACTAAAAATTTAGAAATTTATTTATTTAATTTAAAATTTATACATTTTTTGACCCCAAATTTTAGATTCTGGCTCCACCTCTGACTCGTAATATCTTTGAATAAGGAAATTAATTAATGTGTAATAATATGTTTATCCTTATGTATATTAATTTCGTCATTATACACATTAATTTTGGATTTGTTTTTTCTTGTTTCTTGATTTTTGATAAGAAGATTGTCCGAATTGGCATTTAATACTTTACTCCAAGCATATAATCAATAATATCTTTGTCTTTTCACTTCATTATAAGTTTTTCTTATGAGAGATTTCATTGTTTGCAAAATATTTTCCGATGAGTTGTTTTAAAAAATAGTAAATTTTAACAAAATATGGATATCCTTACTAAATGAATTATTCGTCTAAAAGATTTACTATTTCGAGATTTGGGTTTAGTAAAAGGTCCGGAAATTTAGTGAGACATCGAGAGTGTTGGAGATCAATATATTTTAAATTGAAAGCTTGCTGTGAAAATATAGAAACAATTACTCAAACAAATTAGCACCAATGAATTTCACAAATAAATTTCAAATAAAAAAACGTATATATAATTTGGTAGAATGTAATACCTTTTTCTCTTCCTAGAGTTGTTCAACACTACTATATGGCAAGTTAAGTTCAATAAGATTTTTTGGACTGAAATTTTTTGGTAATGTTCTCAAAGGATATTTATGCTAATGTAGATATCTCAATTCATTTAAAAGATATTCAAGATCTTGTTAAATATGCAATTTACAATATGTATCTGGAAAGCCAATTTGTTCCGGCACATAAAATTTCAACATTCTTAGATTGAATATATTTGGAAAGGCTCTACAATATAAATTTATGGGTCTTGTTTTTGACAAATCTAACAATATACCTTTAATTGAATTGGTCCCTGAAAATAGAACGAACAATAATGATAACAAAAAAGAATAATTGAATAAATTGTTTTGCAAAATTTATAAAATTAATTTTAAATTCATAAAAGGAAGTGTGAGTGGCTTGATTATTTATCCAACATATATAAAAAAGTTTAAAAGAAATAAAATAAATTAATTAAGGTCTAAATTACCTTATTTTTATATAAGACATGACAAATATCCTCATGATACCACAACCTGCTACGTTTTCCTAGCTCATCTTTCAATTCTTGGTGAACAATTTCTTGATCCATCTCTTATAACAAATCATGCATTGCTAGCTTATTGCATGATATTATGATGAGTGATTTATTAACCAAGACATTCAACTTATAATGCATTAAACTACGACCATTAGAAATTGATATCACATGATCTTTATCTTATCCTCCAAAGAAACACGCAATGTCAAGAAATATATTCTTTAGTTTTAGGTTCAATTTGTCATAACAGATTTTTGACACATCATAAACATGAGGATTAGAAATCTGTTTCAAGTTGTTGAGTGCATTTTCCTAATATGGTATGCTCTTCCCATAAAGGGAGAAACCCAACACTTTAAGCGCTAGGGGATTGCCTTTTGTGTAATCTACAACCCTCTCCGCCAGCACCATTAAATCATGAGGACAGGAGCTTCTTCCAAATGCATTAATGCAAAAAAGTTCAAGAGCTTCATTGTTTTTCAAATTTTCAACCTTATATATGTACTCCACACCGTAGTTATCAAGCACACTTCTATCTCTAGTGGTTATGATGATTCTACTTCATAAGCCTAATCCTTTAAGCCCTTTAGCTAAAACTTCTAATTGCTCCAATTTATCTACATCATCAAGAACAATGAAAACCTTCATGCATTGGAGCCTCTTCATAGTATAATAAGGTATATTGGGATCTTCTTTTTCTAAATTTTCATCTAATAAAAATGAAAAGACTTGCTTTTGTAGATAGTCCAATCCTCCTTCACGTTGAGTTTTTTTGTCTCACATGTGCCATGAAACACTTCCATTCAAAATCACTTAAATATTTCTTAAAAATAGTTTCAGCAAGAGTTGTTTTACTTATACCACCCATGTCCCAAATTCCTACAATTTGAAAATCTTGCCATCCAAAACATAATAGTGACTTAACTTGCTCAATTTGTGAATTTATTCCAACAAGACCATCCGAATCAGTTGAGAAAATTATATCTTCTAATTTCTTCAAAATATTTTTGACAATTACATCTACAAGTTCTGCCTCAAGCCTAGTAAGTAACAAAATAAAAGAACATGAGCTAAAATGGATGGAGAAAAAACCAAGAAAATTACACATAATTATATATTGATCCTTTCCTAATTAATTGAGGATATAGATGAGATTGTTACTTGAATTTGATAGATTCGTGTCCAGCTAAATAAGAAACTTCTATCAATGCATCTTTCCATTTTTGAACCTTTCTGCTATCTTCTTGAAGTGTTTTTCATGCTCAATAAATGCCTTTCCAAAACTTCCAGCCTGCTTCCACACATCTGATGGATGAACACGATAAAAAATTTGCATAATAATTTGGCCACTTAATCTCTTACATTCAAGAATCTTGACAACTTCATTCAAACACCATGTGAAAGAAGTATAGTCTTTTGAGAAAATTATTACTGAAATCTTTGATCTTTCAATTGCATCCACAAAAGCAGGCGAAATCTCATCACCTCTCTTAGCATCATCATCAATGAAGATCTTTATTTTTTCAACACAAAGCAGTAAAGAGATGACTTGTAAAATTTTCATGATTATCCTTCCCTTTGAAACTCAGGTACACATCATGTTTGGTTGAAGAAGAAGAAGAAGATGATGTAGCCATAATTGAAATTTGGGAACTTTGTGACAGAAAGATTAGATGTAAGTGCTTGTACCTCTATTAATTCTTGACAGACGGATTAGTAATCTATATATGTTCATTAATTAATAATCCTGTATCTGACTTTCTGCTTCCTTTCCTCCAAGTCGCTTGTGATTTTCGTGGAGGGTGTCATCGGATTGTACCTAATTATTTTATTTCTTATAGCATATTATATTATTCCCTCTCTGATCCTATCCTTTCTAATTATATAAACTACAAATTTATAAAAAATTTCATACGGCCGGCCTGCCAGCTACATATAACCCGAAATTAATTATAAAAATTTAACCAACTTGCATAGCTCTAATTCTTAAATAGAAATAAAAAAGAAACCTGCGTCTGACTTAGTTATATACTAACTCATATTCCATGAATCAAACAGATGTTTATTCCTTTTTTTTTTAGTATTAACTATCAAGTAATTTTACATATCCATATCAAAATATATATCTAAAATTATAATATTCATAAAAAATACAAATTAAGTAAACTAAGAGGTTCAAATTGTGAGTTAATGAGTAATTTTATCCATATCAAAATATATACGTATCTACCACCGACCTTGTGGCAATAATTTCATTTAGAAAATTATATTTTGCAAAGTGAATTTTCGTTTTCTCCAGAGATGCAGGGAATTAATGAAATTACGTTTGAGTTTCTTTCTTGCATTTTCCTACTGCTTGCATCATATTTTCTTTGTTGATTCAACTTTGGTTGTTTTCAAAATTTACTATGAAATTCTTGCAAAATATGGACATCCTTGTGAAATTACAATTTTTATTGTTAACTGAGTTTTGAATTATAAATTAAAATGTCTAATTCAACTTGGCTCAACCTGCTGATTTCAATCCAATGGTTCAACTATCATTTTCATTTTGACCTAGTCCGATTTTGTAAATTTAATTAATTTTTTCAAACACTAATTTTAAATAGGGCTCAGATATTTTTTGCATTAATTTTTACTTCTTGTGCTTTCATACCGCGATAATTTCTTTGAATCAAGAAATTAATTAATGCGTAATAATATGTTTATACTTATATATATATATATATATCTTAATTTGGTCATTCTACACGTTGATTTTGGATTTGTTTTTTCAAGTTTCTTGATTCTGATAAGAATATTGTACTAAATTGGCGTTTAATACTTCAATCCAATTCCAAGAATATGCCTCTAACCAAATAAGGCTTTGTAATTTAGATTTATGCTTTTTATTTTCAACAAATCCAAGAATATGCCTCTAACCAAATCTGTCCCCTAATAACGAAAAGGAATAATAATAAATAAGCAAAAATGGTTAAATATTGAAAAAACTAATTACAAAATTGTTTTTACATACCGAAAATAAAATGTATATAATTTGATTCTTTATGCAACATCTATACCCAAGAAAAAGTAAGCAAAATTAATTTGGCTCTTGATTACATTTTTTTTTATTTAGTACATGACAAATATTCTTATAATCCCACAGCCTACTATATTTTCTTGGCTTCTCTTCTGATTCTTGACGAACAATTTCTCAACCTATTTCTTGCAATAAATCATGCATTTCAAGCTTGTTGCATGATATTGTAATAAGTGACTTATCAACCAAGACATCTAGTGCATAATGCATCAAATAAAGGCCATCAAAAATTGATTTCACATAATCTTTATCATATCCCTTGAAAAAATAGATAATGTCAAGAAAAATATTTTTCATTTTCCATATTAGTTCATCATAATTGATATTCAAAATATTATAAATATCAGGCTTAGAAATCAGTTTTAAGTTGTCCAATGCATTTTCGTATTCTTGTTTGCTCTTAAGTCAAAGGAAGGAACCTAACACCTTAGGAGCTAGTGGATTGCCTTTTGCATACTCTACTAGCTTCCTTGGTAGCATAATAAGATTTGTAAGGCAACGATTTTGTTTAAAGGCAAAATTGCAAAAGTGCTCAACAGCTTCATTATAGTTTAATCCCTTAACTTGATACACGTGATCCACACTATATTTATCAAGAACTTGTTCATCTCTTGTGGTTATAATGACTCTGGTTCCTGGACTGAATTGATGAAGCCTTCTAGCCAAACATTCTAATTGTCCAAATTTATTTATATCATCAAGAACAATGAAAACCTTCATATGTTGGAGTCTATTCTTCATATACTATGGTATATTGGGACCTCCTAATACTAGATTTTCTCCCAATAAACAAAAAAGAACTTCCTTTTGTAGTTGTTCTAATCTACCCCCTCTTTTTGATTTATCTCTAACATTAGCCATGTAACACTTGCCATCAAAATCACTAGAAACTTGCTTGAAAATAGCTTCAGCAAGAGTTGTTTTTCCTATACCACCCATGCCCCAAATTCCTACAATTCGAAAATCATGCAGTCCAATGCATAGTAGTGATTTGACTTGCTCAATTTACGAATTTATTCCAATTAAACCTTTGAAATTGGTGGAGACTATTATTTCATCCAATTTCTTTAAAATATCTTTGACGTTTATATCTACAAGTTTAGTCTCGAGCCTAGTAGATATGAAAATGAAAAGAAAATGAGTAAAAAATTAATGGGTCTCATAAGAATTCAAAAATAGAAATATTTTTCTTTCTTAATTAATATAGAATGTAAATGATGTAAAAATGAAACAAGAGTTGATAGTTATACCTGATTTTTCTGAATTCATATCCAGATAGATAGGATGCTTTAGTTAATGAATCCCTCCATTTCTGAACCTTATTTGGCATCTTCTTGAAATGTATTTCATACTCAACAAAAGCTTTTTGATAGTTTCCAGTCTGCTTTCCGCACTTTGGAAGGATGAACGTGAAAAAAATTGGTATAACAATTTGGCCATATAATTTCTTGTATTCAAGAATCTTGATAAGTTCATCTAAATATCATTTGGAAGAAGCATAGTCTTTTGAGAAAATAATTATTAAAAATTTTTATCCTTGAATTGCATTCAAAAGAGTAGAAGAAATCTCATCTCCTCTTTTAAGATTTTCATCAATAAAAGTCTTTACTTTTTTTTAACACAAGCCATAAAAGAGATAGCTAGTAAAAGTTTCACGAGTATCCTCCCCTCTGAAATTTAGGAAGACCTTGTAATTGCAAGAAGAAGAAGATGGAGATGAAGCCATGACAGAAAGAGATAGAGATAATTGAGAGTGAATCAAAAGTACTAGTAAAATATGTAAACAATGAAGACGAAGAAGACAGTGAAGATGGAGCTTTAATTATTCTTCTAATCGGTCTCTAATTCCTTGACGTTTCCTGCTTCTTTCTCTTCATTTCTTTAGTGTTTCCTGGACATTTCTGGTAGCTTTCCTCTCTCTCTGTTTTTTTTTTAAATGAAAGAAAAGCGAAAGGATTGGTCCAGCAATGATAAAGTCACTTGTGAATGAATTCCAAGGATAAAAGAAATAAAAAGAAGAGATAATTTAATAGATAATTAATATATTTGGGAAATATTCTCTTCACTTCGTTGCAAATTGTGATATTTAATAATTGATTTATGAGACTTGAAGATTTATGATGTTGATTACAATGCAGAATTTGCAATATTATTAATCAATTAATATATATATATATATATATATATATAAAGTAACTTTTAACATGTATAGAAATTTCAAAAGGAACGCTGAAGCATATTGGGCAGGCTGTTGACGTCCAGTCAAGCACATTATCTGAGACTCAACACAACACAACACAGGAAGAAGATAAAGAAGTTAAATACGCGCATGGATCACGGGTGAATTGTTCATGCATGTAATAATAATAATAATAATAATAGGAAAAAAACAACAGATGGGCCATCTTCAATTGAACATCTAGTAGCCCTTAAAACTTTGAACTTGATGGGCTGCTTTAAACTTGACAATTTGCCAGAGAATGTGGGGAATTTAAAATCTTTGCAGATGCTCTGTGCAAATGATTCAGCCTTTATTCAACTACCATTCTCTGTAGCAAATTTACAAGAACTTAAAGCATGTTCTGGATGTAGTGTTTTGGTATTGCCTCCATTGTTATCTGGTTTATCTTCTTTAACAGAGCTATATTTAAGCTACTGTAGTATCATAGAAATCCCACAGGATATCGGCTATTTATCCTCATTGCAACCATTAGATCTAAGGAGAAACAATTTTGAGAGTTTACCTGTGTTAATGTGCTGAAAAATTCTGGGTACTGTTTACATACAAAAAATGAAATATATCTTGTGTTTGGCTAGCATTTTACCATGGTTACAACCAAACAATGAAGCTGAGACACGTGTAACTCTCGTCTGGGAAGCATATAAAGTGATTTTGTAATGAAAAATAAGATTCTGAGCAACAAAATCAATCCAAAAAGATTCTGCACTTTTGCTGTCCGAAATCCCCTGTTTTTCCACTGTTTTTGCAGCTGTTTTCTTAATTTTCTGCATTGTTTATGTTGCTGCAACTTTGATTCACTTGTTGGGATGGTTTGTTTGAGTTGTTAACAACATAAAATAGATGATATTTGCTGAACTACAGCCAACAACCTGAATGTATGAAACAGTTGTCAAAGCTGAAATCCTGACGTTGAGCGGTGCAATATGCTTCAATCATTACTCGGAGTTCCCACTAAAACTATAATATTTAGAAGCCAAGAACTGCAAGCAGCTCCGGTCTGATCTGCCAAAGCTTCCATCTTGTTTAGAATTATTAGATTTTTGCAGCTGGAAGCACTATTTCTATTTGAATGCCTCAATTATCACCGTATTATATATCATATGATATTTCCTTGTGTGCCTCAATTCTGAAACTGGAGGTATCATGAATATGATATTTCCATCTTCTTTCTTGCATAATATTTAAATATTGTGGCCTATGTCTTGATTTTGAAATTATCCCCATATTTTGAATCTAGATGTAATAATCATATTTCTTCCACCTGATTGCGGAGATGATATTGTTGGTTAGGTCAACAAGTGCACCTTCAAATGGCTTAAACAAACTCTCAGGTATAGTCACTAACAAAAGTAGCCTCCATAACATGATAGTGTTTGCTATTGTTTATGATTTTACTTGAATAAAATTCTAAATCTTGTAGGTTTTGGCAAACTTTTTTAATTTATACTGTAATCATGGTTCCAACAAAACGTTTTAATGGCATCAGCCAAACGTCCTTGAGCTATGCCCAGCAGGGAAATTAATGCACCTATATAGAGACGATTGTTCAGGATTCCTCAAAAGCACAAGACAGAGATTATGTTTTGCTGAAAAAAGGAATTGCATTCAAGAAAAACTCCATTTCTGTGAAATAAATTTTATCCATGTAAAACAATAAGTGATTGTGTTTTCTTTGTATGCTTCTGAATGTTGAGCAAAATAATCAGTTATACGCATTGAATGCAACTGACAATTGATCAATTATATCAAAAACTTCCATGATGGTAATTTGAAGCGTTGAAAACGGCCCTCCAATCTTTAATGAAATGAAGAAAATTGTTGTTAAGGAGCATTTCTTTTTCTCTCTGCAAATTTGCCGGTTCTTCGTCATCACCAAATCTGCCAGTAATCCTATAGTTCCACACCTGAGGCAGTTGAATGGTTACTGAAAATCTTGAGCTTTGGTAGCTGAAGCAATCTTGAATTTCACTTCCTGGAAAAGAAATGCTCAATGCAGGTGATATATCAAA
The DNA here is from genome assembly GCA_022749755.1 of Azadirachta indica. Lineage (NCBI taxonomy): Eukaryota > Viridiplantae > Streptophyta > Magnoliopsida > Sapindales > Meliaceae > Azadirachta > Azadirachta indica. The sequence goes on along the minus strand of CM040441.1, from coordinate 5,003,977 downwards.
TACCTGCAACATATATAACAATCATTAATTCTGGGTGATGGAGTACAACAAGATTTCTCTGTATGAATTTTTCTTCAACTATCAGCTACACACCCCATAAACAGTTTCATTTGTGAAATAAACTTTCTTAAGTGTGGATGTCCTCATTTTGAAGAATGTGTAATTAAACTGAGTCCATAGCAAAACAAAGAATGAATTTAATTCAAGATAACAAACCTAATGTTACGCAAGTGATCATGAGTCTATCCCAAGGTTTTTGCTGCCTCCATTAACAACATCATGATCTTCAGTCCTCACCATCTGTTGAAAGAGATGATATGTGATACAAGTCATATTATCTCTTTTAATAACGTCTTGAAGTATAAAATTAGATTCAAAATCCGGGACAACCTAATCGTTTTTGATAAATATCTACTTAAATATGAAGCAAGAAAATATAGGGATTAAAAAAGAAAAGATAATATGTGATACGTGTCATAATAAAACAGAGCAGGAAAATAAAGCTTGTGCAAAGAACTGCATTCACAAATCAAATAAGAGTTATTTTTTTATTGTAATCATGATCTTGTTAATATCTAAACATGTATAAGAAGATGAAGCTACCTCAATTTTATATTTGAATTTTCAAATCCATTGTCTATCCCAAAATGACTATTCTAATTTTATACAACTTAATAAATGATCTTGTTACGAGTTCTGTATAGTCATTTAGAAGAGTTTCTTTGTTAAATATGATTGGAAAAACAATGATTTTTCTGTATTTGTATTTCATGGAATTTTTAGTACAACAACCATAATTTAAGTGAAAATGCTAGCAAATGAAGGGTTCATTCAGTCGAATTTTAGCAGTATACCAACCTATAATTAATAACGAGGAATCAAACAGAGTATGTTTCCAATGCATATAATTGTGAAGAATTATATGGGACATAACAATAAATAGACACCAGGATTAATTTCTTGCAGTAGACAGATAAATGGTGAATATTCTTACCTGGTATGCTGTCAATGCCAGACCAAAATAAACAGATTTATCTGCAATTTAACGCAATTTTGGAACAATTTGTGAAGAATTTTTGTAAAAAAAGATTTTTGATTTAAAACAAACAAATTAAAAAGATAAAAGAAACAAAAATTAAGTAGAAAAGTTGTACTTACATAAAAAAGGCAAAGCACTTTGTTGTTGTGGAGTGTTGACTAGCACCCTGCAAATTCTCGTGTCTTGCTTTTGGTTATAATTCCAATTGGATGCCTGAAGTTAATCGTACCTTTATCAGCTCATGCCTGAAGTTAATTCTCAAGTGACTACGAATCCTATGTAGAATTTGAAAGTTTTAACGTATGCATTATAACTAAAGGACCGAACTTGCCTGAAGCTCATTTGCAGCTCTCCAGACAACTGCACTGAAGCCACAAGCAACGAAATATTTGAGAAAGAAAAGAACTTTGATGATGGGGACTGTTGATGTCCTCCTCCTCAGATCTTCCAATAGTTGTTGTGCTTGTGCTTGTGCTTGCCTCATCAGGGTATTCGTTATGAAATTTCCTACATTCTTCTTCAGTTGGAGGCACCATATTTACAGTAAAAGTGTTGGGTCTTGTCTCAATGGGATGTGCATATACTGGACACACTCCGCAGTATTTGACCTTTACTTTATCTTTACCGTAAGTAGGGTGGAAATCAAATGACAAAGATGTATGGTGGTCTAAATCAGGGAAGCAAGGATTAAATCCAAGACAGACATGATCCGAGTCATAAATTATGTCGTCCACAGATGGCATACTCCAAGGCCCGTTTTGTAACCAGTATGTCCAACGAAATTTCTTGGTTTCAAAACCGAAATCACATCTGACTCCAAAATTCATACCAGGCTTAAAAACGTCTTCAAATGCAATAACAACACAAAGAGCAACTCCAATGAAGCTTCTGTTACAGCAAAGCTGTGACAATTGAATAGTTATTGGAGATCCTAAACTTTGATTGCTGAACCACTCAGGAATTCTACTTCCAGGTAAACAAATGTTGAAACCATATGGAATATCAATATCTACCTGTAATTTAAAAATCATGAATTACGATATGTTATAATAACAAGAAGAAACATATCTAGATAAAGAGAATTACATACTTGTTCATAGAATTTTCTCAGAGATGTAGTTGCCATATGTTGAATCCTCAGTTGTGAATCTGCTAAAACGTTGTTGTTTGTGTTTTCATTTAATTTCATGCAGTTATTAAATTCTAAAATGTTACTGTATCTAAAGCCGCCCTTGCCACGTTGTTTGAATAATTTATCCAATATGGATGCATCTAATTCATCTAGACGTGATGGAAGTTCTGGTAAAGACTGGAGCCGCTTGCAATTCGTTGCTTGTAGATAATCTAGACCTGTTGGAAGCTCTGGTAATGATTCAAGCATATTGCAATTTTTCAAGATAAGCCGATATAACTTAGACAGATGCTTGATGCTTGTAGGCAAACTTTCAATATTATTTCCCTCCAGATTTAAATACTCCAATGAGGATAGAAAACCAATATCCTGAGGTATTTCTTTCACATCACAGTAATCTATTATCAGTTCTTTCAGAGAAGAAAAACCTGATAATGGAGGCAATACAAAACCTCTGCATCCAGAAAACTGAAGACATATAATTTTGTTTAAATCTCTAATAAAGTATGGTACTTGAGTGATGGCTGATTTCTCTCCCGAGATGACAGACAAAGATTTTAACTTCTGTAGGTTCTCTGGCAAACTATGAATTTCAGAGCAATTTGTCAAATTCAAATATTCAAGTCCTTCTGCATTGTGAATTGAAGATGGTAGCTCCTTAATCGCTGTGGACTCTAAATCAATATAACTCAAACGTTCCATTTTCTCCAAGATCTGTGGAAAACTCTCAAGCATTGAGCAGTGACTCAGGTCGAGGCTATAAAGAGACTTCAATTTACAAATGCTAATTGGAAGAATCTTCAGCCTTGTGCAACACCTTAAATCTAAAATTTCCAGATCAGTTAGATTCTCAACTGATGAAGGAACTTTTTCTATAGCCGTCCCGCCTATATGCAGCTCCATTATTTTTCCCGAAATCTCTGGAAATTCTATGAGATTAACACAATCGGACAAATCAATAGTTATTGGAGATCTAAAATGAATGTTGCGTGGAAAGCACCCAAGATTATTGCAGCCGTTCAAAAGCAAGATCCCAAGGTTGCTGAAATTTTGAATGCGTGAGGGAAGGCAAGGCAACTTCAAACAATTCACAAGATTTAATCCCTTAAGATTTAGGGTTTCTAACGGATCTGGAATCTTAGTGAGATATTGAGAGTGATGAAGATCAATATATTTTAACATATAAGCTTCCTGTAAGAAAGTATAAATAATCATTCAAATACATTAGTATTAACTAATTTCACAATTAAATTTAAAATAAAATATATAATTAATTAGGTAACATGTAATACCTTTTCTCCTTCCCAAAGTCGTTCAACTTTACTATATGGCAAGCAACGTTCAATAAGATTCTCTGGATTAAAATTCTTTGGCAATGTGCTACGAGAATATCCATGCCAATGGAGATATCTCAATTCATTAGAAAGATATTCAAGATTTTCATAAAGATGAACTCTCAATCTCATATCTGACATGTCCAAATGCTCAGGCACATAAAATTTAAGCATTCTTAGACTAGTCATCTTTGCAAAGGTTTTACAACCTAGATTTATGTCTTTGACTTTCAACAAATCCAAAAATATGCCTTTAATTGAATCAGTCCCCTAAAAAAGAAAAAGACTAATAATAAATAAGTAAAAATGGTTAGATATTGAAAAAATTATTCTTAAATACTGCAAACAAGATGCATATGATTGGATTCTTTATCCAAGATTTGTATGAAAAATAAAAGTAAATAAAATTAATTATGCTCTTAATTACCTTATTTTTATTTAGTACATGATAAATATCCTTATGATCCCATAACCTGCTTCGTTTTCCTGGTTCCTCTTTTGATTCTTGACAAACAATTTCTCAACCCATCTCTTGCAATAAATCATGCATTTCTACTTTGTTATAATATGATATTGTTATAAGTGACTTATCCACCAAGACATTCAATGCACAATGTGCCGAATAAAGGTTTTCAAAAACTGATTTCACATAATCTTTATCGTATCCCTCAAAAAAACAAGCAATATCAAGAAAAATATTTTTCATTGTCCAGCTCAATTCATCATAGCTGATCTTCAGAACATTATAAATATCAGGCTTAGAAACTAATTTGAAGTTGACCAATGCATTTTCCCAATCTTCTTTGCTCATAGGACGAAGGAAGGAACCTAACACCTTAAGAGCTAGCGGATTGCCTTGAGCGTACTTTACTAGTCTCGTTGATAGCATGATAAGATCTATAGGGCGATAGTTTTGTTTAAAGGCAAAATTACAAAAGTGCTCAAGAGCTTCATGATATTCTAATCCCTGAACCTTATACACATGATCCACATTATATTTATCAAGTACTTGTTTATCTCTTGTAGTTATAATGACTCTACTTCCTGGGCCAAATTGATGAAACCCTCCGATTAAATACTCCAATTGTCCAAATTTATTGACATCATCGAGAACAATGAAAACCTTCATACGTTGGAGTCTATCCTTCATATATTGTGGTATATTGGGACCTCCTAATACTAGAGTTTCTCCTAATAAACAAAACAAAACTTCCTTTTGTAATTGTTCTAATCCACTCCCTCTTTCTGATTTTTCTTTAACATTAGCCATGAAACACTTGCCATCAAATTCAATGGAAACTTGCCTGAAAATAGCTTCAGCAAGAGTGGTTTTACCTACGCCACCAACACCCCAAATCCCTACAATTCGAAAATCTTGCAATCCAATACATAGTAGTGATTTAACTTGTTCAATTCGCGAGTTGATTCCAATTAGACCTTTGAAATCAATGGAGACTGTGATATCATCCAAGTTTTTTACAACATCCTTGACAATTAAATTTACAAGTTTGGCCTCAGACCTAACAGATATGAAGATTATAAAGAAAAAGGAGTCAAAATAATGCACCTTATAACAATCCAAAAATACAAATACTATTCTCTCTTTCTTAATTAATACAGAATGTAAATATTGAACAAAAATCGATAGTTATACCTGATTTTAGTGGATTCATATCTAGATAGATAGGATACTTCAGTCAATGAGTCCCTCCATTTCTGAACCTTTTCTGGCATCTTCTTGAAATGTTTTTCATGTTCAATGAAAGCTTTCCTATAATCTCCAGTCTGCTTTCGCACGTCGGACAGATGAATATGGTAGAAAATAGGTATGACAATTTGGCCATTTAATTTTTTGCATTCAAGAATTTTGATAAGTTCATCGAAACACCATTTGGAAGAAGCATAATTTTTTGAAAAAATAATTATTGAAATTTTTGATTCTTGAATTGCATTCAAAAGAGCAGGGGAAATCTCATCTCCTCTTTTAAGATCTTCATCAACGAAGGTCTTTACTTTTTTTTGGCACAAGATATAAAAGAGATGACTAGTAAAAGTTTCACGGGTATCCTCCCCTCTGAAATTGAGGAAGACCTCATAATTGCAAGAAGAAGATGATGAAGAAAGAGATAGAGATAGAGAGAGAGTAGATCAAAAGTAAAACTATGTAAACGATGAAGATGAAGAAGACAATATTGAAGATGGAGCTTTAATACTTCTATCCACTTTTTTTCACTTTTCCTGCTGCTGTCTCTTTCTTTCGTGTTTCCTGGAAATTTCTGACAGTTGGAAGTTAAAGTTCAAGCACAATATTAAAGCCAAGTCAAAAAGGCAACAAAATAATGTGAAATGTTGAAAATTCATCCACAGAAAAGCAACAGCGCTAGTGAATGGCTTCCAATTTGTCAATTAAAAATGCAAAATGATATAGTAAGTCTTGGAGCCTTCTTCTAAGCGAACTTTCCTACCTACTAATTTTCTTGTAACTTTCATGGAGATTTCTATTATACATTTTTCACATCAATCACTTTTTATTGAGTGATTGTATTCAAAAGCAAAGGAACCCGGAGATAAAGGAAAAGCAGAAAATACTATGGGTCCATATTTACCATAAATTTAATTATATACCCTTACTACAAAAATATATAATAACGTTAAAGAACACTTTTAAGACATTTATATTGAAATTAAAGAATAATTGATGCCAAGAGAAAAGAGATTGATAGTAGAAATGTGAAAGTATGTAGCCTAGAAAAGTCCTATATATCAAATATGTGAAGTAAATTAATAAATTCTCTAAAATAGATTTTTATTACTTTCATCTCTGCATATATTAATTAAATATTTACAATATTAATTTTGACTCAGCATCTATTTGGAGACTTCTCTTCACCCTCCAAAACCTAACAAATGTTGTAATAATTTTAACTCATTCAATCATACATGCACCTTTTTTTTAATATTAAACAGCTTTAATCAAAGGGGAAAATGATGATGATATGCAGCCATAAATAGTTTTTTAATATGTTCTCATAGGTTAATTGATTTATTTATATATGTTCCTGGGGTCCAAGAACACTCCACTACTGACAAACTAAATGATAAGTCCAAAGAAAAAACATCAAAAGCAACAAAAGCTCATTTTAATTACAATAAAAAAAGCGTCGGTAACGTTGATTTCAAACTCTTTTATTGCCCGTTCCTTTAATATTAAATTTTTATCCCCTTAGGTAGCCCACTTGAACACATTACTTCTATGTGGAAAATTTAATACTAACAACAACCATTGAGGTTCTTACTTTAAATTAATGTATCTATAATTTAATAGTTTTTACTTTTTATAATGTTGATTTTGATAAACATTTCTTTTTTAATAATATTATTAATCCATATTTACTCAGACTAGAATGATATTGATCCTCATGTTTATTGAGGGTGTGTTTATTTTTTAGTTAAAGTGTAAATATAATTATTGAAATATTTAAAAACCGTTTATTTTTAACTTCTATTTGAACATTTGCTAAAAGTATTAGAATATGATTAAATTAAAAATTTTAACTTAAATTTAAATAAATAAGCGTCTGAATAATTTAAATATTTTATTTGTCAATAATATTTTTAATTTATCATTTAATATTTATTTTTATCATACATTAGTTTAAAATTTTTTAAAACATATATATCAACATATCATTTTTAAATTTTTTATTGTTAAAAAAATAAATAACTTAATATTTATATTCAAATATTTACAATAAAAAAATAAATATATCAATTAAATTCAATTTCAATCAAATTCAGATAAAAAAAAAAAACTACCTTAGTATGGCTTCTTCTTTCATTGAAATACTTCTCGCAAACATGTTTTTATATTTTTATTGAATAATGGTGGGGATAAAAATTGTATTCATGCAAATTAATGTAGTAAGTATACACATTAAGGTAATAGATTATATTCTTACCATATATTCTGTACATTTTATTTTCTTAAATTCTTTAAAATATAAGATATATATAGTAATAATATAATATTATTACATCAATTTTTAATTAAAAAAATTTACTTTCGCCTAATAATTTTCCCACAACTTTCCTTAAGGATTCCTATGATATTCTTGTAGATTTCCGGCTTGATGAGTTCTACTTTTTTCACTTCATTCCTCTTCAATATTTTATTTTAACGAGTAAACAATAGAACGCCCATGAAATTCCAAAAGCTAGCAAACAATAATTGATTGGTAAACTTGTGACAAATGTTTGATTACTACCATTACATTGACTACGTCATTGGTAAAACAAGTCAGAGTGAACAATTTTATGAATTTATATGTATATATAAAAAAGATTTCATATCAAAGTTTGATTCACGAAATACTAAATGATTACTCCTATTTATGTCAATCATGTCTCAAACCACCCAAATTAAACATTTTATATGAGAGTGAGAAATTTCATTGATGAAACATTAATCGTCAAGTGTATTTCAGATCACCCAAATAACACCTAGAGAACAATTTATTTTAAATATAATAACATACATTAAATAAAATAAAATTTGAATATTGATATCTCATGCACATTTTTCATAAAACATAAATATAAATGTAAATAAATATCTTGGAAAAGAATCAGGAATTTCAATTTATATAAACTAACATAAAATATAAATATATATTTTTTCATGCGTTTTTAATGATTTTCTTTGAGCTTTCCTATTTGATGTCTATCTTCTATTATTTTTTAATATTGAAATCATGAAAAAATGAGAAACAAAACAAAAAAGCATTTGACAAAGTTAAAAAAAAAAAATTTATCATTTTGGTATGTGTTCGATCGAAATAACTATTTTAGGAATTAGTATCCAAATAACTATAATTGGGTACTAAAAAAACGCTGTTTAATTAGGAAACAGAGTAATATTGAATGCTTTGTATCCTGGAATCATAGTGAGAACTAACTTTTATTTTGTTAAGGAATCCTCCCCCATCTTTCACACAATTAAACAAGGTAAATCTCATTCCTACGCTGATTCCTTTCCATTCCCTCTTATTCCTTGTAACCAAATGCGCCCTAAGAATTGTTTGTGTATATTGTTTTTTATCTTTTATTTTTTACTTTTTTATGTATGATTCTTGAGAGAACATAAGAGAAACAGCAAAAAAATTGATTGAATGTGTAACACCGCCTGTTTATAGATATTAAAATATTAGAAAATTTTAAGATTTGAACTTGAACTTTTAAATTGTGATTTTGATTTTTAAGAATAAGATTTTAGAAATTGAATTTAAAGATTTAAATTCGAAGATTAAGAACTAAAGATTTAGATTTTATTAATTTAATTTTAAAATTTTAAGTTTTAAATTCAATGACAATAGAAATTTTAATTTGTGAATGCAACTATTTGACTATAAATAGGAGGTAGCACTTCCCTTCTCATCATTGTGTTTGCTTTTTTAACTTCTAGTTCTACGTGTTTTATTTTATTATTATTATTAAAAAAAAGACATCCAGATCCTTAAGGTTAAACTTATTGGGTAGATTATTCCAGTAGTTTATATCTATTAAAATTTCAATTTATTAAAAAAATGATAATTATGCCCTCATCAATAATAGCAAATAATATTTTTATTATATTTTATATGTTTTAGCTATATATAAATATAAATTACAATATTATCATAAGTACTGTAATATAATATCTATTATTCATGGCTTAATATTTTTTATAACTTATTTTATTTATTTTTTAATACCTAATTTAAAACTATAATATTAATTTATTTATTTTAAGTATCTTATCACTTGTATATTATTACTATTAATGCTTTTGGAGGATTAAAAATATATAGTGTTTTGTTACTATTCCAAGTAATTAGTAACAGTATATAGTTGCACAATGTGTTTTTACTCTTTTCAAGAAAATGATGTTGAATATTATTATTTAAGTATCCCCTCTCAAACTCAGGAACAAATCATATTGTATTGACGAGTAGTAGAAGCAAAAGATGGAGATGAAGCCATTAAAGAAAATTTTTTAAATAGATTTTTTCAGGATGAAAGTAAAATGAAACAAGTGAAATGGATATATATAGAAGTGCCCAGGGCAACGCCAAAAATTGAATATTGGGAAACAAAATATTCAAAAGGTAAAGTTAATTGTTAATATTTTAAAAATAATTAATAAATTGAGGGGTATACATGAATAACTATGTAAAGTGTAGAGGCCAAATTATATATAAACTTAAAATATAAGTCTAAAGTATAAAATTATAATAAAAAATTTTAAAAATTTACGGGGCCTAGGGAGTTAAGGTCCCGTCTGGCCCTGCTGGCTCTCTGCTAAGTGGCCAACGATTTTCCTCTTAGCTTTGCTACTATCTTCCTCAAGCTTAATTTCTAACCTTTCAAATATGATTTCTACGTTCGTTTTCACCAAGCACGTGGAATATTTTTCCACGTGGCTAAATCTTTATTTTTCCTTTTTCAGATTTACACCTTAAATTTTTTTCCTTATCTTCATTGGTTGTTTTTTTAACTTAATTTTTATAATAATTACTGAGTTTTTAAATGTATTAAAAATATCATAAAAATTAAAACTGAATTAAAATCAGATAAATAAACACAGTAAATTATGATTTTGTTAAGCACTCTTTGAATAAAAATATATATATTTAAGAAAGTAATTTCATATTTGTTTATATTTTATGTTTTCTCCATGTCAAATTAATTTCTAATGTGGAAAATTTATTTTCTATTAGGTGAGCTCTTAAATTTTGGACCATTAACTTAATTAGTTCTAATAATTTTAAAATTAATTATAAAAGTCTCTATTTATTAACAAATTATGATAATACCTTTATTTAATAGTAGTTATTCAAGAAAAATAACAAATAAATCTCTAAATTTAAGTAAAATACAATATATCAATGTAAAGTATATTAATTATTAAATAATATTATTTTAATTACAAATTAATAAAATAATCGTATTATAATTATTTTAAGAAAATAAATTACACATTTGTATATATATATATATACACTCTCAAACTTAAACACGCTGTATGTGCTGAATATGATAACACCATAAATATGATATCAAATTTATAGTGTCTGGAGGAAAGGAAAGTTGAGAGAAAATGGAAAAAGGATGTGCCAATGAAATATGGACCATCTCTAACGTCAAATCAACTTCTGTTAATTTGGCTTTTGACGTCAGAGAAAGATAACTAATTAAAAAGGAAATCAATTAACATAATAATTTTTTTCTTATTTGCAACAGAAACGAAAAACCTTTATTATAAACTTTTATTTATTTGCAACAATATTAATAATTTCTTATAGTTCTCTGCATTTTATATGGAAATTATTTCTGTTACACAAAAGTGATACAAGGTTTCCAATTTTGTTTTTTTTTGGGTAGTGTGCGTTGGCTGTTTCTCTTTTTTTTTTTGTTGACTTATTTATGTATTCAATAAGAATCGCTATTATAGATTTAAGGTTTTCAAGTTTCATGCTAGAATTTTTTATTTTTGAAAGATAGTTTTTGTATGCTCTGACCACATACATATAAGTTAAGTCACATTATCCCCAATTCCCTTCAATTAATGAAACCAAGAAATCAAATCTAATAACTAACTCACAATTTCGGATGAAATTCAACAGTTAATTAAAATAGTTCATTTGTTTTTACAAGCAAGTAATTAATTTTTCAGCAAAATCAGAATTGCATATTCTTCCCTTTCATTTACATGAACCAGTTGTGAAGGAATTAATAGATACCACTGCAATCACCATTAGTTAACTTTATATGCAAGTGAAACACTCAAAGAATATTTTTTTTTCTATTTTTTAAAAGGTCTTGGATAAAAATGAGAAACCTCATCTATAAAACACAAAATCCTTACTCTCTAATGTTATTCGAATTTAAGATAGTGTGAAAGTGTCAAACGTACTCCAAACTACTTAAGATATGCTCAGAGAACAAGAAATATCTTATTCTCACCCTAGCTCACTAATATGTAAAGTAAGAAAACCTTATTAGAAACAATTCTTTTCTTCCAAAAGTAAAATCTTGAAAACAATTCTTTTCTACACTAGCCAGTTTTTGTTTCTATGTAACACCAGGTTGTTAAACTATATATAAGTCCCTATCGTTCTTGATAATAATAGTCAGCAGCTAAACAATTCTTTGGCGGAATTCAGACAATTTCACTTGTTGCCATGGATAGAGTATTTGTTGAAGAAGATGGTATGGATGTTAATCCAATATCATGCTATTTTTGTTATTGTTTAATTAATACTATTGTTTGGACCATTACTACTAATTAAATTTTTTGCGTATTAACTTGATGTTTGAGTTGTTTAACCAGGATCTATTGTGTTTAATTACCTCCACATGATCTTATTTTGTATTTGTTTGCGCATCCTTCTTTATGTCTCGTTTGCTATCAATCTAGTTCATGAGAGACCTATATTTGTCTTGTTTGACGTTGATTTAATCTTGCAGTATTTGATGGACCCTTTTTTGTACTTAATAATGTTTTTTGGATCCGTACCTTAACGTGTTAATATAACAGTTTTTTCTTTATTTGGCTATCTGTTAAACCTTCTCTTTGTATTGTTTGGTTTTGATCTTGCATGCCAGGGGTCTATTTTTTTCTACCTTGTTCTATTTTTTTAGTATGTAACACTGTTATTTAGTGTGTGTCTCCGGTAGTTAAATATTAAATGTGCTTTCCAAATTTTTGGCTTAATAATAATTTTCTTATATTTATTGGTTTTTGCATTAAATAATTGTTACTAAACAGCAGTTACAAGATCATTTTCACATCTGCCACCAACACATTACATAATCAAAGTACAGTCGTTTTCATCGCTTGCAAACGAGAAAAACAAATTCGATGATAATGAAGATGGACGCTACGAATTTGGCGATTTTGAAGCCGGACGCTACAAATGGTATAATATATGTATGTATTTCCTCGATCTTTTAATTTGTGTCTACAATTATGAATTAATTCGGACTTGCTGAGTTGAATTATTGCAGGAATCTTGTTCTCTACCCAAATGGAAAGAATGTAACAGACCACATCTCTGTTTACTTAGGAGTTGCGAACATAAATTCACTCAGTTTCGGTTGGGAAGCGTATGCAATTTTTCGCCTATTTTTGCTTGATCAGAACAAGGATAGGTTCTTTATAGTTCAAGGTTAATTAACTATAATTAAAATGTAACATTTGCATCTGATCATTTTTTCAAACGAGAAAATTAAAAGAAGAATACACATGCATACATAATATGTATATTTAACTTTCTAATGGTTTTGATTTTGGTAAATTGTAATTTGTGATGAGGTACATAGATGGCATGGGAAATGAAAAAAGGTTTCATCGATTGAAACATGAATGGGGTTTTGATGAATTTATATCACTTGAAGATTTCAACGATGCTTCAAATGGATACCTTGTAGATGATACATGTGTTTTTGGAGCAGAAGTCTTTGTTAGAGAAAGAAATATAACCAAAGGAGAGTGCCTATCAATGATCAAGAACAGCACTAGCTCCAAGCATGTTTGGAAGATTGAAAACTTTTCATATTTGACCAATTACAAGGAATCAGAGTTATTCACTGCTGGAAATCACAGATGGTACACTTGCTCCTTTTAATTAATTTGTATCATATCTTTGATTGCAAATTAACTTGCCAACTAATTAATTATTAATAATCATATAAAAATAAAATTGAGAGCATGTTAGAATATGAAATATTTTGATCAATATATGTATCGTAAGAGCTTTTAAAATTAAGTTGAAGCACGACCATTGAATACATATTTACTTTAAAATAATTTCGTAAGCTACATATACACCATCATATATACTCTTAAAAGAGTAGACGATAAAATTTATTCTATTACATATAATTTTTTTTTCATGTTGGTGATTCCAGGAAAATACGGCTTCACCCTCGAGGAGATGCTGCTTCAAGCGGTTATCTTTCTCTGTTCTTGCATTTGGCAGATCCGAATGTCAAAATATATGCAGGTTACACATTCAGGATCTTGGATCAAGTGCAGGGAACAAGACACAAAACTTTCGGTAACCATTTTCTCTTTATATGTATATCACATCAGTTATAATACAAATTACTTCCGGTAACTATTATCTCTTTATATGTCATCACATCAGCAATATTAGTTACTGCTCATTTTCTTTTGGTTTTCTAGTTAATAATAAAGGGACCTGGTTCGATTCCGGCAGAGGAGGCTGGGGTTGGTCAACATTTGTTGAACTTAGTCGGTTGAAAGAACCTGAAAATGGATTACTGGTGAAGGATATGTGCATCGTGGAAGCAGAAGTGACTGTGTTTAGAATTTTAAAATCACTGTAGCAATGATAATTAATAATTAACAAATGAAATTAGGGATGTCAAGAAAGAAATATACATATAATTAAGAAACAGATGATATATATATATATTTATTTATTTCTTTAGATTGCACTGTAAATAATTAATTTGCTTGATTAACTTGCAAGACTAGCCGTCTGTTTCTGTTCACAGAAAATTATTTAAGGTTTCATTGAATATTTCCTCACTTAATAATTAAAAATAAAATGAAGACTCAATTTCCGAAATTTGGTGAGCAATATCAAACACCCCTTAACAATTCTAATAAATTAAAGATTTACAAAATTTATATACAGTAAGAAGAAATCCTATTCATGTAGTTCAAATCAAATAAGAAAAAAATTAAATAAAAAGGAAATTCCTACCCTAATTAATAAGTAAACCGTTCAAAGAAAGAAAATCTCGAGATCTTATATAGACTTTGAGGGAGAATAAATATTAATATTATTCTTAAATAACAAAAAATTGAAAAAAAAAAAAGAAACCCAAATGAGAAAAAAAATCCTTGGGAAAATAAAACTTCAACTAGTAATAGTAATAATAATAATCAAGCCAGCCGTTTAAATATAATATAATGTTTTCTCTCTTACTCTTCTTCTCTGTGTATGTAATTGTCACATATATATGCATTGATTTTTGGTTTTTGTTTTTTTACCTTACGTTTATGTAATATATGCATTGTTTTTTAAATTATTTTCTATTTTACTGAAAAATTTTACAGCAAATGCAAGGTCAATATCAGGTGTGCCGTCAGCACATTATATTCTCAAAATACAGTCGTTTTCACTAGTTGCGCAGAATAATGAAGAAAAGAAATATGAGTTGGGGGATTTTGAAGTTGGAAAATACAAGTGGTTTAATGTCAAATAATTAACTTAATCGTATATCCACTAAGTTTTCTGCTGTTGAGTTCATGATGATTTAATGTTGTAGGAAACTTGTTCTCTACCCAAAAGGAAATAAAAGCAATAATGTGAAAAGACCACATCTCTCTCTATTTAGCCATGTAAAATACCAGATTGCTTCTGTACCGATTGGGAAGTCCATGCAGTTTTTCGCTTGTTTTTACTTGATCAAAACAGTGACCAATCTTGACTGTCAAGGTTAGTACTCTTTTTTTTTTGGGGTTTTTTTTTCTTTAGTATGCAAAAAATTTTGGAGAATTTTCATTTATAATCACTATTTATACTCCAAATTCATAAATGACCATTATTCAAAATTATACTAAAAAATGTCTACTATTATAATAACTTTCTTTCTACTGGAAAATATACTTTCAAATAAGAAAAAATTATCTTAGTAAAAAATAAAAAACTTTCTATTTGCTAAAAAGTCGCCTTTCAAGCACAAAAAGAGTTTTTTAAAGCGTGAAAGTGCACTTTGTAAAATAAAAAAAATTTTTTCGTATTAGAAAATACAAGTTATCTATCGAAGGTTGGTCATGAGAGTATTTTTGTCTAAAAATTTTTTAGTTAACTATTTTTTAACACAATTATAAAGCGTAATTTTCTTTTTTAATTTGGGGGTGTAAATAATATCATAAATGAAAATTCCCTAATGAGGATTAATACGAAGAAACATTAATTTTTCAAATGATTTTATCAACCCTAGAAGCTATGGGGAAGGGAAAGAAGGTTTCATAAATTGAAATGTGAATGGGGTTTTGATCATTGCATCCCACTTAAACGATTTCAATGATGCTTCCAATGAATACGTGTGCAAGAGCATGCATTTTTGGAGCAGAAGTCTTTGTTAAAGAAAGAAACATTGCCAAAGGAGAATGCCTATCAATGATCAAAACACATCTAAAACCCACTATATGTAAGCGTGTTTTCAATTGAAAACTTTTCAAAGCTGAAAGCAATACATTACCAATCAGAAAAATTCGCTGCTGGAGATCATGAAGGGTATTGATTTTTTAATTACTGGGATGTAATAATATATAGTTAAATTTATGAGTTAAATAAAATTAATTGGTTTAATTTTTTTAGGGTGATACGAATTCATCTCGAGGAACATGGAAAAGGAACAGACAGTGCAACAAGGCCATCTTGTTTGAAGTGCTTGATTCATCAAAAATGTGAACATAACATTGCCGAATGTGGGATTTGAATTGCTTGTGCTGGCGAAATACGAAAAGATGATGAACACAACGGTAACAATCAGGACGGTCAGGAGGTTTCTTCAGATACTTCGGAGACAGATGCTCCTACTGATTCAACCACAAAAGTAGCGTCGTTCAGGCCAAAATACTACAAAGAAGGCTTCCTTCATCCTCACTCAAGGCTGCAAAGAAAATAAGTTTCAATGAAAGTATTCTTTTGGAATATTAGGGGTATATTTCGTAACCCTTCAAGCAAAATGGAACTCTTAAATCTCTACGAGTCTCATTTTCTCGATATTCTCTGTATTGCTAAAGCAGTGGCATCTTTGGATGCTTTTCCTCCTATGTTCTGCCCTCATAATCTCCAATTTCTTGTCCATGATATTAGTCTCCTATGTTCATCTACGCTTCCACTTCTCTACACCATCGCAGAGCTCTGGCATGATCTTTTGCAATTGTCAACATCTCTTCCTTGGCTTGTCCTTGAGGATTTTAACTCAGTTTTGGAAGCTCATGAAAAGTTGGTGGCAATAATCCTAATCTATCTTCTGCACAGGATTTTGGTGCTTTTATTGATAGTTGTAACTTGCTTCAGATGGATTATTGCAAAATATACTTGGTCGAATAAAAGACAAGCTAGTAGTAGTAACTATATGGAACTTAGACTGGATAGATCCTTTTACTCTTAACATATTCCCTAAAGCATTCAACAAATATAATATTCACGGTAAATAAACAGTAACCGGAGTGGCGATCAACGGCCATCTTGACAGTCGGCGGCAATGTGGCAAATAGTTAAAGTGAAGTGGCAATAGGTACAAATGTAATTGCATCATATTCCCTAATGTACTACACAAAATGAACTATTTAATTTCAAAAATCCATATGAAATTCTTGCGGCTGTTGTGCGCACAATCACAGCAGTAGCTAATTCTACAGCTCCATTGCATTGTTTTATTTCTATTCTACTATGAGTTGGCAGTTGTTAGGCTCTACCATTTGGGCCAGGTGAGTGTTGGGCTCTTGGACTTCTCATTGGTGTTTGCGTCAGCCCAATGGTATAGGGAGCCCATTTCTTTCAACATGGACAGTTTACTGAATGTTTCTTCTTAGAAAACTATATATCTGGCCTGCAAGAATTTATTTCTTTATTTATTTATTTATTTTTAACTTAGTCAAGTACTTTTTTTTTTCTTCTAATTTTTTCATGATTGC
This sequence comes from Azadirachta indica, assembly GCA_022749755.1. Classification (NCBI taxonomy): domain Eukaryota; kingdom Viridiplantae; phylum Streptophyta; class Magnoliopsida; order Sapindales; family Meliaceae; genus Azadirachta; species Azadirachta indica. Next base: position 4,986,746 of record CM040441.1, on the reverse strand, counting down.
GCTATTACAAGTATAGGAGATAGACATCAAATAGGAAAGCTCAAAGATAATCATATAAAACCCGTGAGAAAATTTATGTGTTATATTTATGTTAGTTTTATAATCAAATCATCTATAAATTGAAATTCCTGATTCTTTTCGAATATATTTATTTATATTTATGTTTCATATATTTTTATGAAACAAACTGTGCATGAAATATTAATATACAAATTTTGTTTAACTAAGTGTAAATAATTATTATATTTAAAATAAATTCATATACAAAACTGTTCACTCGTGACCCTTACTTTAGCTTTTACAGTCAATTGCTTTTTCTCCTATGTCTTCTGTGGTTGCAGTAAGGACCCATCTGTGTATTTTACAGCTTTTCTTTATATTATTCCTTTCATACTATTATATCGTGTTTTGTTCAGATAATAAATTTTAACCAGAATAAGGTTCCATTTCACTTTACAAATTTTTTAAATCAAATAATTTATAACTAAAGGATCCTTTTTATGATTGCATCAATCCCAATATTATGGACACGTTTTTAGCATTGCGTTTGAAAATAGAATAAAAAAAAGATTTACGGGTCTCTAAAATATTACTTAATATATATTTTAGTATAAAAAATTTTAAAATTATTTATTTAATTTTATTTAATGGTGATAATATATTCAGAATAAATTATGGTAGTTATATATATATTTTGAATTCTATATTCTTTTATGTATATATTAATATCGTGAGAAAAAAAAATAATATTGATTTTGCATAGGATCTAATTAATAGATTGGGAGACAAATGGATAATTTTTAAAGTATATTTTAAACACTCAATTATCATTTTTGCAAAAATAAATACTGTTATATAATTATAATTACTCAACAAAGTGATTGATGTGAAAAATGTATAATACAAATTCCTAAGAAACTTATAAGAAAACCAGTTGGTAGGAAATTAGAGTTTGGGCAAGAAAAAGGCTCCAAACATTTATGTCTACTGTATTATCATTTTGTATTTTCATTTGACATAATTTATTGAATCAAGCCTCTATTTTTATGTATACTGTCTGATTCTATAATTTTAAATTGTTATAAGGAAAAATACTAATTTCTCCTTTTATTTTTGACACTTTTATCACTTACCGTTCCACTCTAGTCAAAGTAAAATTGTATTTGGGCCTACTATAGCATTTCTGCTGTTAAATGTTAGTATTTTTTGTTGTTTTATATATTTACCTGTAATCAAATTAAATTTGTATTAGAAAAAAGATGATATTAGATAAGTACGGGAGTTTGAACCCTGAACATTAAACTCAAAAATTTTGATTATTTATCACTATACTAACTTATTAATCTAATTTATATATACCATGTTACATATTATATATATTATATATATTTTATATATTAGATAAATAATGATTCTCAAAACTTAAACAATAATGAAAATAAAATTATCGAACAAAAACTAAAGTTAATAAAAAGAAAAAATATTTAAAATTTTTGTAAAAACTTATACAAAAATTATAAAAAAAAAAAAAAAACTTTTTTTATTAAGACTATAATTGTTTTTAATTTTAAATTTTTTAGAATAATTATTGAATAATATATCTTTAGATTATAACAATTTATAAAATATTATATTCATAAATTATTTTTATAAGAAATTTAGATTTTGTTCTTTTTATTTTTATCTAATTTTATTGTAAAAATTTAAAAAAAAAAGAAATAAATTTATTACATTATGGCATTAATTCTTTTATTATTAGTAATTTTTTAATTTGAAATTACTTTTCATTAAATAATTTTACTATAATTATTTGTTTGAGTCTTTTAGAATTGATAATTATTTAATTATCTATCTAATACATTCTTACAATAAATAATATAGTGTACATAATTGATAGATATTATTAATTTAGTTTAATGGTTAAAATTTAAATTTTTAATATTAAAATTTAAGGTTCAAGCTCCGTAACTATAAATAACTTATTTTTTTAAAAAAAAATAGAACTGGGTTAAGTTATGATTTAGGTCCATCTTGGGGTAATTACCATTTTTCCTTGTTATAAAGATAGAAAATTAAAATTTTGTATTTTAAATTACTCTCTTATCTAAACAGGGTGTAGTGTTTACGCACAATCAAGTATACTGAAATGAGAAAATCTTCAAATACTCTTGAAGGAGATAAATTTGTTTGATATTCTATTTTTCTCATAAATGAACGATAAAACATCATAATTTGCATTAAAACTGAAATAAATATTTTCCAAATAATTTATTGAAAGTTGTTCACTGGTGGGGTATTGGTGGACCACGTGCATTTACTTTGCCACTGTTGAATTTCCAACATTTCACGTTATTGTGTAGCCTTTCTTAATTTGACTTCAACTCCCAGAAGTTTCCAGGAAACACGAAATGAAGAATAATTAAAGTGAGGGTAGAAGAGTAATTAAAGCTCCATCTTCATTTTCATTGTTTACATTCTTTGCTCTTCCTTATGATCTACACTCAAGCATCTTTATCTCTTTCTATCATGGCTACATCTTCATCTTCTTCATCTTCTTCTTGCAATTACGAGGTCTTCTTGAGTTTTAGTGGAGAAGATACTCGTGAAACTTTTACTAGTCATCTCTATTATGGTTTATGTCACAAAAAAATAAAGACCTTTATTGATGAAGATCTTAAGAGAGGAGATCAGATTTCTCCTGCTCTTTTGAATGCAATTCAAGGATCAAAAATTTCAATAATTATTTTTTCAACAAACTATGCTTCTTCCAAATGGTGTTTGGATGAACTTGTCAAGATTCTTGAATGCAAGAAATTAAATAGCCAAATTGTTATACCAATTTTCTATCATGTTCATCCATCCGAAGTACGGAAGCAGACTGGAAGTTATGGGAAAGCTTTTGTTGAACATGAAAAGCGTTTCAAGAAGATGCCAGAAAAAATTCAGAAATGGAGGAATTCATTAACTGAAACATCCTATCTATCTGGATATGAATCTGCTAAAATTAGGTATAGCTATCAACTCTTGTTTCACATTTAAATCATTTATGACCTTTGTTAATTAATTAACACAGAAAGATGTTTATATTTTTTGGATTCTTATGACAACCATTAATTTTGACTCATTTTCTTTTCATCTTGATATCTGTTAGGCCTGAGGGAAAGCTTGTAGATGTAATTGTTAATAATGTTGTAAAAAAATTGGATGATATCACAGTCTCCACTAATTTCAAAGATCTAGTTGGAATAAACTTACGAGTTGAACAAATTAAATCATTACTATGTATTGGATTGCAAGATTTTCGAATTGTAGGAATTTGGGGCATTGGTGGTGTGGGTAAAACAACTCTTGCTGAAGTTATTTTCAAGCAAGTTTCTAGTGATTTTGATGGCAAGTGTTTTATGGCAAATGTTAGAGAAAAATCGGAAAGAGGGGGTGGATTAAAACAACTACAGAAGGAAGTTCTTTATTGTTTATTGGAAGAAACTCTTGTATTAGGAGGTCCCAATATACCACAACATATGAAGAATAGACTCCAACGAATGAAGGTTTTTATTGTTCTCGACGACGTCAATAAATTTGGACAATTAGAGTATCTAGCTGGAGGGCTTCATCAATTTGGTCCAGGAAGCAGAATCATTATAACTACAAGAGACAAACAAGTTCTTGAGAGATATAATGTGAATCACGTATATCAGGTTAAGGGATTAGACTATCATGAAGCTCTTGAGCTTTTTTGTAATTTTGCCTTTAAACAAAACCATCGTCCTATAGATTTTATCATGCTATCAAAGAAACCAATAGAGTATGTTGATGGCAATCCGCTAGCTCTTAAGGTGTTGGGTTCTTTCCTTCGTCCTAAGAGCAAAGAAGATTGGGAAAATGCATTGGACAGTTTAAGATTGATTTCTGAGCCTGATATTTATAGCATTTTGAAGATTAGTTATGATGAACTGAGTTGGTCAATGAAAAATATTTTTCTTGACATTGCATGATTTTTCAAGGGATATGAGAAAGACTACGTGAAATCAATTTTTGATGACCTTTATTCAACGCATTCTGCACTAGATGTCTTGGTTGATAAATCCCTTATAATAATATCAAACAATGGCATGTTAGAGATGCATGATTTATTACAAGAAATGGGTAGAGAAATTGTTCACCAAGAATCAGAAGAAAAGCCAGGAAAACGTAGCAGGTTATGGGATCATAAAGATATTTATCATGTACTAAATAAAAATAAGGTAATCAAGAGCCCTTATAATTTTATTTACTTTTTTTTTATACAAAAATTTGGATAAAGAATCAAAACATATGTAATATATTATTAGTATATAAGAATATTTTTCTATATTTAACCATATTTGCTTATTTATTATCTTCCTTTTGTTTATTAGGGCACTGATTCAATTAGAAGCATATTTTTGGATCTGTCGAAAATAAAAGACATAAATCTAGATTGTAGAGCCTTTGCAGCAATGACTAATCTAAGAATGTTGAAGTTTTATGTGCCTGATCATTGGAATGTGTCAGATATGAGATCAAGAGTTCATCTTTATGAAGATCTTGAATATCTTTCAGATGAATTGAGATATCTCTATTGGCATGGATATCCTTGTAACACATTACCAAAGAATTTTAATCCGGATAATCTTATTAGACTTTGCCTACCTTATAGCAAAGTTGAACGGCTTTGGGAAGGAGAAAAGGTATTACGCGTCACCTAATAAAATATATATTTTTTATTTCAACTTTAATTGTGAAATTCTTTAATACTAATTTATTTGAGTGATTATTTATATATATTTTTTTTGGCAGGAAGCTTGCAAGTTAAAATATATTGATCTTCATCACTCACAATATTTCATTAAGATTCCAGACCCTTTAGAAACCCCAAATCTTAAGACATTGAATCTTTTGAATTGTGTGAAGTTGCCTTGCGTTCCTTCGTGCATTCAGAATTTCAACAACCTTGTGATCTTGCGTTTGAATGGCTGCAAAAGTCTTAGGTGCTTTCCACGCAACATTCATTTTAGAGCTCCAATAGCCATTGATTTGTCCTTATGTGTCAATCTCACGGAATTTCGAGAGATTTCAGGAAAAATAATGGAGCTAAATTTAAGGGGGACAACAATAGAAGAAGTTCCCTCATCAGTTGGGAGTCTAACTGATCTTAAAATTTTAGATATGAGCTCTTGTGCAAAGCTGAAGATTCTTCCAACTAGCATATGTAAGTTGAAATCTCTTCAAGAGCTTTGGCTTCCTAACTGCTCAAAGCTTGAGAGTTTTCCAGAGATCTTAGAGAAAATGAAGCGTTTAACACTTATTGGATTACAGTCCACAGCTATTAAGGAGTTGCCATCTTCAATTGAAAATGTAGAAGGACTAGAAGATTTGAATTTGACAGGTTGCTCCAAACGTCATAGTTTGCCAGAGAACCTACAGAATTTAAAATTTTTGGCTGGCATCAATGTAAGTAAATCAGCCATCACCCAAATACCACACTTCAACAGAGATTTAAACGAAATTGAATATCTTCATTTTTCTAGATGCAGAGGTTTTGTATTGCCTCCATTATCAAGTTTTTCTTCTCTGGAAAAACTGACAATAGATTACTGTGATATGAAAGAAATACCGCAGGATATTGGCTGTCTATCCTCTTTGAGATGGTTGAATCTAGAGGGAAATAACTTTGAAAGTTTGCCTACAAGTATCAAGCAACTGTCTAACCTGGATGATCTTATCTTGAGCAACTGCAGTATGCTTCAATCATTGCCAGAGCTTCCAATAGGTCTACATTGTCTACAAGCAACGAATTGCAAGCAGCTCCAATCTTTACCAGAGCTTCCATCACGTCTGGATGAATTAGATACGTCCATCCTGGATAAATTATTCAAACAACATGTCAAGGAGCCCAGAGATCGTTACATTTTAGACTTCTCTAATTGCATGAAATTAAACGAAAGCACAAACAACAACGTTTTGGCAGATTCACAATTAAGGATTCAACATATGGCAGCTACATCTCTGAGAAAATTCTATGAACATGTTCGTAGTTCTCTTTCTATATATCTTTCTTCTTCTAATATCATATAATAATTTATGATTTTTAAATTACAGGTAGATAGTGATTTCCCAGATGGTGTCAGCATTTGTTTACCTGGAAGTAGAATTCCTGAGTGGTTCAGCAATCAAAGTTCAGGACCTTCAATAACTATTCAATTGCCACAACTTTGCTCTAACAGAAGCCTCATTGGATTTGCTCTTTGTGTTGTTATTGCAATTGAAGATGTTTCCGAGCCCGGTGTGTGTGTTGGCGTCCAATGTAGTTACGGTTTTAACACCACGAAAGTTGGTTGGTTACAACGCAGATCTTGGATTATGACATCTGACGACTACAAAATTTACACTGATCATGTCTGTCTGGAATTTGATCCATGTTTACCTGATTTAGACCACCATACATCCTTCTCATTTGATTTCTCCCTTGTCCACGGAGAAGGAGTAGAGGTGAAATGTTGCGGGGTGCGTCCAGTATATGCACATTCTATTGAGACAAAACCCAACACTTCTATTGTAAGTATGGTACCACCAACTCAAGAGGAATGCAGGAAATTGCATAATGAATTCCAAGATGAGGCCAGCAGAAGCACAACTAGTATTGGAAGATCTGACGAGGAGGAAATCAACACTCCTCAGCAACACGGCTCCTTTCTTTCTGAAATATTTCATTGCTTAGGGCTTGACTTTAATCGTCTGTGGAGATCCGAATAACTTCAGGTACGTACGTTTGGTCATTTTAATTATAGTGCGTTGATTATAGCTTTTCTGATTCAATTTGTCAAAGTACTTCAAGGTTAATTTATTTCTACCCCTTGATAGTTGTTGAAGGTACGATTAATCTGAGGCAACTAAATGGAATTATAAACGAAAGAAAGCCCAAGAGAATTTGCAGAGAGCTAGTTAACACTGCACAATGCTCTATTATATTCTTCTTGAATTTGAACTTTTTGCCGTGTTTGTCAGTTAGTGTTCTCGTAATCTGCAAATTTAATAGATAAAGTTTCCTTTCCCATTGCTGAATTACAAATATAGCAAAATCATTGTTCTTTCCAATCATATTGAACAAAGAAACTCTTCTAAATTACTAAAAGAAAACGTAACAAGAACATTTATGCCATATAAATTTGGAATAACCATTTTCAGCTGGTTTACGGAATTGAAAATTCAGATATAAAATTGAGGTAGCTTCATCTTCTTATACAGTTTAAATATTAACAAGAACATGATTAGACTAAAAACATAACTTTTATTTTATTTGTGAATCAACTTCTTTGAACAAGCTTGATTTTCCTGCTCTGTTCAATTTATGGAATTCTTGTGGTTTATTATGACATGTATAACCTATTATCTTTTCTTTTTTTTTTTTTAATCCCTACATTTTCTGGCTTTTTGAATTTAATTCTCTACTTCAAGAAAGTCCATCTCCTTCAACTGATGAAGAAGACTCAAGATCACGAGGTTGTTAATGGAGGCACCAAAAACTTTTGGGTAGACTCATGATCACTTGCACAACAATAGGTTTTTATCTTGAATTGAATTCATTCTTTATCGCAATACATCGTTGTTTTGCTATGCTCTCAGTTTAAGAACACAATCTTCAAAATGAGGACATCCATTGAGAAATTTATGTCACAAATGAAACTGTGTATAATGTAGCTGATAGTCGTAGAAAAAATTCATACAGAGAAATCTTGTTGTATTCATCATTAGAGAATTAATGATTGTTATATGTGTTGCAGGACTTTGATGTACCACCTCAATTCAGCATTTCTTTTTCTGGAAGTGAAATTCCAGATTGCTTCAGCTATTAAAGTTCAGGATTTTCATTTTTTCAGTTTTTGAGATAATTGATCAATTGAAGACTCGCATTCAAGGTGTAAAACGGACAGTCACCAAATGAAAAACTTTCCTAATTGATTTTAAATTTCATTTCAATCTGCTTTGTTTTGAGATGTCATTGCATTGATCTCTGCTTGAATAAATGAATCAATTTTTTTGTTTAAAAATATAGCAATTACTTTTATTATGCATAAACAGAGCACTCTGTTTAGGGAACAAATGAATATTAAAATAAAATAAATAGCTAGCAATTGGCCTGTAAATTAATTTAATTAATTTTTTCTGATACCAATTTATAATTTTTGATTAAATTTTCACTATGAATTTAAAAATCAGTAATGGAAAACCAAGATTTTGCTTAATAACAGCAATTAATATTTCCATGAAAATAATAAAAGAACTTATATTTTCAAATAAAGAAAAATGATAAAATAAATCATGACTGAAACGAGTTTGAGAATGGAATATTTTTAATTTAAAATTCAAAATTCAATCAATAAAAATTTGACAATTATAATTTTGAATCAAAATATTAATTTACGTTTTTCTGAACCTAAAATTAAAAATCTGGCCATTTAATACTTGATTCTCAATGACAAATTTGAACAGCGATTTTTTAAAATTGAATATCAAATCAAACCCAATTGATCGTCTAATTTCATTTTTTTATAAGCAGAGTAATATAGAATTAAATGACCAATAATTTCCTCTTAACTTTCTTGCGATTTTCATGGGGCTTTCAGAATTGCTTCCACATATCCCATTAGGAATAATCTATTGAATTCTAAAATTTTTGTATCTTTGGGGCAGGAAAGTAGAAGTGCTTCTCTTTTTAGATAACTCCTTTACTTTCGCCTTAATTTCTTTCACTTTTCCTGCTGTCGTCTCTTTTCTCGGTGTTTCCTGGAAAATTCTGAGAGTGGAAATCAAAGTCAAAAAGGCAATGCAATAATGTGAAAACGTCAGAAATTCAAAATAATGTGGCAAAGCAAAAGCAATTGGTCCACCAATTAGTCACTAGTGAAAGACTTCCAATAAATAATCATATAATTAATAGAATTGACACACTTTTCAAGTTCGCTCCTCTCAAATGAAGAAGCTAAATGTACTCCACAAATTACTAGATACACCGATGATCATGTGAAAAATAAATTATTAATTAGTATTTGTCGTCAACAATGTTGTCAATTGCCCCTTAATTACTTGCCATGATTTTGTCTTTGATTCATTACTTGTCACCTTCCTTGTCTTCCTTAAATTTTTTTTTTTTCTACTTCTTGATCAATTAGATGTCAAATATAATATTAAAACCATGTGACATGTAAGAATACTCTATATACACAAAATTATTCATATAAAATTCATCTAACATTATTATTTTATTATCACTTTTTATTTTTTTTAATAAAAAATGTATGGCAATAATATGGTTAGTGAAGATTAGCGTTTTATTTTAATTTGTGTTAAAAATTTATATTTCTATTTGTTAACATAAATTATTTTTAAAAAATATTAATAGGATAAAATTAATGACATATTACTACGTTATTGATGCATTAAAGACAACGGGAAAGATGCTCCGAATCGAGTGTTTTGAGTAGTGAGACTCAGTAAAGCTTACCTGATTTTTCTCCATGAAGAGAACTTGAAGAATTTTTCATTTGAGTATACTTGATTGTGCATAAACACTACACTCTGTTTAGAAAAGAGAGTAATTTTAAATACAAATGTTATTCAACAATTTACTTTTCTATCTTTGTGACAATTTATAATTTTGGAATCAGACTACAGAGATACAAACAGAAGCTTGATTCAATAAAATTTTGTCAAGTAAAATTACAAAATAATATAATGAGTCTTGAAGCCTAGTAATTTTCCTGTAACATTCATGGAGATTTTTATCACACATTTTCCACATCAATCACTTTTTATTGAGTGAAAACAAAAAAAAAAAAAATGAAAAGCATCACATACTATGGGTCCATATTTTTATGCAACCAAAAACCAAAACAAAAAAAAAGGAAAAAAAGAAAAGCAACGAAAAGAAAATTTGAGGAAAAATAGTAAAAGGACAATAAGAAAAGGATTGAAGTAAATATATTATAACTTATTATTAAGAAAATAGTAAAAAGATATTAAGGAACCCTTTAGTTTTAAATCATTTAATTTTAAACATTTTTAGAGCTAAATGGAGCCTTATTCTAGTTATAAATCATTATTTGGACCACACAATACAGTAATATGAAAGAAGGAAATAATATAAAAAAAAGCTGTAAATTTTCTCATGGATTTTCTATGATTTTCTTAGAGCTTTCCTATATGATGTTGATCTTCTATATTTTTTGATATGCAGTGCAATCATGAAAAAATTAGAAACAAAACAAATTAAAAAAGCATTTGATCGAAAAAGTAAATAAATAAATAAATTCTTGCTGCTCAAATATACGGTATAGTTTTCTGAGGACTAACATTCAGTAAACTGACCATCACGTTGAAAGATATGGGCTGCCTATATATGCCATTGCAGTCGAGCAAAAAACCTAAGAGAGGTCCAAGAGACCAACACTCACCTGGCGCAAACTGAAGAGAGTAACAACCGCCAACTCACAAGACAAGAAAACAATACAATGCAGCTGTAGAACAATTAAGCTACTGCTGTGATTGAATGCACAGCAATTGCAAGAATTTCAGATGGATTTACGAGGGTGGCGAGGTCGTTTAGATTAGTATAGGACAACTTGTAATCTATACACTAGGGGTTCCCTTATCCGCGAAAACCTACCTATAAGTAGAATTCCTTGTACATGTAATTAATGCAACACCACCTTTGTCTTTGCAGCACCTATTAAACTTTCAAATACAGATTATTCTCTCCGGAAAACCCAAGTGTTACCCAGCACTAAGGCTAACAACTTCGAGGTTTTCATTGATGGTAGTAAGTGTGGATGCTGAACAGAATGTAGTCACTTCTGTGAACCCAGAATACTTGATTTGGGAATGATAGGATCAGATGTTGGTTTCCTGGTTGCTTTCTTCAATAAGTGAGGGGGTTCTAGGTTCAATCCTTGAATGCACAAGCTCACATAAATGTAGACAGCACTATAAAATTTGTTTTCTGCACAAAAAAATTAGCTAGAATCATGCAACTTAGGATTGAGATACAACAAGAGGAAAGAGGCCACGAGTATGAATTACTTCTTTCAGAAGATCAAGTCTTTGATGGAAGTGTTGTTTTCATTTTTCCTTTTTCGGATTTATGACTTAATTTTTTTTATTATTTTAATTGGTTATTTTTTTAACGTAATGTTATAGTTACTGAGTTTTTCAACATATTTAAAACAACAATTTTTTTAACTTTACTTTCAAATTCAAATGATCAACAATGCCAAACATATCTTAAATATATTCAACAAAAGAATTCTAATAATAGTCTTTCCATCTCCAAACAGATGGTTTAAAATTAATTAAGAAGAGAGCAACAAGGGATACGAATTCACCGTACAAAGGCAAAAATTTGTCACTCTGATTTGGAAACAAAACTAAATCCGGTAGAGGGTAAATGCTAGGGTGTACTTATATTATTATTTTTTAAATAATCTCAAAGTCTGAGCATAGAGCAGTAACATTAGTAAATAAATAGAGAAGTACAATCTACTCGTCCCGCTTAACATTCATATAGGGTTAATGTTTGGATTTCTTGACATGATTATTAACAAATAGGTTTATATCCATTACGGATCAAAATACTATTATTTCTTTGTTTAACATGAAATAAACACGACTTGCAAATTAAATTGCCACTTCAAATTGCACCAAATTGCAATAAAGCTTTTATTTTAGCAGATTCTTTTCTAGTATGTAACCTAAAGTTCATGTATATATCTTGAACATATGAATACATGTACAACCCTTATCTCTCTGAATTTTAAATTCTTATGATAAAGGGCAAAGTAAAGAAATATGGTAATAGGGGGAAACCAAATGCATCGTTTATCATTTAGAAGGTTAGCTCTTCAGAATTTTCACTTGAGTAATTTTAGTAATTAAATCATGATATTTGTAAATATAACTCACACATCTTGGTCGTAATTAATTGATTCAGAAGTGTTTAATTTTATTCTTAATTATATCCAAATTACTTGCATCCAATTAATGTTAAACTTTTTGTTTGTAGTTGATCAGCATTTCCCATGAACATAATATCCCAAAATTCTTTGCAGTTAATTATCAAACATAATTAAACAAAATGAGTTATTAGTCAATACAAATGGATGTCTATCATATTTTTTAAATAATAATTGTCAAAGTTATTTAATTATCAGGTATTTTAGTTATTATATTTTCAAAATTAAACTCAAATACAGTAAATACAAAAGGACCTTTTTAATTGTATTTCATCATAATTTTTTTAAACATGCTATCTCCAAGCCAATGATAAATACCATAGCGTAATTGATCATTAAAATATTTAGTTGCAATTGGAAGAATTGAAGAACCAAATTAATTTTTTTGTTTTCGTTTTATTTGTGATTTGGCAAGTCTTTAGCTGTTTGCTTATTTTTTAAAATTAAATATACAGTTGAGAAAAAAAATACTGACAATTGTGATCATTTTGGACAAAGATAAGCTCTGGTTTGATCATTTGGTCAGATCGTAAAGACACCTATATCCTTTATGTTGTGAACTACATCCAATGAAAATGAATTTTCTTGTATGGAATTGAAGTTTGTTTCTGTTCTAGGGTCTTAAATGTGGGTAGCAAGCACATCCAAATGTTTTGAGGAAAGAATAATCTGGTTTCTTGCAAAAAAGTCTTTCAAAAGGTGTTTCGAAGTTTAGAATTGAGGTTGGCATTCTGTTTATCAGATAAACAGCACTTTCAAAACCTACCCACCAAAAATTTAGGGGTAAGTTTACCTGTGCAATGAGAGTAAGTCCAGTTTCTACTATATGCCTATGTTCTCTCTCTACCTTCCCATTTTGATGTGAAGTATGTGGACAGGAATGCCTAAAAAACACACCTTCTTGCTTAAAAAAAATTCTCTAGAGGCTTGAATTCACCTCCCCAATCTATCTGTACAGTAAGGATTCTTCTGTTTAGTTGTGTCTCTCTGAGTTTCTTGAAATGAATGAAAGTTTTTAAGGTCTCAGCTTTGTTTCTCAAGGGAAAAATCCATGTAAACCTTGTATGGTCATCAACAATACTAAGGTAGTATCTAAAACCATTTCCAAAATTTAGTGGTGCTGGTCCCCATAAATCAGCCTGTAACAATTCAAGAGGTTTGGTAGATGTGTTTTCACTGCTTTTGAAGTTTTGTTTATGATTTTTCCCATGCTGGCAGGCAACACAAAATGGAGATTGAATATTTTTATTGATGGAGAAGCTTTTACATGACAACAATAAAGGTTACAATAATTATTCTGCATAGAGATAATTGACTGCATATTAACTTGAGGGGATATGTATCTTTTGTCCAAACTTTAGGGGAGTTTTTGTTTATATTCAAACACTAAGGGGTAGATGTCATTCACTTATTTTCCAGGGTATTTAATTGTATCATTATTTTTTGGAAGCTGTTTACTGGTGACTTATTGGTGGATCAAGTGCGTTTGCTTTGCTATATTATTGATGAATTTTTGTCTTTGATTTCAAATCTCAAAATTTCCACGAACCACGAAAGAAAGAGAGCGCGCAGCAGTAAAAGTGAAGGAAATTAAAGGGAAAGGAAACGAGAGAAGCAATTCTACTCTCTTGCCCCCATGATAAATAAAAGGGTATTTCCACTACCCTTGAGCTCCGTGGCAATTCCAGTTTTATAGAACGTTTATGGAAAGAGATACAAACCTGCCCCATAAACAATAAATTTATCAAAATACCCTTAAATTACAAAATAATATTACTTTACTTGGATTCGAACCTACTTATGTCCTTAGTAAAAAAATTAATGCCTTAACTACGACACCAAACACATTTTAATGATATATTTTTTAATTCTTAATAAGCAACCTTTTGAAAATACATATATAAAAATTTCTATAATAATTAAAATTATTTTGTTATTATAAAACTTATAATTCAAAAATATTCTATATAATAACTTGAATTTAGAATTATTATCAAATAATAATAATAAAATCATTCTTAAATGATTATTAAAGAAAATAAATCTAAATTGTTATAAAATAAAATATTGTAAAATTATTATTAGCACTAATAATTTTGAAACATTATTCTTAAATAATTGTTAAATAAAATAAATATTTAATTAAAAAATATAAATAACGATAATAGATTTAAAAATTTATAATTTAATGATAATAATAATAATTTTAAATTCAAGTTATTATATAGAATTTTAATGATTATAAAAATTTTTTTGAATTATAAGTTTTATAATAACAAAATAATTTTAATTATTATAGAAATCATTATACATGTATTTTCAAAAGGGTTATTTATTAAGGAGTACAAAATGTATCAATTAAATGTGTTTGGTGCAGTGGTTAAAGTATTTATCTTTTTCATTAAAGTTATAGGCTCGAATCCAATCAAAATAATTTTATTTTGTAATTTTTAAAAATACATTTGAGAGTGTTTGGGTAAGTTTACCTTTTATAAGGGAGGTATATATTTTTTTACACAAACTTTCTATCAAATTGGGATTTTTACAAACCTCAGAAGGGGTATGTAGAAATACCCTTAAAACAAAATTTAGAATCCAATGGACTACGCTCAAACAGAGGGATAGCAGTTGTCCTCTTGACATAATTCGAGTGAATTAAGACAAACTTAGATATTTTTAAATTATCCTAAATTTGGGTAATAAAGGCGATGATTTAATATTTTGTGAGTAAAATTTTTTATTTTCGTCTATAACCTTTTGAAGAAAAATAAAGTGGGAGCAATAATCTCCTCTTATGTACAAAGTCCAAAAAAATCTATCCCATGAGTCACAAATAGCATATACTAAGTTCACACTTGTCCAATCGGTTAAAGATAGCATATTTTTTAATTTTAGTTTTTAAATAAGATGTGTATATCTATACATTTCTCCACAAAAAATTACTTTTTCATTCTTTTAGTCTCCTCTTTTTAGTCATTTTGGACCACATGGATTTGGGTATCTTACTATCAAATTTTCTATTCTTTATTTTCTTCTTCTTTTGGGTAAAGAAGAAACATATGGACCCATGTCTTTATGCTACTTTTCTCCATCGTGTTGCTTTTCCTTTTATTCTTCCTTTCATATTACTATAATAATGTGTTGTCTAGATAATCAGCTTTAATAAGATTCCATTTGTCTCTGCAAATATTTTAAATCAAATTATTTATAATTATAGGATTCCTTTTTTCTGATTGCATCAATCCCAACAATATGAACGCATGCTTTAGATTCCTTTTGAAAATAAAGAAAAAAGATTTAGGATCTCTGAAATATTATTTAATATGTAATTTAGTCCCAAAAAATTTAAAATTATTTATTTAATTTTTATTTAACAGCAATGACGTGTTCAGAATAAATTGTCGTTAATATATATTTTAAACTCTATATGTCTTGTTCTATGTATTAATATAATGAAAAAGAGAAATCAACATTTATTTTGAGTATAACCAAATTAATAGATTGAGAGGTAAATCAGTAAAGATCATGCAACCTTGTGAAAATATTGCTGAATGAAAAAAGTGGATACACAATACAAGAAGAGAAAAGAAAGAGGTAACAAAATCGCAGTTATTAGGCTCTTCAGTTTGGCCAGGTGAGTGTTGGACTGTTTAGTCACTGAATGTTACTTGTTAAGAAAACTATATATATATTTGACCAACACGAATTTATTTATTTAACTAGTCAAATGCTTTTCTTGTTTTGTTTCTAATTTTTTCATGATTGCACTACATATTACAAAATATAGAAGATAGACATCACATAGCAAAGTTCTAAGAAAATCTTAGAAAACCAATGAGAAAATTCACAGCTTTTCTTTATATTAATTCTTCCGTTCATATTACTGTATTGTGCAGTCTAAATAATAGTTTTAATTAGAATAATGATCCATTTACCTCTACAATTTTTTTTAAATCAAATGATTTATGGCTTAAAGGGTTTCTTAATTCCAAAAAATTACTGATGAAAAAATACCAAATGTTTATTTTAAGCACAACTTATTTAATAAATTGAGAGGTAAATAGTTAAGTATTTTTTAAACTATTTTTAAACACTCAGTTATTTTTTTCTAAAACAAATATTGTTATATAGTTACAATTACTCATCAAAGTGATTGACTTGGAAAATGTATAATAGAAATCTCTAAGAATGTTACAAGAAAATTAGTAGGTATTGTAGGAAATTAATTAAGTTTGCAAGCAGAAGGATCCAAACATTTACTATATCATTTTGTATTTTTACTTAACATATTTTATCGAATCAGGCTTCTGTTTATATCTCTACTCTCTGATTCAAAATTATAAATAGTTATAAAGATAGAAAATTAAATTGAATAACATTTGTATTTAAAATTACTCTCTTTCTACATATAGTGCAGTGTTTACGCAAAATCAAGTAATATCTTTCTCATAAACGAAGGATCAAACATCATAATTTGCATTGAACTGAAGTCAGTATTTCCCAAATAATATTAATTATCTATTTAATTATGTCATTATTTAGTGGAAGTCGTTCACTAGTGACTTATTGGTGGACCAAGGGCTTTTGCTTTGTTTTCGTTGAATTTCTGACATTTCGCATCATTGTGTTACCTTTTTGACTTTAATTTTCACTCTTAGAAATTTCCAAAAAACAAGGGAAAGTGAAGGAAATTAAAGTCTAGTTAGAAGCATAATTAAAGCTCCATCTTCATCTTCTTCTTCATCTTCTTCGTTTACATACTGTATTCTTACTTTTGTTCTACTCCCAAGCATCTCTATCTCTTTCTGTCATGGCTTCATCTTCATCTTCATGGTCTTCTTCTTGCAATTATGACGTTTTCTTGAGTTTCAGAGGTGAGGATACCCGTGAAAATTTTACTAGCCATCTCTTTTATGGCTTGTGTCAGAAAAAAGTAAAGACCTTCATTGATGAAGATGTTAAGAGAGGAGATGAGATTTCTCCTACTATTTTGAATGCAATTCAAGGATCAAAAATTTCTATAATTATTTTCTCAAAAGACTATGCTTCTTCCAAATGGTGTTTGAATGAACTTGGCAAGATTTTTGAATGCAAGAACTTATATGGCCAAATTGTTATGCCTGTTTTCTATCATGTTCATCTGTCCGAAGTGCGAAAGCAGACTGGAAGCTATGGGAAAGCTTTCTTTGACCACAAAAAATATTTCAGGAAGATGCCAGAGAAGATTCAAAAATGGAGGGATTCATTAGCAGAAGCATCCTATCTATCCGGATACGAGTCTAGTAAAATCAGGTATAAGTTTCGACTCTTGTTTCATCTTTACATCATTCCCATCCTATATTAATTAGAAAAGAAAGAAAACATTTTTGGTTTTTGAATTCTTATGAGATCCATTAATTTTTGACTCATTTTCTTTTCATCTTCGTATTTTCCAGGCCTGAAGCAAAACTTGTAGATGTAATTGTCAAGGATGTTATAAAAAAATTAGATGATATAATAGTTTGCGCTGATTTCAAAGGTTTAATTGGAATAGACTCACGAATTAAGCAAGTTAAATCACTACTACAAATTGGATTGCAAGATTTTCGAATTGTAGGAATATGGGGCACTGGTGGTATAGGTAAAACAACTCTTGCTGAAGCTATTTTCAAGCAAGTTTCTAGTGATTTTGATGGCAAGTGTTTCATGGCTAATGTTAGAGAAAAATCAGAAAGAGGGGGTGGATTAGAACAACTACAAAAGGAAGTTCTTTTTTGTTTATTAGGAGAAAATCTAGTATTAGGAGGTCCCAATATCCCACAGTATATGAAAGATAGACTCCAACGTATGAAGGTTTTTATTGTTCTTGATGATGTAAATAGAATTGGACAATTAGAATATTTGGCTGGAGGAGTTGATTAATTCGGTCCAGGAAGCAGAGTCATTATAACCACAAGAGATAAACAAGTTCTTGATAGATATGGAGTGGATCATGTATATAAGGATGAGGGATTAAACTATCATGAAGCTCTTGAGCACTTTTGTAATTTTTCCTTTAAGCAAAACCATCGCCCTGTAGATCTTATCATGCTATCAACAAGGCTAGTAAAGTATGCAAAAGGCAATCCCCTTGCTCTTAAGGTGTTAGGTTCCTTTCTTCGTCCTAAGAGCAAACAAGATTGGGTAAATGCATTAGACAACTTCAAACTAATTTCTGAGCCTGATATTTATAATGTTTTGAAGATCAGTTATGATGAACTGAGCTGGACAATGAAAAATATTTTTCTTGATATAGCATGTTTTTTCAAGGGATATGATAAAAATTATGTGAAATCCATTTTTGATGACCTTTATTCAATGCCTTATGCACTGGATGTTCTGGTTGATAAGTCACTTATAACAATAACATTTGACAAAGTAGAAATGCATGATTTATTGGAAGAAATGGGTCGAGAAATTGTTCGCCAAAAATCAGAAGAAGAGCCAGGAAAACGAAGTAGGTTGTGGGATCATAAGGATATTTATCATGTATTAAATGACAATAAGGTAATCGAGAGTCCAATTAATATTGTTTTCTTTTATGTTTTATATAGATGTTGGATAAAGAATCAAATCAAATGCATCTCGTTTGAAGTATTTAAGAACAATTTTATAATTATTTTTTAAATATTTAACTAATTTTACTTATTTATTGTTATTATTTGTTTATTAGGGGACTGATTCAGTTAAAGGTATATTCTTGGATTTGTCGAAGATAAAAGACATAAATCTTGATTCTAGAGCCTTCGTAAAAATGACTAATCTAAAAATACTTAAATTTTATATGCCTGAGCATTTGGATGCGTCAGATACGAGATCAAGAAGATCAAGAGTTCATCTATCTGAAGATCTTGAATATCTTTCTAAGGAGCTGAGATATTTCCATTGGCATGAATATCCTTGTAAGATATTGGCAAAAGACTTCAATCCGAAGAATCTTATTGAACTTTACCTACCATACAGTAAAGTTGAACGATTCTGGGAAGGACAAAAGGTATTACCTAATTACATATATATTTTTATTTTAAATTTAACTATGAAATTCATTAATACTAATATATTTGAGTGATTATTTATACTTTCTTACAGGAAGCTTACATGTTAAAATATATCGATCTTCATCACTCTCAATGTCTCACAAAGATTCCAGACCCTTTAGAAATCCCTAATCTTATGAAATTAAATCTTTTAGATTGTGTGAAGTTGCCTTGCATTCCCTCCGACATTCAAAATTTCAACTACCTTGGGATCTTGTGTTTGGCGGGCTGCAAATATCTTAGGTGCTTTCCACGCAACATTCATTTTAGATCTCCAATAACCATTGATTTGTCCTTCTGTGTTAGTCTCACAGAATTTCCAGAGATTTCAGGAAAAATAATAGAGCTCAAATTAATGGAGACAACAATAGAAGAAGTTCCCTCATCAGTTGAGATTCTAACTGATCTTGAAAGTTTAGATCTGAACTTTTGCAGAAGGCTGAAGATTCTTCCAACTAGCATTTGTAAGTTGAAATCTCTTTCTTCCCTTATGCTTAATCACTGCTCAAGGCTTGTGAGTTTACCAGAGATCTTGGAGAAAATGGAACGTTTAACATATATTGGATTAGGATTCACAGCGATTAAGGAGCTGCCATCTTCAATTGAAAATGTAGAAGGACTTGAACGTTTGAATTTGACAGGTTGCTCCGAAATTCATAGTTTACCAGAAAACCTACAGAATTTAAAATCTTTGTTTCACATGTTTGCAAGTAAATCAGCAATCACTCAAATACCATACTCTATCAGAGATTCAAACAAAATTGAATCACTTCATTTTTCTGGATGCAGAGGTTTTGTATTGCCTCCGTTATCGAGTTTTTCTTCTTTGGCAGAACTGATAATAGATTACTGTGATATGAAAGAAATACCGCAGGATATTGGCTGTTTATCCTCATTGAGATTGTTAAGTCTAGAGGGAAATAACGTTGAAAGTCTGCCTACAAGTGTCAAGCAACTGTCTAAGCTATGTTATCTTACCTTGAGAAATTGCAATATGCTACAATCAATACCAGAGCTTCCAGTTGGTCTATATTACCTAGAAGCAACGAATTGCAAGCGGCTCCAAACTTTACCAGAGCTTCCGTCACGTCTGGATGAATTAGATGCATCCATGTTAGATAAATTATTCAAACAATGTGACAAGCACTTCAGCAAAGAAAGTAGCACGTTAGAATTCAGTAATTGCATGAAATTAAATGAAAACACCAACAACAACGTTTTGGCAGATTTACAACTGAGGATTCAACATATGGCAACTACATCTCTGAGAAAATTCTATGAAAATGTACGTTATTCTCTTTTTCTATATATCTTTCTTCAAGTTATATCATATCATAATTCATGATTTTTTGAATTACAGGCAGACACTGATTTTCCGGATGGTTTCAACATTTGTTTACCTGGAAGTAGAATTCCTGAGTGGTTTAGCAATCAAAGTTTAGGATCTTCAATAACTATTCAGTTGCCACAGTATTGTTGTAACAGAAGCTTCATTGGATTTGCTCTTTGTGCTGTTATTGCATTTGAAGATTTTTTTAAGTCTGGTATTTATGGAGTCAGATGTGGTTACGGTTTTGAAACCAAGAGATATGCTAATCGATACTGGTTGAGACACAAGCCTGCTATGTATTATGCATCTGACTTCAACACAATATATGAATCGGATCATGTCTGTCTTGGATTTGATCCTTGTTTACCTGATTTACACCACCATACATCTTTGTCATTTGATTTCTTCGTTGCCTACGACGAACGAGTAAAAGTGAAATGTTGCGGGGTGCGTCCAGTATATGCACATCCCAATGAGACAAAACCTAACACTTTTACTGTAAGTATGGTGCCACCAACTGAAGAGGAATGTAGGAAATTGCATAATGAATTTCGTGATGAGGCCAGCACAAGCACAACTACTAGTGGAAGATTTTACCAGGAGGAAATCAACGCTCCTCAGCGACAAAGCTCCTTTCTTTCTCAAATATTTCGTTGCTTAGGGGTTGACTTCAATTGTCTGTGGAGATCTGAATGAGCTTCAGGTACTTTTGGTCATTCTAATTATAATGTATACATTAAAGCTTTCTGATTCTAAGTAGGATTCTTAGTCACTTGAGAATTAATCAGCATACTTCGAGGTTTATTTTTACCCCACGAGAGCGCATCTAATTTGCAGAGAGCTAGTCAACACTCCATAACAACAAAAATTCTTTGCTTTTCCAATGTAACTCCAATGCTCTGCTTAGTTTTGTTTATTTATCTTTTTTATGTGTTTATTTTAATTCGAATATCTTTGTCACAAAAATTCTTCTCAATTATTTCACATATAGTTAAATCGGGGAAATTGGCATTTAATGCTCTGTTACATTCTTCTTGAAAGTGAACTTTTTGCAAGCTTTTGCCAGTAACTGTTCCAGAAAACTATATTTTAGGATTATCCCTCGTTAAGAACCCTAGTTTCTTTTCTTAATCCCATTAATCTGAAAATTTGACAGATAAAAATTCCTTTTCCATCGTCAAATTTTGAGCCATTTGATAAACTGTATTTCCTTCCAGGATGCAAATCTGTTTATTTTGGTTTGGCATTGGAAGCATACCAGGCAAGAATTAATATTTATTTTTACGTCCCATATCATTTAGTCCTCCGTTTCATTTCTTGTTATTAGAAGTAAAATTCGACTGAATGTACTCTTCATTTGCTAGCATTTCGACTTAAATTATGGCTGTTGTACTAAAAATTCTATGAAATACAAATACGGAAATCTTGTTCTATTCATAACCCAGAATAAGTGATTGTTATATACGTTGCAGGTATTTGATATGCCACCTCAATTCAGAAATTCTTTTCCTGGAAGCGAATCCAGATTGCTTCAGCTATCAAGGTTCAGGATTTTCAGTAACCATTTTCATTGTTTCAGTTTATGAGAGATAATTGATCAATTGAAGAATCGCATTCAAGGATGTAAAACTGATTTTACATTTCATTTCAATTTGCTTTGTTTTGAGATGTCATTGCATTGACCTCTTCTTGGAAAAATGAATCAATTTTGTTGCTTAAAAATGCTTTCAAGTACTCGTAATTGAAAAAATGTAGCCATTACTTTTCTTATGCATAAACAGAGCACTCTGTTTACGGAACACATGAATATTAAAAAAATAAATTGCTAGCAATTGGCTTGTTAATTAATTTAGTTAATTTTTTTCTTATACCAATTTATAATTTTTAATTAAATTTTCATAAACAGGATGCTGACAATGAATTTAGAAATCAATAATGGGAAAATCAAAATTTTGCTTTTAATAACAGTCGAATACTTTCCAAGAGAAACAGTAAAGTAGTTATATTTTCAAATAACTAGAATCATTATTTCAACTAAGAAACGGATAAAATAAATCCGATTGAACCAAGTTGAAAGGAATATTTTGGATTTAAAATTTAAAATTCAGTCAACAAAAATTTGCCAATAATAATTGTTAATCTAAAAAATTACTATACTTTTTTAACCTAAAATAGAAAATCGGGCCTATAATACTTGGTTCTCAATGAAAAAATTGAACAGTGATTTTTAAAAATTGAAGATAAAATTGTACCAAATCTGAGCCAAATTACTCTACGTTTTTAACCTAAAATAGAAAATCAGTGATTTTCGTTTTCTTTTCTCAATTGTCTAATTAATTTTAAAAAAATAGCAAACAACTAAAAATTTTGTCAAATCACAAACGATTACTTTTGTCTACTCAATCCCTTTAATTAAAATTTAAAATTCAATCAATAAAAATTACTACTTACTTTTTTATGAGAGTGAAGAGCTTTTAGTTAAGAGACTTTTGGAAGGGCTCAATGCCGATATAAGAAATCGAATGCTGTTATATACTATCTATACACTACCATATGCCATTCTTTTAGCCAAAGAAATCGAAGCGCAACTAAAGCTTGACTTTGATAGAGTTATTAGAGATATTATTGATAATGTATCTCACAAAATATCTGATAATATGGTTAAGGTTGACCATAAGATAGTGTCTGAAGATGAGCTTAAAAAAAAAATAGAGGACGTGTCAGAAATTGTATAAAAAGAGGTCTTATATGATCTTAATTTAAAAATTGAGCATGTACAAAAAATTCAAGTCGAAGACCTGCCTATCATTGACATGGTTCTACCTATTCATATCGAAGACATGAAGGTTGTCCTTGAAGAAGTTTTTGCTATAAAGACAAATTTAATTGGTGAGTACATTGAGCGAAACTTAAGAAGAATTATGAGAAATTTGAAAGTACTTTATTATTACAAGTATACATTTTTTCAAAGGGCCACACATAAGTGCAAGAAAAGGATAAATTTTGAGTACTTTCAAGTTTTAAAGAAGTTTGCTGAGAAGAGCCACTCTTTTAAGTTACCAAATAATTTAATGTTACATTATAAGTTTCATCCGCTAGACAAAACTTGAGGACGAGTTTTCTTTAAGAGAGGAGAATATGATGTAGGACAATTTTAAATTTTAATTAGTTTAGAAAGTCTTTTATTCTTACCAATTTAATTTGTTATTTAATTCTTAGTTTTCTTATTTAAGTAGGAATTCTTTTTCTTATTTGAGTTGACTTGTAATACTGAATTTTCTTTACTATACATAGAGAGCTTATGTTATTATTTTAAAAACAATCTTTCATTCAATAAAATATTCCTTTTGATTTTGTCTCTCATGGGATTGTTATCTTGACACTCGTGTTTCGAATCGTTAGGGTTAAAACAACATCTAATCCCGTTCGTTAGAATATTTATCTAACCCACTATTTCAAATAATCGAACGAAATTCGGTATTCGACAAGATGTTTTTTTATCCCACTTGCTATCCCCCTACGTCCCTAATATATTTAAATTAAAACAAAAACACAAAAGAAAATCATTTGCTTCAGTTCTTCTAATTGCAACTAAAAGTTTCATTTGAAATGTATAATCACAAACTCATAATTTGATATATCGATTAAAAGGAGAACCCAGCTTTCTATCTTAATTGAAAAAAATTAACATAAAATACTTCGACATTCATTAGCATAATTGACTACAAAAGACCAAGCTCCATTTCTAGGTTTTCCACTCAACTCAATTTGATTGACGCATCAAAATGAGATCCCATATTTAACACTTTGTTACTCTTGTTTCCATATCACTATACTAAAGCAGTGTCTCTTAAACATAGATCCGGTGGGGCACGCTTGACGCTTATAGACCATGCATCCCAGATTCGAGTAATAAAAAGTAAAAAGTAAAAAGTAAAAAGTAAAAATTTAATATTTTGTGTATAAAATCTCACTCTCATCCAAAATCTTAAGGTACGTGAAAACAATTTTTTATATAAATTTTTGTTGTACAATCCTAACAACTATGTTCATAACTAAAATAAAAAAAAAAAAAGAAATGTTTACATTGATGCGACTAAGTTGGATGTAATTAAGAATAAATTGAACACTTCTTAATCAATTACAACCATGAGTGTGAGTTATATTTACAAATAGCATGACTAACTATAAATTAATCCAAGTGAAATTCTGAAGAGCTAACCTTTAAAATGATACTTGAGCCCTCCCCTTATTACCGTGTTTCTTTTGCTTTGCCCTTTATCATAGTAAGGTTTTAAAATAAGGGGTGTCCGCATTGTATCTATTCATATGTTCTAGGTACATGAACGTTGGCTTATACAAGGAAAGAATCTCTTAAAATAAAAGCTTTTTGCTGTATGAATGTTAAATGGGATGAGTAGACTGTAATTTGTGTCACCCGTTTAACTTAATATATTTTTGAAATATTTATAATATTATCTATTTAAATTCTAATGAATTTTACTTCAAATATAACCTAGCACTTTGCAAAAGATAATAAATATAAATAATATGTATAATTCAAAAACTATTTGAATTCTAATGAATTTTACACCCTACCTTCTTCCCTTTGCTTGATTTAGTTTTGGCTTACAAATAAAAGTGACAAATTTTCGCCTCTGTACTGTCCATTGTCAATCTTTGTTGTTTACTTATCTTAATTAGTTTAAAGCATTTTTTAGAGATGGGAAATTATTATTAAAATTCTTTTGCTGAATATATTTAGGAAATATTTGGTTTTGTTGATCACTAAAATTTAAGGGTAAAGTTAAAAAAAGTGTTTGGTAAAATTATGGTAAAATTAACTTTTTGTGAGATTCACCTAATTTTTTATTAATATTTAAAATTTAGAGCTTATTTTCACAACAAATGTGATTTTAAGGCTACAATATCTTAATTCAAAATGTGGATATTTATTAAAAGGTTATTTATTTGTATGCATGTGTATTTTGATTTACTGTTTTTTTTCTCTGACTTTAATTCAATTTAAATCATTTCAATATTTTAAATATGTTTAAAAACTTGATAATTATAACATTAATTAAGTTAAAAAAACAGCGAATTAAAATAAGGAAAAAAATTTAAGTTATAAATCTGAAAAAGGAAAAATGAAAACAGGTATCCCATCAAAGACACGATGTGAAAGCAGTCATTCATACTCGTAGCCTTTTCCCTTGTAGTTGCATGATTCTAGCTGTTGTTTATGCAGAAAACAACTTTTGTAGTGCTGTCTACACCTTAGGTGAGCTTGCGCAGATAAGGAAACCCTAGTATACGGATTATGAGTATAAATGATATGTGTAATCATCACCCTCAAAAACCATATGAAGTTCTTGCAATTTGCTGTGCATACGATCACAGAAGTAGCTGATTCTACAGCGGCATTGTATTGTTTTCTTGTTTTCTACTGTGAGTTAGCAGTTGTTAGGCTCTTCAATTTTGGCCAGGAGAATGTTGTGCTCTTGAACCTCTATTATGTGTTTGCTTGACTCCAATGGCATAGGCAGCCCATTTCTTTCACACGATGGAGAGTCTAATTACTGAAAGTTAGTTGTTAGAAAACTATATTTTTGAAACGGCGAGAATTTATTTATTTAACTTTGTCAAATACTTTTTTTTGTTTTCTTTCTAATTTTTTCATGATTGCACTATATATTAAAAAAACATAGAAGATAGACATGATACAGCAAAGTTCTAAGAAAATCATAGAAAACTTGTGAGAAAATTTACATTTTTTCTTTACATTCTTCCTTTTCATATTACAGTATTATGTGGTCCAATTAATAAGTTTTAACTAGATTAAAGCTCCATTTAGCTTAATCAAATGATTTACAACTAAAAGGTTCCTTAATTCTTTTTACTATTTACTTTACATTTTGATAGCACTTTGCTGGGCTCCATTTAAATCCTTTTCTTAACGTCCTTTTATTATTTTCCCTCAGCTTTTCGATAGTTGTGTTGTCAAATTTTCTTTCGTTGCTTTTCTCTTCTCTTTTTTTTTGACCTTTTTATGTTTTTTTCGGTTGCATAAAAAATATGGACACCAATAATATTTGCTGCTTTCTATTTATTCTCTGCGTTCCTTTTTTCTTTCAATAATTACTCAATAAAAGGTGATTGATGTGCAAATGTGTAATAGAAATCTCTAAGAAAACTGAGAGAGATTTTTTAGTCTCAGGTTGAAAATAATTACGCTGAATGAATAGGGTGAGAGTAGGGACTTCTCGTGTAAAAACACTAAAATAACCCATTCTATTATGAGTTAATGCATACTTGTTAAAAAAATTATCCTATTACTATGGGTGCATAAAAAACGAATGTGAAATCACCAATAAATAAATCTAAGATATATACTTCAATTATATTTCACATTAGTTATAGGTTAATCCAATTAAATTGAAAGTCAAAGGAATGATTATGCTAGTCCACTAAATGTGGAAAATAAATTCAACACTCGTTACATCAGAATTCATGATTTTCAACTTACAGGAAATTGCTACACCATATGGAGTCAGCATTTGTGTACCTGGAAGTGAAATTCCTGGGTGGTTCAGCAATCAACGTTCGGGATCTTCAATAAGCATTTTTCAATTAGGAAATACCGCTTGTTGTAGGAATCAAGTGTAAATACAATGGCATCTCAGGGCAAATCAAACTACTAAAAAAATTAATGCATTTGCAAAGTCTAGTTGATTCCTAATATTAAAAAGTCTAGTTGTTTTCATTTACAGAGAACAAAGAAATTAATCAAACAGAACTTGCACATGATTTTTTTTTTTTTATATTCCTGAGATTATTATTGACATTCTTTAGTATTCATTCTTGTAGGTTATGGCAACATACTTTTAACGGTTTCAACAAAAAATTATGATGTTGTGGAGTTTATGGTGTGGCAAAATGGGAAAATGCCCAATATTTCCTGCTTTTATGTTGAATACCCGATTATCCCCTAAACTTTAATTAATACTCTATCCCCCCTGCTTAATACTTAAAAAATAACTATTAATCATAATGAAAATTAAGATAGGTGGTGATAGAGTATTAGTCAAAATTTAAGAGAGTAATGGAATATTAAATCTAAAGCAGAGGGTATCAGATATTCTCTCTAACAAAATATTTTGAAAATGTTGATTTGGGTATTTTCATGATGTAGTTTACGTGCTTTTCAAATGTTGTACTTTATGTAAGTTTGTAAAGTAAGAGATAAAATTGTTTTATAAGCTTTTATGTAAATTCATTTATAAGTTGATGTGACAGTGTTGATTACTACCATAAATTAATGAATTTAAAGGCATAAATTTTATTAAAATAAGCACAATTCAAACAACAAAATTAATAACATAAACTTTATTAATATAAAAAAGTAAATAAATTCAAAAACTCATAAATATAAAATTAGGGCTAAAGGAGTAGTTAAAATTTTATATTAAAGTTTACCAACTTTTAATTTTAATTATAAAATTAATCACACGGCCGCGGAGGCTTTGCTGCATTTGGTACTTTTCTTATTTAAGTTAGTTAATTAGTAGTGGGGTATTTGAAAAATTGTCATCTCAATCTTCAACCCCAACAACATAAATAAATCAATTAACCAATGATAATCCTCTAGGACAAAAGTCCTGCATACGTGTATATTGAAGAGAGAAAAATTTAATTATATAAATCAATGTGCTGAGGCTAATGAATGATATTTTGACAAGAACAAATAAATAAGTAAAAATAAACTATATTAATTATATGTGAGTAATTTGACTGTGACACATTAAACTATATGAAAGTGTTGAAAATATTATTATAAATAAATAAAGGACACCTAAAGTCAATTATATCCTTGCATTGTAAGTCTTGTTATAGAAAACTGATATAATCTCATTCAAAGAGGTGGCAAATGGGTTGGGCCAGCCTGACTCACGAAATTGAAACCTAAGCAGGCTGGCCTGTCAGGTCGACCTAGGCACGCACAATAGTCGTGTCGGGCCGAACCAAACTTACTTTACAAATTTTAGACTCGATATAGCTCATGAAGTCTAGCTCATGTAGGCCGTGCCAAGTTTGTGTTGACAAGCTGAGCCATGGTTGTTTTGACTTTGCAAAATTATTTTAAAAATTTGACAATGAAAGGAATCGAACACAAAACATCAAACAATAATCAAAAAAATTACCATTAGGTCAATGACATTTATTTGTAAAATTTATATAAATAAACAATATTTAACGAATAGTATATCTTTAATTTATATTGATAAAAAAATAATTTTATAATTTAAGCTGATTCAAATTTTATAATTATAACTATTATTATCTTTAATAAAACCATAAAAATAAAAAATTTTATACATAACATTAACAATCATCAAAGTAATTTATATTTATGAAAAATATTGCCATCTATAATAGACAACGAGTGATTATAAGGGAAAAGATAAAATGATATGGGCGACTTGTGTCATCTGTAGATTTAGAATTTAAAAATTTATATAATAATTTAATTTTACAATGGTCTATATTAAACTTAATGTAAATTTAAAAGAAAAATTATTGATTGGAATACATATTTAAAATAGTTTTAAAAAATTAGGTTTTCCTATTTCACATCTCATTAAAATAACATAATTAAGATAAAATAATAAAAATAAATATTTGATTTCTTCACAAAATAATTGATAACAGTTATCGATTATTAATAATCCAAATTAAAATATATAATATAATGTTATAATAATCAATGAATCATTATAATCTTATAAATACATAAATCTTTTAGTGTAAAATTTCTAAACCAAAATAAATTTTAAATTTCAATTTCAAATTATAAATTTTAAAAGCAAAACCCGTAATTATTGGAGTATTTTTACTGTTATATTGAATTCTTGTCTTTCTAGAGCACACAAGCAATACAAATTATAATTTTTTTCATTTAGTCAATTAAATCCTTCATAATTATTTACAAATTTTTAATTTAATTAATTTTAGAATGTTTTTAAATTTATTTTTTAATAAAGAAATTTGCTAAAATAATAAAAACCAACAAAATTAAATAATTTTTGATAATTAGAACAATAATTTTTGACAAAATAAAAGTAATAAATTTATGTCAAATAAAATAACCAATTTGTAGTTAATGAATTAATTTCTTGTAATATACTAATATAAGATTAACAAAATAAAGAATTTCTTAAAGAATATCTTTTTCTTTTCAAATATCATTTTCTTATCTACCAAATAAAATATTTTTCTTCAAAATTATCAAAAAGTAAAAAACTCTAAGATTTATTTAATATATTTTCTCTAAATTTATCAATTTTATTAAAAACTACATCATAATTTACTACTACACTTTTTTTTTTAATAGGTTAGTAGAGAAGTTATAGTAAATGTGTCAATTAAATTTGATATTTTATTCTAGCAAAATTTTTATTACTGACAATATTTTACATAAATTATTTAATTGTCTTAATCAAATTGATGATTATTGTTAATTATCTTTTTTTACCAATTAATTTATAAAAAAATAAATATTTATTAGAATTAAAAAAATTATGACATTAAAATATAATAATTGTTCCTTCAAATAATTATAATAAAATTATATTTAAATAATTGTTAAAGATAAAATTATGGTTAGATTATACAATTATTTGGCATTAATAATAACAATTCAAAAATAATATATTTAATAAATTTACTAAATGTTAATATGTGATTAAATATATTTTATTTATAAATTCCAATGCATAAATGGAGTTGGTTTAGTGGTAATGTTGTTCCTTGTGTTTTTTAGGTCATGAGTTTGAATTGCAACAAATGTACCAAAATCTTTTTATTGAAAGCCTAACTCATTGGGCGGCCCATCATGGACTCGTGCCAAGTTTAACCTATGGGCTCAACACCTCCACTCATCCCAGCCTCACTTCTGTACCATGTTGGGCTGACACTGTTTATGGACCGTACCTACAGAGTTTATGATTTGGACCTGTTTCGAACCGGGTCGGGCCAGCCCATTTGACACCTCCAATCATACAAAACTTTCCCTCATATATGTAGACTTGTTAATTCAAATCTCCATAAAGGGAAAACCTTTCCCTAAGTTAGTCACTTCTGTCCATTCGCTCTTCCAATTAAGCTAGATTGTGTGAGGCATCGTTATATATAAATCAAGTGGTATAATTCTATTATTTCAATAAAAATATAAAATTAATGTCATTTAAAAAATATAAGCAATATTATGTCTATATGATAGCGAGTCTTGTATTAATTTGTATAAAAAATTTGTCTAGACGTAATATATTGATTAATAAGGATATTTAAAAACAATAGCCAAATATAATATAGGTATGCAGGGTAAACTAAAAAAAAAAATTTGTCTTTCCCATTTTAATAGACGAGAAAAATATTAATTTTTTTTTCTTACCTTTGGACTAAGTGCTGACTATTTTAAATATATCATTTATTTCATTTGTTAACTATTAACTTTTTCAGCATGAATAGATTTTTATTTTTAATTGCAAAAATAAATATAGATTTTTATTTTAAACCTTTGACGTACACTTATTTAACTTTCTAAGTCAAGCTAGCTTTTAAAATAGTGTCCTCATTCTCGGGGTGTCTTTTTCTTCTTTGTTTTGTTTTGACTCCCCATGGACGGAGAAATTTATAAGGTGATGGGTCATCAATTATTGGCCTTTCGCTCTACAAATTCAGATACAACATTGTTTCAATAAAAATATAAAATAAATTAATTAATGAAAGTAAATAATTTTGACGTTATTAGATTTATAAAAACGTATTCTATCAATTTGTAGCTCACAATTGTGAAAAAATTGATCTTTGTGAATTAAGACTATGAACATTATTGACTTTAAATAATACACTTAATAAGATAATTGAGTAGATTAGTTTTTTCGTAATTACTAATTTGTTGGTGTCACAAAATTCTTGCATGCATGGATATATATATATATATATATTTGTGTGAAAAAATCAACAGGCTTTTAGTTTTATATAATTTTTTATATCTCTTTTTTTCGATCAACTATTGAATTTATACTTTTTAATGGTTAAAATTAAATTTAATTAATATATTTAATGCATAATTAATATACTATAAATTATGTAAATATGAGATTTAGTCTCAACTATATACAGAATACTAATTTATTGATATATAAAAATATAAAAAAATTATATAAAATCAAATGTATATATATGTCTGTGTTTTTTATAAACTAAATTAATAAAATTCCTTTCATATATTTAATGCATGATTAATATACTATAAATTATGTGCATATGAGATTTAGTCTCAACTATTTCAAGAATACTAATTTACTGATATAGAAATAATATAAAAAATTATATAAAATCAAATGTATATATATGTCTGTATTTTTTATAACTAAATTAATAAAATTTCTTTTCTAATTCACTTCCCTTGTGCTTGACCCAACAACAACAATATTTTATACATAATTTTTTTATAACTGCTGAAACTTCAAAAATATAGTAGCTCAATATATCATAAAGATAATAATAAAACTCGTAAAAAATTTCAATTTGTCTATTACATATTTAAACAATAGACCACAACAGTAATGATGATATCAATAATTACTGGTACTGGAAAAATAAGTTAATGGCTCTAATTAAACTAAAGTCTTGGAGCCCTTTGAAGTAGATTGCGGATTGTTATATCCTTGTTTAGAACGTTGATTTATTTCACTTAATTTCTGAATCAAGTCAGATTGTAAAATTCGTCTTTTTCTTTTTTGTTTTGTTTTGTTTTGTTTTTCAATGGACGAGGAAATATAAACGGTGATGGGTTAGCCATTACTGTCCGTTCGCTCTACCAATTCAGTTAAGGTTGATTTTGTGTGAAGATTTATAAATTCACGTGGTATGATTATAATATTTTTTATATAATTTATAAATAAAATAGTTTAATTAATATTACGTTTATAAGATAGTGTTTATCAGTTTATATTTTATAATTTGCATGAAAAATAATTGTCTAACTAATTAATTAATACTATAAACTTTATGTATTGACTAATACGAATATTTAATTACAATAACCGAATATAATGTAGGGATAATATGGTGGACTAGGGAAAAAAGTAAGTTTTTTCATTTTAATAAACGTAAAAAGTACCAAATATTTTTTATTTTTGGACTAACTGCTGACTATTTCAGATATATCATTTATTTTATTATTAAATTTTGTTTGTTAACTATTAATTTTTTAGTTTTGACCCGATTTTTTTTAACCGAAAAAATGAAAAGGTATTTTGCACATTTGATAGCTGAATTTTTTAATTGTTCGAGGTTCAAACCTGGACTATTAATAAAATGGATTAGTATGAACGAGTTTATATAATAGTTTCTTTTTTTTCCATTTTTTCTTTTTTTTTAATATGTATATAATGATGCAAAAGTAGAAATATAATAACTTTACAGACATTAGCACAACATTCATTCTTTCGATCTCCAGACATTTCGAAATACCAATAACTCTCTTAACTCAAAATAATTGGGTGAACATCACTTGATTCAATCCGTGACCCAATCCAACGAGTTGCATATAATTAGCACAACAAGAGGAATGAAAGAAAGGTAAACTAGATTTTTTGATATAGTCAATTATTTAACATTCAAACGCTTTTGATTTTTCTATATATATACTGACAACCTAATAAATAACAAATGAAATCAATGTATGAGAAAGATATTATTGATGCTAAAAATTTGCTAGCTTTGACCTCAAACAATGAAAATTTTATCTTCAAGCTTTTTGGATATTTTTCTTTGCCTGCAAAACAATGACAGTTAAAGAAATAGCCTTCATCTCGGGTGTGTATTCGTGCTCTCTTCTCCACTTCTTCATCTTTGTCGAAATCTCTTACTAAAACTGGAAAATAACTGCTACCTCTATTGTTCTTGTTGCCCCTGTTTCGTTGCATCGCCTTTTGCTTTGTAGATTTTTGGCTCTTTCTGACAACTTCGTTTCACCTGATAGTCCTTCGACAAGAGAATTCTTACTTTCTTTTTTCCGTTCTTCACTTTTGACTAGTGAAATTTCTGGATTTGTAGCAAGACATATATGTTTTTCTCTGTGTATTTGTCTTGTGAAGTGGTGTAGTTCCGTGCTAGGAAAAATTGAAAACACTTATGTTGCATTCGTTATATTTGTGTGTTGGTCAATGCGTTTGTGGGTTTTCTGGGTTGTTTACCTTAGGGATTCTAAGACCGTCTCGATTGGTTTTGTTTGGCTTGATAGGTTTTAGCTTTTTGTATGATACATTTTAGGTTTTGGAATTTACATTTAATTCGCATACCAGGGCGTAGAAAATGATTGGAATAGTGACTGTAAATATAGATTGTAATCATGTAGAGATACTAACCTGAGTGAACTTTCCCTGACCTAATTGGTTTTGAGTTTGGTAGTTTTAGGGTTTATCCCTTTAGTGACTAAGTTGTTTGCATGACTTAAGTTTTATGGATTTCATCGGCATATCTTCATCGTCTTTATCTAGTGAGTTCAGTATTGATTATGAGGCCTGAAATATACTTTCTCCTTCTGTTAGACGAGATTACTTGTTGATTTATGATGAAATCCCTTTTAAGAAAGCTACTCCCTTAAAAGTAGTTTACCCCTATGCTGAGGCTAGAGGGCCTGAAATTGCATTGCTCGAATATAATGTCTCTGAAGCTAGAGATCCTGAGGCTAGGGTACCCGAGACTATCGTCATCACTAATAGTTCTTCTAATGACGTGCAAGAGAATATAGATCCCAAAGAACTAGTGTTGAAGATCAGCATGTTCTCCCAAACTTAAATAGCCTGATAGGTAGACTAGCTACTCCTGCTCAAGATGAGGCTATTTCAAGCCATATAGAAGTGCCCAAAGGTGTGGAGCCAACCCATGGAATACTTGAGGAGTCATCCTCTAGGATAAAGGATGGCAATTAGAACATCAAGGATGATATCTTGAGTGAGAGTAGTGATTTGGAAAAAATTAAGACTGAGGATGTTGGAAATGTCCTTGATCCAGCCAGGAAGTTTAAACCATATAATGCAGATTGGTTTGAATTTTTCGCAGCCATTTTTGACCTCAAAGCCTATAGGAATATGTATAAGATTCTTGATGACATCTACCTTAGGTTATTTGAGATGGATGAGTTTCTTAGTGAGCCAAAGGAGAGCGAGATAGCTTTTCATGATAAACTTTTTCACTATGGCTTAGATTGATCCAAAAGCATTTTGCTTGCATAATCTATATCTATTTCTTTGATATTCTCCCATACCAATTGAATTGAAATGGTTAACAGGTAATTGTCTGACTTAATGTGATCTAGGTTGTTGTTGGGATTCCTCCCCCGAGC
Source organism: Azadirachta indica (assembly GCA_022749755.1). Taxonomy (NCBI): domain Eukaryota; kingdom Viridiplantae; phylum Streptophyta; class Magnoliopsida; order Sapindales; family Meliaceae; genus Azadirachta; species Azadirachta indica. The sequence continues at coordinate 4,951,919 of CM040441.1, read as the reverse complement.
ATCGAGGAAATTAGATACACATACATGTTGAAGAAGAATCCAAAAAGTAATCTTGGGTTCTACTATCTTCGGTCTCGACCCTATACCAAGAAGATGGTGACTGGCTCCCCAACCTAAAATAAAGATTGGAAGCATAAATGGCTGCATTTCCTCTATTTTGGCTTGTGATTTTAGCTTCCTTTTCCTTGTATTTTTCCTAATCTGACTGTTTGCTTATTTTCTTCCAGTTGATTTGTGGAATAAGGTCCCTAATGAAAGTTTAAAGTATAATTTTACCAAGAGAAATATTATGATTTTCACTTAATAATGTCATTATTTTCCCCAAAATTGAGTACTTTCCTTTATATTGAATTCTAAAATAAGAATTGGACTTATTAATTAGTTTTGTGCAGGTTTTGTATAATGAACATATCTTTTAATCCAAAACATCACTTGATATGATTCTTGAGCTAGAAGAACATGGACTCATTCCTTCACAAAAGTGTAAATGAGAGGTTGGACCAATTGAAGCATCTATTGGGTCAAAATTGAGCTTTAACAAAACCCAACTGCAGTTGAGGGCCAGCCCAACATAGTTTCGTGTTTAGGCCATATCTTCTCACATACCTATCCAATAATCATACGGTCGGATTTTTTGGAAAGATTGTAGATAGACTATAATTGTTATATTTTATACTTGCCCAAATTTGGAGTCATTTCCTATAAAAAATAGCCATCATTATAGAAGATTGGTGGAGAAACACAAACTGAACACCTTTGCTCATTTTCAGCATAACTCTTGCAATACATAATCAATTTTGGCTAAAATTTAGACCATTGGAAAGCTTATGAAGGCATATGCAACTTTAAAGAAGATAGATTTAACAAATTCAATGAATTTGATTGTCCAAATGGGCTACAATGTGACAGAATATAATTAAGTTGAAAATTTACAATTTGTGTTCACATATGTGAAGTATATCTTGTTTTGCCTATATAAATAAAGTGTTAGAAGTTATGGGGAAAGTTTTTGTTTTCTTATTTTCTATTCTTTCTTTGTGTAATTTTGGTATTATTTATATAATGTGTTTCTATATTTATAAATAGGGCTAAGGGTGAACTTTTGATGGTTGTATAATTTTACTCTTTAATTCTTTGTTTTGTATTTTATTGTCAACTTTTCTATTGATTGAGTATTATATTTTGCAAGTTATTTTGATCTGTTAGAAATCTTGATTCATTATTAACAAATAGTACATTAAGTGCTTGGATGTTTTCTACATATTAAGAGCAAGGTAATTTGTAATCTCTCTCTATTAATTCAAAGGTTAGTCTTTTTATTTTCTTGTGCTTAAATGTTATTTATCTCTCTATTAAGATCACTTATATATTAATTTTTAATTGTGTATATAAAAAAGATTAAGAATAATTTCTATACATATTATTAAAATGGATCCCTAATGCCCTAATATCTAATAATAATGAATTTAACCAAAAAAAATTCAATTTTTTTTTATAATAGTTGGATATTTGGACTTGTAATATTTGGACATTGGACTTGTGGACTTTGTATAACGTATTCCCTGAGGACCGACACTTGAACTTCCAAACTTTATTACTTGAGATAACTTGTACTTAGGAATTACAATTTTTAAGTTATAGCAGTCCCCTCTCTCGTGAATGTTTCCTTAGAGAGAATTGCCGTTAGTAAGGCTATTGTTATTAATCAAAAGAGTTTGCTTTCTCCCAACTTCTTGATTGGCTTAGGATTAGTTACTTGCTGCCAAATGTGAAGTGAAGACTAAAAAGAATAATTATTTTTCGAACATGATTTGAATTCTGTGTGATTCAATTTCTTGATCATTTTATTCTCCTTTACAGAGAAAATAGCTTCAAAACAAACTGGGAAGAGTTCCACGGCAGGGAAAGATTTATTTGACAACCTTCCTGCTTGACAAAGCAAAATAAAGCAAAGGGAAAATAGGCTTGGGTCGGGTTTTGTTTTGAAGAATCCTCCATCCAACTAGACCAAAATACCAAAATCCGCCAGCTCAAAAAATCAGCTAGCCTAAAAGGATTAGGGGAAAAGCCTGGCGGTGACTTAGAGCAAAGGGTCCAAAATTCCACGGAAGAAGCCTTCGGATTGGATTGAAAAGGAGGAGGATTCAACTGAATCCAATCCTTTGAGGACGCACAGGCGTTCGGCACTCAAGCGAGGAAGGGTTACTATGAGTTGCTCCTCGAGGGTAAAAAGGAGGACTTTGCACATCTGACCCGTACCATTAGCGACCTCGAGGTGTTTATTTCTCCTACCATTGATGAAGCCCTCAGAAATAAGCCCATGGTGGAAGCAATTGACCTCTTCTATAAATGGGCTCACTCTATTAATACAGATAATCTTATTTCAATAGTATTATAGAATCAATCACTTAATGAAAATAAATAATTTTGATGCATAATAGGTATATATAATAATATTATATCAATTTATATCTCATAATATATATAAAATTTATTTTTGTCAATTAAAATTTATTTTTGTGAATTAAGACTATGAACATTGTTTTTATACTGCTATAACAAAAATATTTAATAATAATAAACTTACAAAGATAGTAGGATAGATTAGTTCTTATAAGATTTTTTTTTCTTTAAAGATACTCTTGTAGTGCGAATAATTTTGAAAGGTAAAACTAGGAATTACTTTCCTTATTTTTGGACTAATTTTCAACTACTTCAAATATAACATTTATTTTAGTGTTATTTTTTCGTTAATTATTAATTGTTTAGGCCGGGCCAAACTTTCTTATAATTGAAAAAGAAAAAAAAAAGAGGTAATATGTACATAAGACTTGAAAGCTGAATTTAACATTAAAGGATTTGAATTAACTTTAATTGTTGATAAAATAAATTAGTACGAGTAAGTAATATATCATAATTTGTGTACATAGTTTTTAATGTATAAATAATGGAAGAAATTTAGCGGACAAACTTGTTTTATCCTCATGCGGAATTACATCATTATATTATGGTAGTATTTATTACTGCAATTTTGAAAAATCGTGGTGAGGATATCATTACAATTCTGCATGGTTGTATTAAGAGCCAACCAATAAATTCTTTATTGGAGAATAATGTTTTGGTTTGTTTTACACATTAATACTGCAAAGCCGAGCTCCGAGCTGGCCCATGTAATGAATGGCGGAAGCCATTGTTGTTTGATGACTACAATATTATTTTTATTTTCAAATTCTTCAATAAATTATAGTGCAATGGTTGAATATTTTACAACTGCAAACAACTATCATTGTAATATTTTATTTGGTAAGGCCCTAAACGGGGTTTACTTGCTGGAATTAAGGTAAGGAAGACTTGGTCTTGATGAGGTGCAAGGCAAGGACCATGTAAAAAATGACTTGGCTGGGTAGTTCCCCAGCTAAAGGGAAGTGGCACACAAAGTGGCTTTAAAACTAGTTTATTTAACTAGAGAAAATGTATGATGCCAACATGTGTGTAGGACATGTGGCCCTAGCAACCAGAGGTGTTGGTTGCCTTTGCATATATATATATAAGGTAGTGAGAGTGTTAGAGATCATCAAATGAGTTAAGTGAATCTTTAGCATAACAGCCTTGTACATTTGTATTCTTTTCTTAAAGAGAAATATAAAGTTGAAAAGAGTTTTTCCATCGCAAATTTGTGCAAGCATATTGTGTTTTCTTTTAAAGCGTAAGAAGTTTTAAGAGTTCAACCTCCATTGCCGAAGTAATTTAGCGCAAGTGTAGGATTACCGCATTAATAAAAAGTCCCTTGTGACAATTGGTATCAGAGCCCACTTAGGCTCATTCATTCTATTTTCTACATTTCTTATTTTCTGCACAAATATGTTGAGAGAGAGATTGAAGGAAAGAGTGGGGCAGCTGAAAAGAATTGTCGATTCCGTGCTGGCCCATGCGAATCCATTGGCGGTACAATTAATGCTTAACCCCTCCAAAATTGTTAGCCTTCTGCAGTAGTTAAACGATTTTACCAATATGTTCACGGAAAAGCTGAATGTATCCATGAAGGATGTAGGATCGTTGGCGGGAGCGTTAAAAGCACACATAAATAATCTCGAAGGAGAGGACGAGTTGCTGAAGCGCAAATTAGGCAACACTCAAACACCAATAAAGCTGGGTCCTTCAAAGATTAAAGTGTTGAAACCTAAAGGTTTCAGCGGTTCGTGCAACGCAAAGGAATTAGAGAACTTCCTTTGGAACATGAAAGAATACTTTAAAGCGGCCTGCATACCTAAAGCGGATTAAGTTACCATCACAAGCATGTCTCTAGAGGGAGATGCGAAATTGTGGTGGTGTACTCGATTCCAAAAGGATGCGAAAGTGCAATATGCTATTGTCGATACATGAGATTCACTAAAATGAGAGCTAAAGGCTCAGTTCTTGCCTTACAATATGGGTGGCTTGCAAAGGAAAGTTTGAAGAGACTTAAGTACACGGGTTCTATGCATGAGTATGTGAAGGCACTCAGTTCATTAATGCTTGACATTAAGATCATGTCAGATGAAGACAAGCTCTTCAATTTCATTTTTAGGTTGCAGTTGTGGGCACAAACAGAGCTACAAAGGTAAGCAGTTAGAGACTTGCCTATTACAATTGCAGCGACAGATAGCTTGGTAAACTACAAGTTCGAAATCACAACCAAATAAAAAAGAAAATGAGGCTAAGAAGAAGAAAGCTGGTTTTTCCAAGACTGATGGCCAAAAAAAAGAGGGAGAATCTAATCGATCAAAGTCACCAAAAATAAGAAAAGAAGGGCTTGGCATGCTTTATTTGTGATGGTCCTTATAGGGCAAAAAAATGCCCAAAGGCAGCAAATTAAATGCAATGGTTGCCAAAGAAGAAAATCCAAAAGTTGAGGAGTGCATTCCGAAGCTCAACCCTTTGCAGCAACAGCATTGCAATGTGTTGTAGATTGACGAAAGTTACCGGAGCCTTATGTACATAAAAGTGTATGTAAATGGTATCGAGATTTAGGCAATGATAGACATGGGTGCGATAAACAACTTCTTGGAAGCGCGGGAGGTTTAGTGCCTGGGGTATAATATTGAGGGAGCATTGTATGCTGTATAGGTCATGAATTTGTCGGATATGATTGTTTAAGGAGTAGCCATAAACTCTTTGAGAGTCGGGGATTAAGAAAGTAAGGTACGTTTCTCAATTTTATCTCTCAAAAATTTCGATTTATTTTGGGGATCAAATTTCTTATAGGTGTTATGGCATATGTAATGCCACAAATGCGGAATTAGTTGATTACAGGAAAGAATTTACAACTCATACCTTACAAGCTTTTAGAGAATGGCTGATCGGGACCATTATTACAATCTACCATTCAGTTTAACAAGGGGTTTAAAAAGTAATAAATGTCATACATGGCAGCATTTGTAGAGATCAAGCCAGATCAGGTAGTGGAGGTACCTGATGAGTATGCTGCGATGTTAGATGAGCTTGCGGATATCATGCTACCCAAACTCCTCAAAGAATTGGCCTCTAAGCATGCTATTGATCACTATATTGAGTTAGAATGTAGTATGAGACCTCTTATGCAGGCTTCTTCTTTAATGTTACCATCCGAGTTAGCTGAGTTGTGAAGATAACTTGACGAGTTGATAGATGCAAGATACATATAACCCTCAAAGGCTTCTTATAACGCAGTAGTTTTATTTCAGAAGAAACAAGATAGATCGCTGTACACTCAATAAGGTCAAAGTAAAGAACAAATACTCCATCTCCATTGTTGCTAATTTGTTCAACTAGTTGGGCAGTACTTGTTACTTTATGAAGCTTAATTTAAGAGTGGACTATTAACAAGTGAGGATTGCTGAAGGCGATGAAGCAAAGATAGCATGTGTAACAAGGTATGATTCATACAAATTTCTTATAATGCTATTCGAACTTATCAATACACCTACTACCTTTTTCAGTCTTATGAATGACATTCTCTATAAGGTTTTGGACGAATTTATAGTTATATACTTAGATGACATTGTGGTATACAGTAAGAGTTTCAGAGATCATCTTAAGCACTTAAGGCATGTGTTTACGAAGCTGCAAGAACACAAGTCATATGTTAAGAAGAAAAAATGCAGGTGAGAAGTGCTATTTCTTGGTCATTGGTTGAGCAGTGACAACATTCGCATGTGCAGAAGGAAGTTAAGCTATCTTTGACTGAACCGAACCTAAAAAGGTACCTGAACTCCGATCTTTTCTTTGTTTGGCTAACTAGTACAGAAAATTCATTAAGAGCTACTCCAAAAGAGTCAGTGCATTTATTAATTTGTTGTGAAAAGGTCAAAAGTGGGAATGGACCAAAGCATGCCTATGTACATTTGATGACATCAAAAAATATAGTAGCTTCTGAGCCCGTAATAAAGCTACTGGATTTCAGCAAACCTTTTAAGGTTTATACAAATGCGCTGGACAAGGCAATTAGTGGCATGCTAGTGCAAGAAGGGCACCTAATTGCTTTCGAAAGTTAAAAGTTGAAGGATGCTAAGTAGCAGTATTTAGCCTACGAAATGGAGATGACAGCGATAGTGCATTGTTTAGCAACTTGGTGGCATTGTCTCTTTAAGATGCTCGTCACGGCAGTGATGGATATTATGGCGAATACATACTTTCGCTCATAGAAGAAGTTATCCTTGAAACAAGCAAGATGGCAAGAATTTTTTGTTGAGTTCAACTTTAAATGGGTAAACAGGGCAGAAGGGCAAAATATGGTTGCGAACGCTTTCAGTCAAAAAGAAGTTGAGGGCCATGTTGCGACCCTAATCTATGTGGTTTTGAACTTCATTGACAAGGTGCAACAACATATCGATGGTGACTTTACATACTGTCGACTTTGTGATGAAATTAACGAAAGGCTCGTATGAAGATTTTGGCTTGAGAATGGACTGATCTATGCATATGGAAGAAGGCTCTATGTTTCAAGTGGTATGGAATTTAGACGTACATTATTATGAGAGATGCATAACGCTCAATGAGTTGGGCATGCAGGGGTCAGGCAGATGATGGCGCTCTTAGAGCGTTCTTACTACTAGCAAAAAATGGAAGAAAACATACGCTTGTATGTCAAATTTTGTCTTATGTGCCAACAAGACAAGTCGGAGAAACAGAGACCAACAAGCCTATTGCAACCATAATTGAATCGTGGGAGACCTTGGTAATCAATCTCGATAGATTTCATCTCAGGCATGGTAAAGGCAAATGGGAAAAAATCAGTGTTGGTGATAGTGAACCGCTTAATCAAATATACGGTATTCATACCTGTGCCTCATGTATGTACAGTGGATATGGCAACAGAATTGTTCTACAAGCATATGTGAAATATTTTAGGATTCCTGAAGACATTGTGAGCAATAAAGATGCTCGCTTCACGGGTTGGTTTTGGATAACACTCTTTAACTTGATGAGGACTAAGTTGAAGTTTTTGATGGCTAATCATCCTCAAACAGATGGTAAATGGAGAGATTGAATGCAGTACCTGAGTAGTACTTGTGACACTATGTAACAACTGGCCAGAAGAATTGGATTGATTTACTTGATGTGCCCCAATTTTGCTACAACATACATCGTTCCTCAGCAATGGGAATGAGTCAGTAGAGTTAGTCTTGGAGCAATAGCCACTTACTCTATACGAGGTGGCAAAATAAGCTATCGAAGTGAAGTGCCTAGTAACACATAGGTTTATACAAGACAAGCAAGAGTTGTTGACATAAGCATCTGATAGTTTGCTTAAAGTGTCTTGAAGAATGAAGAAGTATGCAGATGTTAGAAGGAGACCGTTAAAGTATGGAAGGTATTGCTCAAGCTCATGCCTCAAATATGGAAGAAAATTAGTAGCAAACCGTACATCGAGGGCTGATGCCAAAATATAATAGACCTTTTGAGGTTATAAAAAAAGTGAGGAGAGTCGCATGCCGGTTAAGGTTACCCGAACGACTGAAGGTTCACCGCATAATTCATGTAAGCTTTCTCAAGCTTTTCTGAGAAAACTTGGTTGATGATGGGCATCGTCAAACCAAAAGAGTTTCTCTTATGATTTGGAAGCAATTTGATAAAGAAGTAGAGAAAATCCTTGATCATCGAACAATGAGGCAAAGCAAAAAGAATCGATGCACAGAATATTTGGTTTTGTGGAAGAACATCAGTGAAGTAGATGCTAGTTAGGAACGAGATGTCACTTTGTGGCAATTAAAAAAAGAGGTTAAGGTATACTTAGACACCCTTCTAACGAGGACGTTAGGTTGTTCTAGTAGGGGTAGTTTGTTAGAGGCCTAAATCTTATAGTGCGTAACATAGTCGATGATAGCCTTGGATCAAGTTAACAAGTTACTGGATTTACACAAGGCTGTACGACAAGTCTCAACAAATTGATATAAGAGTACGAGAATATATTGAAGACAGTGACACTGAGCATTATGAGAAATATTAGTGTTTTGGGAATTGTATGATGACAGCCAGAATCACTTATATGCATCCATTTGACCCAGAACATGGCTGTGAGTGGGAATGGTATAAGTAGCAACAAGACAATAGCTGGGTTATGCAATGGGTATCAATAATGAACTATGCAGGTGAATACAGATGTTGGTCATGAGCTAAAAGACTTAAGGCAGTAGCGGGGGTATTTAATAAAGCCCTAAACGAGGTACATTTACTAAGATTAAGGCAAGGAAGACTTAGTCTTGATGAGATGTCAAGCAAGAACCAAGTAAAGATGACTTAGTTAGACAGTTCCTTAGCTAAAGGGAAGTGGCACACAAAATGACTTTAAAACTAGTTCATTTGACTAGGAAAATATATGATGGCAACATATGTGTGGGACATATGGCTCTAGCAATCATGGGTGTTGGTTGCCTTTACATGTATATATATATAGGGTAGTGAGAGTGTTAGAGATTATCAAGTGAGTTAAGTGAATCTCCAGCACAGTAGCCTTGTACATTTGTATTCTTTTCTTAAAGAGAAATAAAAAAGTTGAACAGCGTTTTCCCTTCGTAAATTTGTGCATGCATATTGTACTCATAATAAAAGGTACTCATAATGAGAATAATAATAACACAAAATGTATTCTTTCTCCAAAATATTTTTTTGTCATTGTTGTTTTCTTTCAATTGATCTATCCTATATTTGTCCTTATCCTCCTTAGTCATGGCTTTGAAACATAATCCTGAAGTTTTTCTTTCTTATCAACAAAAGAAAAAAATGCTAAATAAAATATTTTAAATAAAATTTAGCATAAATGAAGATAGGTTTCATAATTAAAGGTGCATACCTTCATGTCAACTTTTTTTCCTTTCTCTTGCAACAATTTTGCTTCCTTCTTGCTACATTTCGTGGCAAATTTTTCAAAGTTAATACATTCACATTCTATATTACTTTTCAAAATTATATTTAAAAATGTAAGACTACACAAACTTAAATGAAGTGAATATAACAAAACCTACAGGGATTCGATAAAAGATCATTATGTCTTCTTCAATTCTTTATTCCCTTTACTCTCATCATCAGCCTTCTTCTAGTCATTCTTCTTATTATCATTATTATCGTGCGTAGGGTTTGGATAAACTCATTGTTAAATATATTAAATAAAATTAACTGTTTTCTCTATTAATCTTTTAAATATATTATGAAATTATCAATTAACAATATAACTATAAACCAATAAAAGAAAGTTATTTAGAAAAACCTGGCCTTAGAGAGAGAGTAACGCATTGTGTTGTTTTAAAGTCAAAAAGTCCTTTCTTTGTGCAGGTATTGACGGATCTCTTCAACTCCAAGATAAAACCCTAACTCGCAGCCACTCTTATTTGATGAGCATAATCACCAAGAAGAAAATGGCAAGTCTTTGAGAGTTTTTGTTGCAAGAAAATACTGTATATAATTTTGAGAGTGAAAAAAAAAATAGATAGTTAAGTGTGTTTTGCACTAAGAGGTGACACTCTTTATATAGTAGTGTTTAGTTTAAGGCATTAAAATAAGAATTAAAGTCTAATTTAAAATTTAGAAGATTTGTAACTCCTAACACCTTTAATCTCCATTTACTATTGATTTCAAATTTAAAATATGAAATCATAACCTCCATGGATTTTATTAGGAAAATTAAACTTTTGTAACTCTAAATATAATTACAAAGATTTAATATTATGAAGTTTTTAAAGCTTTATCTCCAATACTCGTTTCCTCTTGTTTTTCATCTATATAATTTACTATCCATTAATTTAATATTTTAACACATCCATAATAAAAATATAAACAATGACATAAATAAAAAATAACAGCATAATAATACTAAGGCATTAACAATTAAAAAGTATAAATACAACTATAAATTTATGCAACAACATTATTTTCGCTAACATTAAAAACTTGATATTTGAATGAATAAAAATAATAAGTTTGCATGCCAAACTTTTATTAATACAAAATTTTTATTCGAATATAATAAAATATATGAAAAAAAAATAAATGAATAAATAGTCAAAGAAACTAAGATAGATAAAATTGAAAAAATAAAAGAAAATTAAAAATAGACAAGAAATAATGAGGGTTAGAAGTTTGACAAAAGTATAAAAAATACAATTGAGATACGAGAGGACAACCAAATATCTATTATTGAGAATAAGAATTTTTAAAAAATTTTGTACTTTTAACTCATTTTCTATTTTTCATTCATAAATAAAAAATATGAAGAATTAAAAAATAACATGAGAATAGAAAAAATTAACTTTGCGGGATTAAACTAGAAGTTGCAAAACTATTTTTTTTTTTTATTCCTTGGCTATAATATATAACTTTATTGAATGTGTGAGAATAAGGAGTACAAGAGCTACCCAACGCTAAGTGAAAAAAATAAAAATATAAACAATCGTAATAATAATAATAATAATAATAATAATAATAATAATAATAATAATAATAAATAATAATAATAATAATAATAATAATAATATCTGATTATTAAGTTATTTGCAAAACAAAATCAATGAAACATTATATAGTTTAATGTGTTTTTTTTTGCTGAAACTATAACACTAATAATAGTCATAAAATCATAAAATACATTATTATAATAATATATAAAAGAAATCTAAAACTCAATATAAAATTATAATAATATTATCAAGATTTGATAAGCAATGGTGATGAACAATAATAATAATAAAGAATAGAACAAAGGATTAGCTCTTATTACCTGTGATTATTTTTGTGATCTCTTTAATTTTTTTCAAGAGACGTCGTGATTCAATCTCACCCCGTAGTATTGCAATGAGAACCTCCCCTAGAGGTAATTTTAATTATCATAATTAATAAAGTGGAAAAGAGGAAGAAAAAAAATTAATAATAAATAGTCCAACAATAGTCCACAATTTTCATGTTATCAATATCGAGAATTTTTTCTCGGCATCGTAGAAGGACCCATGTTTGATATACAATTCATATATTATGATAAAAAAATTTAATATTAAACAGTGTGTTTTTATATTGGGGATAATTTATTTAAAAAACATTAATTTAGATATTATTCCCGGTCAGCTTATGTTTTCAATTTTATTTCACTTAATATGGTCCATCATGCAAGCACAAGACAAGGAAAAGATGATTTTTTTTTTAAATATAATACTCTCCAAGTCTAAGCTTAGAGCAATAATATTAAATGTAAAAGGAAGAGAATAATGTCAAAGAAATCCCAAAGAGACTTGGATAATCTATGCAAAAGCAAAAAATGAAAATCCTATGCCCAAACGGAATGCAAAAAATGCAACACAAGGCAAAGACAAAAACAAGGCAGTAGCATAGCAATTAGCAGCAACCAACGCCCAGATGCAAAATTAGCAACAGCAAATCAGCAAACGCCAACTCCTAGCAGTAGAAGCAACATAGCCAGCAAACAAAAGCAGCAGCAGAAAATAACCAAAGAGGATCACAGCAGTAAACACCAACAGAAAAGATAGTCTACAGCAACACAACATGAACAAAGCCTACCCAGCAGCAGTAAGAGAAAAATAGCGTAACAGCAGCAAAAATCAACAGGTAGAAGAATGACAGCAGTATTTATCTCAATACAGCCACAATTAGTAGTAAGGAAGCCAACATTATCCTTTAATTCAACCATACAATAGGGGAAAATCCGAATAACCAACTAAAAAAACGATAACAAGAAAAAGATGATTATTTTAGCACAATTTTTTTGTACTTCATTAATTAATCAGTTAATTAGTTTTCATTAATAATTCATTTATTAACAATAGGCCATGATTAATGAAAAAAATTACAGAACTATTAAATAACGTGCACAATTATTGTTGTCCCTTTTAAAAAATAAACAAGACGAGATTTCAGAGAAAACCCACACCTTCATTTAATAATTAACTAAAAAATTTAATCTAACATGTTACTTAATTACATAGAGACAAAATTCTACAAACAAACAAATCAACAGGCTACTAAATTATTTTTTAATCCAACAAAGTTTCGTAATCTTCAATTATAAAGAGACAAAATTATTTTGACAACCCTAGATGCGATGGGGAAGGAAAGAAGGTTTCATAAATTGATACCCGGTGAAAGATGCATGCGTTTTCGGAGCAGAAGTCCTTGTTAAAAAAAGAAACATTGCCAAAGGAGAATGCATTTCAATGACCAAAAACACATCTACAATCAGTTACATATAAGCGTGTTTGGAAGATTGTAAACTTTTCAAAGCTGAAAACGTTTAATTACTGGGATATAATAATGTATAGTACTTGCATTCATGAGTTAATTAAAATTAATTGGTTTAATTTTTTTACGATGGTACAAAATTCATCCCAAGGGACAAGGAGACGGAACAGACAATGCAACAAGGCCGTCTTGTTTGAAGAGCATGATTCCATTAAAAATAGGAACACAAGGTTGCTGAATTGTGGGATTTGAATTAATATATTTCAGTTAAAAGGAAACAAAAAAAATTCATTTGCTTCTTCAATTCTTCCGTTGCAACTAAGTTTTCACTTCAAATGCATAATCACAAACCCAAAATTTCATACATCGATCATACAAGGAGAACCCAGCTTTCTCTTTAATAAATTAAAAAAAAAAGAAAAGAAAACGTTTGAGTGTAAATTTTCACATAAAAGTGTATAATCACATCTTTCAATGTCAATATATCAAAGGTGTGCTAAATTAACTTTTTTAAAAAAACATAAATATTAAGAGTCAAATATTGTATTATTAATTTTATAAATTTTTTCTTTCCATGTGATTTCCACAAATTTTAGGAAAGGTACATGAAAATACTGCTTTATACAAATTTTCATCATACAATTCCAACAGCTTTGTCCATAATTTTTTAATACATTTAACTAAATATATATTCGAAATATTTATATTATTATCTTTTTTAAATTCTAGTAAATTATACTTCAAATATAACTTAACACTTTGCAAAAGATAATAAATATAAATAATATGTATAATTCAAAAACTATGACCTACACAACCAACTTTTTTATCTCTACTTTATTTAGTTTTGTTTACAAATCGAAGAGACAAATTTTTGCCTTTGTACTTTCAATTGTCAATCCTTTTTGTTTGCTTCTTATCTTTAAACCATTTTTTGGAGATTGGAAGATTATTATCTTTTGCTGAATATATATTTAAGATTTGTTAGATATTGTTGATCACTTGAATTTAAATGTAAAGCTAAAAAGAGTGTTTGATAAAATTAACTTCTTGTTAAACTTATCTATTTTTTCATTAATATTTAAATTTTAGAACTTATTTTGACGACAAATATGGTTTTAAAGTGACACTGTGTAATCATCACCCTAGTAAATCCATCTGAAATTCTTGCAATTGCGGTGCATGTGATAACAGCAGTGGCTTATTGTGAGTTGGCAGTCGTTAGGTTCTTCAGTTCGGGCCAGGTGAGTGTTGGGCTCTTGGACCTCTTTTAGGTGGTTTTCTTTGGTTGCAAAAAAACATTTGGACCCCCAGTATTTGTCGATTTTCATTTTTTGTTTTTACTCAATAAAAAGTGATTGATGTGAAAAATTTATGATAGATATCTCCAAGAAAGTTATAAGAAAATCAGTAGGCTCCAAGATTTATATATTATTTTGTAATTTTACTTGAAATATTTATTGAATCAAGCTTCTGTTTATATCTCTATAGTCTGATTCCAAAACTATAAATTGTCACAAAGAAAACTAAATCATTGAATAACATTTATATTTAAAATTACTCTCTTTTCTAAACAAATTAATGTTTATGCACAATCAATTATACTCAAATGAGAAATTTTTCAAGTACTCTTCATGGAGATAAATTTGTTTTATAATAGGTTTTTCTCATAAATGAAGGATCAAACATCATAATAAACTGAAATCAATATTTCCAAAACAATATTATTTAGTTATACCATTATTTATTGGAGGTCTTTCACTAGTGACTAATTTGTTTTTGCTTCGCTACATTATTGTTGAATTTTTGACATTTCACATTATTGCATTACCTTTTTGACTTTGATTTCCACTCCCAGAAATTTCCAGGAAACACCAAAAAAAGAAACGACAGCAGGAAAAGCGAAGGAAATTAAGGAGAAAGTAGAAGAGTTATCTAAAGAGAGAAGCAATTCCACCTTCCTGCCCCAAAGATACAAAAATTTTAGAATTCAATAGATTATTCCTAATGGGATATGTGGAAGCAATTCTGAAAGCTCCATGAAAATCGCAAGAAAAGAGGAAATTATTGGTCATTTAATTCTATATATTACTCTGTTTATAAACGGTCTTTTTCTTCAAAGTCATTCACTTTTGCTTTTCAACTATAAAATTTTCCATTCTACACAGTGTTCTGTTATTATTTTTCTTGCCATGAAATATTTATGTTTTACATATTTTCATGAAACAAATTGTGCATGAAATATTAATATTCAATTTTTTTAACTATTAACTGCACATAAAATTACATTTAAAATAAATTCATATATAAAACTGTTCAGTCGTGACTCCTGCTTTAGCTTTTACTGTCAATTGAACTTTTTTCCCCTATATTTTTTAATATTGCATGAACAATATGAGCCATGTGGGTCTCTTACAGTCTTACTTCGTATTAAAGGATATTAATGTTTTCTTAGCATTTCCCGACGAACAAAATAAAATTGAAGAAAGGAAAGATTCCTGGATAGAATAAAATTATATATCAAATGAGAGAGCATGCATGCACTACGAAAGTCGGCAGAAATGTGTATAACAACATGGAGCCGGCCACATGCTTTAGCATTTCTTTTGAAATTTAACAATTCATATTATGGAAAAATAGACAGGAAAGCTTCCAGAAATGTCCAGGAAAACACGCAAGAAAGAGACAGCAGAAGGAAAGTAAAGGTAATAAGTCTGGTTAGAAGATTATTTAAAGCTACTAGAACTTGCTTTACATAATTTACTCTTTACTTCTGATCTACTCTGAAGTATCTCTATCTCTTTCTGTCATGGCTTCATCTTCATCTTCATCGTCTTCAGCTTGCAATTATGAGGTCTTCTAGAGTTTTACAGGGGATGACACCCGCAAAACTTTTACTCGCCATCTTTTTTATGATTTGTGTTACAAAAAAGTCAAGACCTTCATTCGTGAAAATCTTGAGAAAGGATATGAGATGCAATTTAGGGATCAAAAATTTTCATAATTATTTTGTCAAAAGACTATGTTTTTTCCAAATGGTGTTTGGGTGAACTTCACAAGATTCTTGAGAGTAAAAAATTATATGGCCAACTAGTTATACTTGTTTTTTACCAAGTTCATCTATCTAAAGTGCAAAAGCAAACTTGAAGTTATGGGAAAGCTTTTGCTAAATATGAAAAAGGTTTTAACAAGACACTAGAAAAGATTCAAAAATGGAGGGATTCATTAAAAGAAGCTTCCTATCTATTTATATATGAATCCAGTAAAATTAGGTATAATAATCAACTATTGTTTCATCTTTGCATCATTTATATCCTTTTTTAATTATGAAAGAAAGAAATATATTTATATTTTTTAGATTCTTACGAGATTTATTAATTTTGACTCTTTTTCTTTTTATCTTATATCAGTTAGTCTTGAGGCAAAACTGATGGATGTAATTGTAAAGGATATTGTGAAAAATTGGATGATATCACAATCTCTATTGATTTCAATGGTCTAGCTAGAATAAACTTGCGAATTGAAAAGTTAAATCTCTACTACGTATTGGATTGCAAGATTTTCGAGTTGTAGGAATTCAGAGAATTGGTGGTATAGGTAATACAACTCTTGTTGAAGCTATGTTTATGCAAGTTTCTAGTTATTTTGATGGCAAGTGTTTTGTGGCTAATGTGAGAGAAAAACTAGAAAGAGGGGATGGATTAGAATAACTAGAAAAAGAAGTTTTCCTTTATTTATTAGGAGAAAATCGAGGATTAAAATTCCAAACAAACCACAGTATATGATGGATAGACTCCAATGTATGAAGGTTTTCATTGTACATTGATGACGTTAATAAATTTAGAGTATCTAGTCAGAGGGCTTCATCAATTCAATCCTGATAGTAAAGTCATTATAACGATAAGAGATAAAAAAATTCTTGGTAATTATAGTGTGGATCACGTATACCAAGTAGAAGGATTAAACTATGATGAAGCTCTTGAGCACTTTTGTAATTTTTCCTTTAAACAAAACCATATGCCTATACGTTTTATCATGTTATCAACGAAATTAGTAGAACATGCAAAAGGCAATTTGCTAGCTCTTAAGGAGCTTTGTTCCTTCCTTTGTCCTAAGAGCAAATAAGATTGGAAAAATACTTTGAACAACTTAAAACTAATTTATGTCCCTTACTTCTTTGCGATAATATGAGCACCTTACAAATGACAATGAACCTAGTTCTTCATGATCAAACAAAACATATCGAGATTGATTATCACTTTGTTCATGAAAAAGTGACACAAGGGCATACTCCATCTTCTCTTTAGACTGCAGACATCTTCACCAAACAGTTATCTAAGACATTATTCTACTCTTTTTAGCACAAGGTAGGAATCCATTCCATGACCATTCAACTTGAGGGAGGCTGATAAGAATTAAAATCAGAATCAAAGAAGTCAAATTGATGCAAACTTTGAAATAAGATCAGAAACCAAATTACATTGAGAGCTTATGTATGGAAAGCTAGACAAATCAAGCAAAAACTATTTGGAAACAAATCTGGCAATATACGTTGCTTTGGCCAAAGGCATCAACACCTCAAGATTTGTGTAATACCCGAATTTCAATGTATTATGTAAATAATACAAATGATTGAAAGTTTATGAGACAAGTATATTTACTTTGCTGAAGTTTACTTATTATGGATGGATATGTGTATTAAGAATGGAACTATTAGATAATAGGAATTTTATTATAGATAAAAACTATAAAATAAAAAGTTAGGGGAGTTGAGTGATACTTTACATAATGTGTAGTTTAGGTTAAACAAGTTTTTAATTAGAGTTCTTATTCTCTTAGGCTGTAAAAAATAAAAGAAGAGAGAAAAGTAAAGGAAAGAGGAAAAGAGAGAAAATCAAAGAGAAGAAGAAAAAAGAATAGAGAGGAAATCAGAAAAAAAGAGAAAAGATGTGCCTTAACCTATTCCCTATTCGAATATCTTTTAGGTGAGTTCTGTTGGAAATAAATTATGTTTTTCTTGTGATTTCAGATAATCCGAGTCATATGTTACATATTCAATTAATCGGATTATTGATTGAGAATTAATTGATGGTTATAAGTATTAGGATTTTATAGAATCGTGTGAATAGTCTATCTATTGATAACTAAAATATAGACTTTCGGGCATTTTTTATTAATAATCTTTTCATGATATTAAACTACATTCATTAAATAATTCACAGAATTGTATTTTGCTACAATCGGTTAAGAAATCAATTTTTAATGATTTTTCAAATGTTACTCTGCTGTTCTAAAGAACAATAATTTTTGTTGTAGGTCCGAAAATATATATTTATTTGATAAACCAAATGATCTTCAAGTATTCTAAAAATTGATATATTGCTTTATATACATGTCTATTGATATATGTAAATTTTCGTGATTTTTGGATGTTTATAAGAATTGTGATGAATTTTCAAATTGTTGAACCTCAAATCTGGAAATTTCAAAATAATTTACCTGCACTCGAAAAGGAAAATATTTTGAAAATGTTTCTGATGTCCAAATGTTATGAAAAATTTGAACAAGATATTTTTATGTGTCATTAGCAATTCTGTAAAAATTTAGCTTAATTCGATCAATAGATTAAGAGTTAAAAATTATTGAATTGAGGTTGTTCAATGGGAAATTGAAAAGACAAGTTATGAATATATAAGTTTAAGACTTTATAATGTATGGTTTTGGACTCAAGTAAATGTCGAAACTTTCATTATTTAAGGTGTAAAGAGTTCTAAAAACAAGGATTATAATGTTGTAATTCAAAAAATTCTAGAATGTGATAAAAGTTATTAATACATACTTAAAGAAATTGTACGTAGGAAGTGGGATTTAGAAATAAGTTGTCCATAGTTTAAAATTAATGAATTATTATAGTTTTGATTAAATTATACTTTGTTATGAATAAGGTGATTGGAAGCTTTGAATGCTAGAAGTAACGTGAAAGTTTTGGTTTGGTTTAGGTAAGTAGATTTATGCATGGCGTGTTTTTTGTTAATTTTCAAAACTATTGTAAACATAAGATAATTTCATAACACAATAGGTAATGATTTTAATGATTAAATAGTTATTTTAAAGAAAGCTCTATCAAATTATTGAATGTTTTGTATGGAATATACATGAAAAATAAATGCTATCGGTTTTACCTTACATAAAATGTCATATTTTGTAAACTGTACTATTTTGGCTTATTGTCAGTAGTGATTGTTTTTGTTACTGTTACCGTTATCGACTGCTGACTCTATTACTATTGTATACGTACTGACCGTTAATGACCAGATTTTTGGAGTACTATTGTACTGTATTGTGATAAATGAGATACCGAGATACTGGTGATATTACGAGACATAAGTTAAATGATTTTGTTAAGTATTTAGTTAAATATTTCTTTTTATATACTAGTTTCATTAAAAGTTGTGATCATGCTTACATATTATCAAATGCTTTTTTTTGAGTAATGATTTCCTATATAAATGTTTATTGTTAAATAATTTTAAAAAATAATTGTTTTGTGGTTTAAATAATTTTTAAGCATTAAAAATTGTGCATGAATTTACTTACCGAGTAGGCGGCTCACCCCTCACCAGTTGATCTTTCACAAATTATGTTTGTGTTTAGGGTGGCGATATGCTAGATTCGCTTTGAAAGTTAGGACTACAGTTTATGTCTTCTTTATAAATAAATCAGTATTGTCTTTATTACCTTATATTTATTTGGTATTGTAAGTAAAAGGTTTAAACTCTATTAATTATTCTTGGGCTAAATTTATAAGGAATACTTTTTTTGAGTAATGATTTCTTATATAAATGTTTATTGTTAAATAATTCTTAAAGAAAATTATTTTGTGCTTAAAATGATTTTTAAATATTAAAAGTTGTGCATGAATTTACTTACCAAGTAAGCGGCTCACCCCTTACTAGTTGATATTTTACAGATTATATTTGTGCTTATAGTAGCAAGATGCTGGATTCGCTTTGAAAGTTAACGCTGCAGTTTATGTACTCTTTACAGATAAATGAGTATTGTCGTTATTACTTTATATTTATTTGGTATCATAAGTAAATGGTTTAAACTTTATTAATTATTTTTGGGCTAAATTTATAAGGAATACCTTTTTTAAGATGACAATTGGGTTGAAATTTTAATAATATATTGATTATACATGTTTTGAAGTTTGATATTGTATTTTGGGAGAATTTGTGATTTGTAATGTGGAAATAGAAATGTGAGTACCATTCTAAATCTTGTCATGCCATTACAAAATTTGGGGTGTTATAATTTGATTGCAACGGCTGGGAAACTATTAATCTCCAGCCAGCTGTACAGACCTTGCTGGAAGAAAATAATCTTCCTATATATTAATTATAAAATCATCTCTTGTAACTTACCTTCCATTATTAACCACTCATCCATGTATATTTTTAAATATTGTAAAAATATATGAAGAAAAAGAATTACTTCTCCCATTACCTTGTCATTTATTTCTTCAGTGGCTAACTTGAAAAAGCTATTCCCCACATTGTTGACTTGTTCAACCAATGCCAGATTGTCCTTGTATACGTTAATTAAAGCGCCTGTATTTCTCCAAGCCATGCTCGTAGGTGCGTTCATGCTGTGCTATCCCATTGCTCGAATTTTTCCTCAAAATATTTTTCAAGTTTAAAAGCCATTGCTTATAGAGGTTGAAGAAGGTTCAGAGAAGATGGATTTCTGTGATCGCTGGTTAAGTTAGTGGCCCAATTCAGGTATATGTAGAAAAGGAATTCGTTCTCTAAAACAAGATTCTTATTGTATTGCTCGTATATTTGGGGTTGGAAAGCAACTTGATTTCCCCGAATGCTCGGCAGGTTAATTGCTACTTAATTGTATTGCGTATATCAAATGCATTAATTTGAAAACTGGAGGTTTCTAGTTGGAGTTACTTCGTGAAATTTACGAACAACTCAAACCTCCGTCAATCAAGCAGCTTAATTAATAATTTTAATCATTGGGGAATTCTGCCAATGCTTTTGACGCCAGGTTACGCTCTCATTAGCCGATCCCTGTTGTTGACTTACTGTAAAATGTCAATAGTCATGGAAAAGAAAATTTATATATACGTCAAAAAAAAAAAAAATTGTATACGGTAATCACTTAAAATTAGATTGAAGCCAATCAAATAAGAAATAAGGAGTCAAAAGGTCAATGTACATGATTATTTCTTACAGATTTATGGCCTTGATTCACAACACTGATGATGATGTTCGGTTCCGTGATCTATATTCTATATATATATATGTATATATATATATAGCTTTGTAATTGAAGAAAAAATAAATAAAGTATTCCTGATATAATTAATAATTTGCTATTAGTTGAGGCTTGATATATAGTTAGTTAATCTCATTTATAGCTTACAAAAATAGTAAGGGTTATTTTTTTTTTTATTTGGGTTTGATTTATACAGTGTACATTTATTAGTTTAAAGATAATTATCTTTTTTAAAATTTTGATTAATCAAAATGTGAATGTGATACATCAAAAAAATCCTTAATAGTAGAAGCTTGATGAACAAAGAAAGTAAATTGTCTTTTGTACTATCTTTAGGGAAGATGACTAGTAGTTGACAAAGTTCGTAACAAACCTGAGAACATTTTTGAGCTGTATCACTTGGCAGAGTGATCCTTCCCAAGCTTCCATTTAATTTTTTCTCGCCTCTCTTAGTTGTTAGTTAATTAATTAAAAAATAAAAAATAAAAAATAGACTCTTGATAAATAATTTTATTATTCTAAAATATCAAAGTGGCATTCCCTTTTAATTTTATGTATGTGAAATTTTAGTAGAATTGAATCTTACAAGAATCCAATAATATTATTTGTTTGTGTATACTCGAGCTTCAAATGACAATCAGCTCTGAGTCTTAAAAGCTACTATTGTTCGATACATATGCTAGCTGCAATATAATATACATATACATATATATATATATATTTATAAGAGGTAAACCACAAAGAAATGAAATAAAGCTGAAATTATATTTCAAACACGACATATAATGACGCCCATTTAAATATAGGTATCTAGGTAAAAATTTCCATGCAATACTACAAAATAAAAAAGAAAAATATGACCTTGAGAGAACTACTGAAGTATATATATATCATAATATTGAGAGTACTTGAACAAAAATGAAACATGTAACAATGGCTTTTCAAAGCAAAAAGCACTTTAGGAAATTAAAGAAATTAAAAAAGGACATTAATAAGCATGCATGATGCATGTACATATATCTTTTGAAATCAATTCATTAATACTCATGCAACTGGATAGGAAGATCTAGTGGCAATGCCGCAGAGGCCTCCGGGAACACCAGCATCTCTCTGAATCCTCATATAGCCACTCTCACCCCAAGTCTCGCCCCATGAATTCTTAATTATCCAATAATTCATCCCATCCTCAGACGTTCCGTACCCTATGAGAGTAACGGCATGATCACACTGAGTTCCACATTGTCCATTGAAAACACCACTTTGATAGTTCTGAAAGTCTTGTCCACCACCTTCTATACAAACAGATATTGGATGCATGCTTACAGCGTTCACTAGTGCTTGTTCGTCATTCGCTGGTAAATCTTCAAATTTGCTTATTCGGACCGCTGCCATGGCTGCCTTCTGTGCGTCGCAAGTTCTTTGCATTTCCTGGTATGGGTAATCTGTTTCAGTGACTATACCCCCGTTGTCTATAATATATTGAAAGGCATTATCCATGAAACCCCCACTGCATCCATGGTTACCGTAACTAGTGGAGCAATCTACTAATTGTTGCTCTGAAAGTGAAATTAGCTTTCCCGTATTAATTTTGTTCATCCCTTCCAAGGCTCCTACCGTTGAAAATGCCCAACAGCATCCTGTATAGAAATAATTAATTGAATAAGTTAGAGAAAGCAAAATTTCAAAAGTTAAAAAGTACTAATTAATTAGCAGAGTCATGTAATTAATTAGAAGCATATAAAATTTGCTCACTTACCACAGTTGCCTTGCTGCTTAATACCGGTAACAGCTCCTTCCTTTCTCCAATCCTTGCTAGTAGGAACATCAGTCAGGTTTTCATACCTGAATGATGTTGTGGATGGTCGTGAGTTGTTCGGCATCTTATATCCTGTATATAAGGCACGAAACTCATCATTAGTTAAATCTAAAAACTCGTTTACGCCTAACTTGTACGTCCGATTTCCTTCCTTATTGGCTTTCTCAATGTATTCAAGATTTTGCTTGAATATATTAAGACGCATTTGCTTCTCTGCCTCGTCCTGGTAAGTGCGTCCATACTCAGTCATCCATTGCTCATGTTTCTCAACAACGGAAGACTCTTGCAATGTGCGAGAGAAGACGTGAGGTGCACAAGTCGCCAGAATGATCAACATCACAGGAAAGAGAAAAGCTTTCTCAAGTGTTAAAGCCATTGATATTTTGCAAGTGGGACAAGGTTTTTCGTAGCTACCTTGGGTTTTAGTAAATTACTAAGCAATGAAGAAGTGAAGCACACAACGTAGCTATATATAGAAAGATGGATTCGTTGTTTTGAACAATGCATGCGTGGAACATCCTCAAATTTTCATGCGTCTAGGCGCCCATTGCGTTGACGTGCCCCATACTTCGTGTACAATTTGAAGCCAATCAAAAACAATTATCTCCGCGATTGCAGCTGCTCGTGTCTTTTCTGTGGAATGATGGTCAATATCACATATATAATCATCCATTGGGTAGTGAATTCTTTTATTATTGATTATCTCTTTTTGAGTAATAAGATCGATGCTGATGACTAGTTTGTTGCTATTCTAGTTCTTCTATCATCTTCTTTTTTTAGTTTCTTCTCTGCTAAGTTGTCTTGTTTATGCCAGATGGAGTTCTCTTGTTGGAGAGTGCTCTTCTCTTAATGAACAAAAACAGATTCCAGAGCTGAAACTGCACGGCAACGGGGGTGGAATGGGCAGATTTGGGCTGATACCAGCAGTGAAATTGGGGGAACACCATCAATGAAATTGGGCTTTTGGCTGAAGATAGCCATTTATACGTGTGAATACACAAGAAGACAATACCCATT
Source organism: Azadirachta indica (assembly GCA_022749755.1). Lineage (NCBI taxonomy): Eukaryota > Viridiplantae > Streptophyta > Magnoliopsida > Sapindales > Meliaceae > Azadirachta > Azadirachta indica. The sequence continues at coordinate 4,928,101 of CM040441.1, read as the reverse complement.
CAAGAACATGTGTGTGCTCCCATGGAGAAAATCCTTGTTATTTGGCCTCTTTCGAATAGATTTCTTTGCTTGATAAGTTGACTCAAATCTGCATGATCTTCTTAATCAATTCATTCACGTGATGAGTTGGTAGCTTAGCATCTTAGTGACTGACACACCTTATGTAATCCCCGTCTATCGAATCTGTCAATCAAATTCTGCTGAGCTTCGCAAACTTGCAAAGCTTTTACTATTTGATAAGCTTCGGAAACTCCCTCTCCCCAGCTCCCACCCATGAATTGTTGATTAACCAGTAATTCAATCCAAAAATAGTTGTTCCATATCTGACGACAGTAACGCCGTGATCTACGGTAGTCAAACAAGGACCATTTTAGACACCGCCAGCGTAATGCCTGAAGCCTGTTTGGCTCCTTGCATCGCTACAGCCTTTAGTAATGCCTTTTGATCAGTAGTTGATATATCTATATAACTTCTACTTTGAGCAGCTTTCACGGCTTCCCGCTGTTGGTTGCAAGCTTCTTCCCGTTGCTCGTACGGGTAGTCATATTCAGTGGTTATACCATTGCTTCATATAATATATGAGATGGCACTTTCCATGAAACTACCCTGGCGCCCTGACAGTGATTTTTGAATCAAATTGAACCAAATCTGTACCAAATGGATGGGTTTAATTTCATTTTTCCGTTGTCGGCGTTTTCCCTTTTTCAATTGGATACTTAATTAAAAAAAATAAATAAAACAACTAAAAACTTGTCAAATCTCAATCCCATTTTTTAAAATTCAAAACTCAATCAATAAAAATATATAACATATATTTTTAGTCTAAACATTAGTACTTGATTTTTTAAACTTACAATCAAAAGCTAAATGCCTTTGGGCAGAATATATAACCTCTGTAAGTATTTTCCAGGCCTAGAGTACTGAAATTTTTATCATCTAAAGGGTAATTTTTATGCATCGTAAACATGTAGAAAAAAAAAAGACCACGTATGAAAAGGACAACAATTCTTCGAATTCTGTAATGAAATTCGCATTAATATATTTCAATTAAAGCAAAAAGTAAAAATCATTTGATTATTCAATTCTTGCAATTGCAACTAAATTTTTCAATGACCATTACTGCAATTGCAACTAAATTTTTGAAAATGTCTTTGGGCAGAAAACATAAACTTTGTAATTATTTTCTAAGCCTAGAGTACTGAAATTTTTGTCATCTAATATGCAACAGTTATTTGGAAGGTGTTTTAATAAAACAGAAATTGCTACTCTTCCTGCCTATAAATGAAACACAGTCTATTTATTTTCTATCAAAGTACAACAGAAAAATTGTGTTTAACCAAGAAGAATCTAAAGGGAGAAATCAACTTATTATTCATTAGACTATATTTGCTATGGCTCAAGGTATGCATTATTATTTTTCAATTATTAATAATATATTTTTTATTAATAATTTATTTAATTATTTTTATGCGTGGTATCAAAGTAAGGTTTAAAGAACTTAATGTTTTTTATGGCAAATTTATAATTGTTAATTTATTTTTTGATTATGTTATTGGAAAGAATGTACTAATCAAAAATTATAGAATTTAATTATATAGCTACCATTTTATTTAAGACTATTTTTTAAGATAATTATGGAATCGGTCAATGGAAAATATTTTTCTTGATATTACATGGCTTTTTAAGGAACATAATAAAGGTTACGTGAAATCAATTTTTAATGACCTTGACCTTTATTTGGTACAACTTGCACTAGATGTCTTAGTTGGTAAATCACTTACAAAAATATCACAATACAGGCTAAAAATGCATAGTTTATTGTAAGAAACGAGTTGAGAAATTGTTTGCCAAGAATTGAAAGATGATCCAATGAAACGTCGTAGATAGTGGGATTATAAGAATATTTACTGTGTACTAAATAAAAATAAGGTAATCAAGAGCCCAATTGATTTTTTTTCTTATTTTTTTAATAGATGTTGGATAAAGAATCAAATCAAATGCATTTTGTTTGGCTTCATTTTTCGCATTTAACCATATTTTCTTATTCATCATTATTCTTTTTCTTTATAGGGGGCTGATTTAATTAAAGATATATTCTTGGATTTGTTGAAAGTAAAAGACATACATCTAGATTATAGAGCCTTTGCAAAGGCGACTAGTTTAAAAATGCTAAAATTTTATATGCCTAAATATCTAAATGTGTCCAATACAAGATCCAGAGTTCATCTTTCTGAAGATCTTAAATACCTTTAAGATAAATCGAGATATCTCTATTAGCATAAATATCCTTATAACACATCACCAAAAGATTTTAATGTAGAGAATCTTATTAGAATTTGCCTACCTTTTAGTAAAGTTGACAACTCTAGGAAAGAGAAAAAGCATTATATATTACCTAATAAAATATATTTTAATTTTATATTTAATTATGAAATTCGTTAGTACTAATTTATTTGAATGATTATTTATACGTTTTTGCAAGAAGCTTAAAAGTTGAAATGTATTGATCTTCATCACTGTCAATATCTCTCGCTTAGATTCCGAACCCTTTAGAAACCCCAAATCATAAGAAATTAAATCTTTTGAATTGTGTGAGGTTTCCTTGTGTTCCTTCATACACTCAGAATTTCAACAACCTTAGGATCTTGCATTTGAATGGCTGCAGCAATCTTGGGTGCTTCCCATGCAACATCTAAAATCTAGTAACTATTGATTTGTTATATTGTGTTAATCTCATATAATTTTTAGAGATTTAAGGAAACATAATAGAGCTACATTTAAGCAGGGCAGCAATAAAAGAAGTTCCCTCATCAGTTGAGAGTCTAACTAATCTTGAAACTTTAAATCTACAATCTTATAAGACTGAAGATTCCTTCGACTAGTATTTGTAAATTGAAATCTCTTTATTGTCTTGACCTTGGTCATTGCTTACTGGTTGAGAGTTTACCAGAGATCTTGGAGAAAATGAAACGTTTAAGTTGTACTGAAGTAGAATCCACAGCAGTTAAGGAGCTACCATCTTCAATTGAAAATGTAAAGTAATACTTGAATTTGAAAGGTTGCTCCAAAAGTCATAGTTTCCCCCAGAACCTACAAAATGTAAAATCTTTGGTTGCCATTATGGAGGGAAATCCACCATCACTTAAATACCATACGTTGTCAGATATTCAACAAAATTGAAAGACTTCATCCTTCTAGACGTAGAGGTTTGGTATTACCTCCATTATTAACTTTTTCTTCTCCCAGAGAATTGAGAATAGATTACTGTGATATGAAAGAAACACCGCAGCATATTGACTATTTCAGCATATTGAGAAGTTTAAATTTAGAGAGGAATAACTTTGAAATTTTACCTACAAGTATTAAGCAACTGTCTAAGTCATATGAGCTTATTTTGAAAAATTGAAATATGCTTTAACCATTACTAGAGTTCCAATTGGTCTATAGTTTCTAAAAACAATGAATTGCAAGATAATAACCCCAACAACTCGAAACACGAATATTAAGATAATAATCCCATAAATGACAAAATCAGAGAGAAATATTTTTATCGAATCAAAGATTATTTAAAACAATAACATAGTTTTCTATATATAATAGAGAAAATCTAGCGTTACAAGATAACTTAAATAAGAAAAATAACTTCTACCTAAATAAGAAAATTAGGAATTAATAACAAATTAAATTAAAAAGAATGAAAGACTTCCTAAACTATTTAAATTGTAAAATTTTCCTATATCAGATTTTCTCTCTTAAAGAAAACTCGTCCTTGAGTTTTGTTTGGTGAACAAAACTTGTAGTGCAATATTAAATCATCTTGTGACTTAAAGGAATAACTCTTTTAGAGAACTTTCTAGAAACTCGGAATTATCAAAATTTTTTCCTTTACTTCCACTTGTTAATGACTCTTCTAAAATATGTGTACTTATAATAATAAACTACTTTCAAGTTTCTCATAAGTCTTATCAAATCTTACTCGATATGCTTACTGAATAAATTTTCTTTGCAGCCAAATTTTCCTCAAAGATAACCATTTTATATTCAATATGAATAGGTAGAACCAAATCAATGATATGTGGACGATCGGCATGATGTAGCCGACATTACCTGCCCACGAAAAATAGCAAGATCCAATCACCGGCTTACCCCATCCAAAATCCACCTTGGAAATCTCAAGCCCCTTCCCTGATAACACCAGAAATGCAAGTCCCTCGTCACTTCCATTGCTGCATATCTTAGCCGAAACAAGCTCAGGCGTGAGCGTTTTAATCCAATGAATGAGGCCCAAGAAATAATCCTCAGTAACTACAGTTTCCAGGAATTCATGAACTTTCTCTGCAATCCAGGATAATTCAACGAGCTCATTTATTTTCTCTCCCACAAAGGGAGCTGATACTACGTTTCCAAAATATCCCGCATCATTTGCTTTGATATTTCATTTTCTTCTTGGCTTAACCTAGATCTTTTGTCAACAGTAATACCCATTTTAGAAACTTTTTCAATTTTTGAACCATAACATTCTTGGCTTAACGATTCAAACTTTGTCCTCTTGGATCCGTTGGCACTGGCGAGTGCATTGATTTCATTGATTTTGTCATTTGTGATATAGTATATGCCACTTATGTTATGATCGTCGCTGGCTTGTTGAGGTTCTGTTGGAGTTGAGATCGGCATGTACATGGCATCCACGGTAGGGTCGATGCTGCGGCACCGTTTAGGGTTCAACAGAGATCGGCGGAAACATGGTAGAGTATAAACCTATAATTCAACGATCAGAGTTGCGTGCCAGCACAACACCGCCGCTTTTCATTTCAGTTGCCTGTAAAATTTGTTTTTCAAACTCTATGTTATAGTAATTGAACCGGCAAAATTGAATTATTCTGTGAAATTATTTCATATTGATAAAAGGTTCTGCTCGTTAATATTGCATGTTTGATGTAAGCTTGGTTATGTTTGATGAGTATCATGATAACTATAATTTTAAGGAAGCGGATTTGGTGCATGAATAAATCAGATTTGACAAAAATTACTAAAGATAATTTACTTAATTTTTTATTTAAATAAAACTGTAAATTTGTGTTTTCAGCATTATTATTGATTTAAGTTATAGTTAAAATTTGCTGAATATTGAAACATTTTTAGTTCTATCATGTTAAGTTCATTTGATAAAATTTTATAATAGAAACAGAAGAAATATTTTAGAATTAATCAAGTTCCTAGTTAACTCTATAAATTAACTTTTTCGTCTTGATAAGTGTACAAATAAATTTTTAATTTCAATAATAAATAGGAGTAATATTTTGTCTTATATATATATATAAATATATATATATTAAGATAAACGAATACAAATTGCACAGTGTAAACTAATTTAAAGAATTATTGAGATAAAATAAGTAATAATATTTTTTATTTTTGAGGATCTTGGATGAAAAACATGTAAATATATATAAAATCGCGTTTTCATTATTTCATCTAATTTTTCTTTTCATAGGGTTTAGCAGGGATATAGTCTAGTTGATCCCCTCTCTAAATCGATTTATGAATAAATACTTGTTCAATTTTTCTTTTCATAGGTCGGCAAGGATATAATCTAGCCGATTCCCTCTCTAAATCGATTTATGAATCAACACTTGTCAAATTACTCAGATAATTGAAATGACAATAATAATAAATGGCTAAACTAAATATAGTATCCAAGGGCCAATTAAAACTTACGTTTTGTTGAAATCTTACTCATTGTATAACGGAAATTAACAAAAGGGCCAATATTCCACATTATAATTATTTTTCAGGAAAAACTATATCCTTACCTACCTATTAGATTACTATACATAAAGGCTCTTACAAGTAATAAAATGGCAAGAGAGAAAAAGAAAGAAAATTTATAGTTATTGTATGAGGTAATTTCGTTTTGGTCTTTAACATTTTAAAATATATCACTTTGATTTTTTTCTGTTTTATGTATTAGATAAAAAGGTTTCCAACATTATTAAAAATCATCACTTAAATTTAAATTGTTTCTATCAATATTACTTAGATCTCTTGATCAAACTTTTTACAGTATTTAGTCATTGGTGAAATGGAATAATCTTCAATTTATCCGTTGATAATCTTCAATTCAACCTCAAAATTTATAAAAGTTATCACATCATACCCATATGTTAACTCTCATTCTTTTAACAACAAAAAAGATGAAACTGTAATTTTAAAAACTTAAATTAATAAAAAATAAAATTTTATTTTTTTCTTCTTTCTTTTCTTCTTCTTCCATTATCTTTTCTTCGCAATTATTTTTTTTTTATCTAGAAGAGATTGAAATTGCAATTAGAGTTTGCTCGTAAAGATAAAATTTTTGGATTTGAGTTTTTTCTTTCGAAGTTTCAATTAGCTGATTTAAATGTTAAGACTATCAAATTGATTTTGATCTATAAGATTATGAAATCAATTTGATTTGAATAAATTAATTTTACTGTGTATTAATTTTTTTTAATTGAGAATTCGCTATTATAGATCTAAGGTTTTCAAGTTTCATGTTAGAATTTTTTTTAATTAATGATATTCGAGTTTTTTATGTTGTGACCACATACAAATAAATTAAGTTACATTATCCCCAATTCGATTCAATTAATGAAATCAAGAAATCAATCTAATGACTAACTGACAATTTCGGATGTAATTCAACAATTAATTAAAGTACTTCATTTGTTTTTACAAGCAAGTAATTAATTTTTCTGCAAAATCAGAATTGGATATTTTTCGCTTTCGTTGCCTTTATTTACATGAACCAGTTGTCCAGGAATTAATATATACCACTACAATCACCATTAATTAATTTTGTATACAAGAGAAACACTCGAGGAATATCTTATTCCCACCCTAGCTTGCTAATATATAAATAAGAAAACAATTCTCTTCTTCCAAAAGTAAAAACTTGAAAACAATTTTTTTCTACCCTATCTTCTTTTTGTTTCTAAGTAACACCAGGTTGTTATAATATATATAAGTCTCTATCGTTCTTGATAATAATAGCCAGCAGCTAAATAATTCTTTGGTGGAATTCATACAATTTCACTTGTTGCCATGGATGGAGAATCTGTTGAAAAAAATGGTATGCATGTTAATCTCAATCTCTCTTTCTCCATCCTATTTTTGTTAGCATTTAATTACTACTATTATTGCACCATTATACTATTAATTAAAATTTTTACTATTAATTTGGTATAAGAGTTATTTGACCAAGAGATCTTGTGTTTAATTTCCTCCACATGATCTGTCTTCTTTCGCATTTGTTTGAGCATCTTTCTTTGTGTCTCGTTTGATATCAATATAGTGCATGAAAAGACCTATATTTATCTTGTTTGACGTTATTTTAATCTTGCAGTATCTGATTGAGCCTTTTTGGTACTTAATACTATTATTTGGACCCTTACCTATTAATATTAATATAACAATTTTGTCTTTATTTTGTATCAGTTTGACCTTCACTTTGTATTGTTTGGTTTTGATCTTGCATGCTAGGGGTCTATTTTTGTTTGCCATTTTACATATTGATTATGCCTTTTAGTACGTAACACTATTGTTTAATGTGTGCCTCCGATAAACATCAAATATGCATTAAAATTTTTTAGCTTAATAATAATTTTCTTATATACGTGGTTGTTAGATTAAATAATTGTTACTAAACAGACGTTACAAAATCTTTTTCAAATCTGCCACCAGCAGATTACCTAATTAAAATAAAATCGTTGTCATCGCTTGCAAACAAGGAACACAAATTCGATGATAATGAAGATGGACGCTATGAATTTGGCGATTTTGAAGCTGGACGCTGCAAATGGTATTATCTATATATCTATACACACACACACACACACATATATATGTATGTATATTTCCTTGATCTTTTAATTTGTATGTACAAGTATTAACTAACTCCGATTTGCTGAGTTGAATTATTGCAGGAATCTTGTTCTCTACCCAAATGGAAATAAAGGAAATAACGTAAAAGATCACATCTCTGTCTGCTTAGGAATTGCAAACTTAAATTCACTCAGTTTCAGTTGGGAAGCGTATACAATTTTTCGTCTATTTTTACTTGATTGTTCAAGGTTAATTAATTATATTCTACAATAGAAATATTTGCATCTGATAATTTTTTTCATATGAGGAAATTACAAGGAAAATATACATACATACATAATATGCATATATAATTTTCCAACGATTTTGATTTTGGTAAGTTGCTAATTTGTGATGAGGTACGTAGACGGCATGGCAAATGAAAAAAGGTTTCATGGATTGAAGCATGAATGGGGTTTTGATGAATTCATATCATTTAAAGATTTCAACGATGCTTCAAATGGATACCTTGTAGAGGATACATGTGTTTTTGGAGCAAAAGTCTTTGTTAAAGAAAGAACTGTAGCCAAATGAGAGTGCTTATCAATGATAAAAAATAGCACTAGTTTCAAGCATGCTTGGAAGATTGAAAAGTTTTCATATTTGACTACTTACAAGGAATCAGAGTTATTCATTGCTGAATCACAAATGGTACACTAATTTCTTGCTCCTTTTAATTTGTATCCTATCTTTGATTACAAATTAATCTGCCGAATAATTAACCAATTATTAATAATCATTAAAAAAAGAAAAACTTTCTTAGAGTATGTTAGAAATTGAAATATTTTGACCAATATATATATCATAAGAGCTTTTAAAATTAAGTTGAAGCACAACCACTCAATACATATATACTTTTAAAATAATTTTGTAAAATTATATATATAAATATATATATATATTCCATCATATATACTCTTAAAAGAGTAGAGAATAGAATATATTCTATTATAATTTTTTTTTTCTCTTGTTGGTGATTTCAGGAATATAAGCCTTTACCCTATAGGAGATGCTACTACAAACGGTAATATTTCTGTGTTCTTGCGTTTGGTAGATCCAAATGTCAACATATATGCAGCTTGCACATTGAGGATCTTGGATCAAGAGAGAGGAACAAGATACTAAACCTTCGGTAACTGTTATCTTTTTATATATCACATCAGTTAGAATACAAACTATTTTTACTGTTAAATTCAAAATTCATTAATAATTTTTAATATTAATTACTGCTCATTTTCTTTTGGTTTTGCAGTTAATGACAAAGGGACCTGGTTCATTTCCGGCAGCAGAAGCTGGGGTTTGTCAAGATTTGTTGAACGCGGTCGGTTGAAAGATCCTGGAAATGGGTTACTGGTGAAAGATGTGTGCATTGTGGAAGCAGAAGTGACTGTGTTTACAATTTTGAAATCACTCTAGTAATGATAATTAATAATGAACGCATGAAAATAGGGATGTCAAGAAAGAAATATACATATAATTAATGAAACAAGTGATATATGTATATATTATTTGTTTCTTTAGATTGCAAAGTAAAAAATTAATTTGCTTTATTAACTTGTAAGAATAGCTGTCTGTCTCCATTCATGGAAAATTATTTAAAGGTTCATTGAATATTTCCTCACTTAATAATTAATAATAGAATCAATACTCCATTTCTAAAATTTGGTGAGTAATATCAAACACCCCATAACAATTCAAATAAATTAAACATCTACAAAATTTGTATACAGTAAGAAGAAATATGAGCGTGGGGATCTTGAAGTTGGAAATATTAATGCATGTGGTAAATTCCCATAATATCAAATAATTAACTTAATCGTATTTCCACTAAGTTTTCCTTTGTTGAATTCATGGTGATTTAATGTTGTAGAAAACTTGTTCTCTACCCAAAAGGAAATGAAAGCAATAACGTGAAAAGACCACATCTCTCTCTACTTAGCGATGTCAAATACCAGATTGCTTCTGTTCCCATTGGGAAATCCATGCAGTTTTTCGCCTGTTTTTACTTGATCAGAACGCTAACCAGTTCTTGATTTTTCAAGGTTCGTACTCCCTTCATTTACGACTTCTATTCACACTCCAAATTCACAAATGAGCAGTATTTAAAATTGTGTTGAAAAATAACCATCACTATAAATTTTGGACCGAACTACTCTCATGACCAGCTTTTCATAAATAACATTTTTCATACCTGAAAGTGCACTTTCTAACACAAAGGAAAAAAAAAATTTTTATTTGCTAGAAAAAGAAGTACTTTTGAGCATGAAAAAAAAACTATCTTTTTATTCGAAAGTCTATTTTCTAGCACAAAGAAAAATTGTTCTTGCTAGAAAGTATATTTTCTAGCACAAAAAAAGCTGTTTGTAAAAGGTTAGTCATAAAAAAAATTTTAGTTGATTATTTTTTAACAAAATTATAAACCTTAATTAATTTTGAATTTGTGGTGTGAATAATAGTTATAAGTAAAAATTTCCCTAATCAAAACTTGTATCTAGAAACATTTTAATTTTCCTAATTATTTTGACAACCCTAGATGCGATGGGGAAGGAAAGAAGGTTTCATAAATTGATTCCCAGTGAAAGATGCATGCGTTTTTGGAGCAGAAGTCCTTGTTAAAAAAAGAAACATTGCCAAAGGAGAATGCATTTCAATGATCAAAAACACATCTACAATCAGTTATATATAAGCGTGTTTGGAAGATTGTAAACTTTTCAAAGCTGAAAACGTTTAATTACTGGGATATAATAATGTATAGTACTTACATTCATGAGTTAATTAAAATTAATTGGTTTAATTCTTTTACGATGGTACAAAATTCATCCCAAGGGACATGCAGAAGGAACAGACAATGCAACAAGGCCGTCTTGTTTGAAGAGCATGATTCCATAAAAAATAGGAACACAAGATTGCTGAATTGTGGGATTTGAATTAATATATTTCAGTTAAAAGGAAACAAAAAAATTCATTTGCTTCTTCAATTCTTCCATTGCAACTAAGTTTTCACTTCAAATGCATAATCACAAACCCAAAATTTGATACATCGATCATACAAGGAGAACCCAGCTTTCTCTTTAATAAATTAAAAAAAAAAAGAAGAAAACGTTTGAGTGTAAATTTTCACATAAAAGTGTATAATCACATCTTTCAATATCAATATATCAAAGGTGTGCTAAATTAACTTTTTTAAAAAACATAAATATTAATAGTCAAATATTGTATTATTAATTTTATAAATTTTCTCTTTAAATGTGATTTCCGCAAATTTTAGGAAAAGTACGTGAAAATACTACTTTATACAAATTTTCATCATACAATACCAACAGCTTTGTCCATAATTTTTTTTTAATAATTTTAAAAATACCCATTAAAATTTTAATTTATTAAAAAATAACTATTATATCCTTCTATAAAAATAATTAGTTAAAAAAGTATTTTTAACTTCTAATTGAAAAATAAATATTTAAATAATAATATGTATTGTTTTTTAGCACAATGAATATAAATTTATTTAAACTTGAAAAAATTTTTTAACACGACATTGATAAATTAAAAAATTAATTTTATATAATTTTTAAAATAAAAAAAAATGATAACATATATGAAAATTTTTCAGTATAAACTATTATATTTTGTTATAATTTGAATTATTATGTGATTTTCAATAATTAAATCTCGATATAGAAAATTATCTGTTTAAATTTTAATAAAATACAAGAAAATGATATCTATATATAATATATTCGACTATGACCTTAGCTAGCTAGCCCACTGAACATATCTTTAACAAGATTGCATCATTTAGAAAGGATAGAAAGGACGAAATCACAAAGTGAATGAAAAGTTAGGAATCGGAAACGAAAAGTCAACTAAGAATATATATATATGTTTCCTTGATCTTTTAATTTGTATCTATAAGTATTAACTAATTCGGATTTGCTGAGTTGAATTACTGCAGGAAACTTGTTCTCTACCCAAATGGAAATATAAAAAGGAATGTAGAAGACCACATCTCTGTCTACTTAGGAATTGCAAACACAAATTCACTCAGTTTCGGTTGAAAAGCTTATGCAATTTTTCTTCTATTTTTACTTGATCAGAACAAGGACAGGCTCTTGATGGTTCCAGGTTAATTAATTATATTTTACAATATAATATTTGCATCTGATAATTTTTTTCATATGAGAAATTAAAAGGAAAATACACATACATACATAATATGTTTATATAAGTTTCTGATGATTTGATCTTTGTAAGTTGCTAATTTGTGATGAGGTTCGTACGTGGATGGCATGGGAAAGGGAAAAAGGGTTTCATGGATTGATACATGAATGGGGTTTTGATGAATTTAATTAATTTTTTATTATAACAATTTACAATTTTTAATTAAATTTTCATAGATGCTGATAATGAATTTAAAAATCAATTGTATATTTAACGAGAACCAAAAAGTAAGCAACAAAAGATTTGTTAAATCACAAACATTTTTGTCTACTCAATCCTACAAAACTGAAACTTTACACTCATGCATTTAATTTGAATGAAAATATTAATTTATAAATATAAAATATTGATTAAGATGCTAGCATCTTTAAAAATTTTAATTACCAGTTCTTGTATTAGAACTAACAATAATTGAGAATCATGATGATTAATTCCACATTTACGAGCACAATTGATTACAAAAAAGCAAACTCCATTTCTAGATTTTCCACTCAATTCAAATTAATGGTGTTGATCAATGATATATGCTATGGTATTATTTATCAAGTTCAATATTTTTTCTCTTTATCTATCTCTCTAAGCATTGGCTTGGAGATTGCATGCTTAAAAAAATTATGATGAAGCTGTATTAAAAATGTTCTTTTGTATTTGCAGTATTTGAGTTTAATTTTTAAAATATAATAACTAACATATTTGATAAGTAAATAAAATTTACTTAAAAAGTAATTATATATTTAGAATACATATCTATTTGTATTTAGCTATGTTTGATAATTAACTGCAAAGAACTTTTGGACATTATGTTCACGTGGATTGCTGAACAACTGCAAACAAAAAAGTTTAACATTAATTCATGCAAGTAATTTAGACATAATTAAGAATAAAATTGAACATTTCTGAATCAATTATGATCATGATGTATGAGTTTTATATATTTACAAATATTATGAGTTAACTACATTAAATTACTTCAAGTGAAATTCTGAAGAGTTAGTTACCTTTCAAAATATTACTTACGCCTTTCCCCTATTACCATATTTCTTTGCTTTGCCCATTATCATATGGTTTAAAAATAAGCGTTAGGAGTGAGCAAAATTGGATTTTTTTTTAGTTTTTCAAAAATCCAAGCCGAACCCGAAATATATACATTATGAAATCAAATTGAATCGAACTAATTTAATTTAGTTTGTTTTGGTTTTACCGTTTAATTTCAAATTCAATTTTCATTTGATTTCGCGTTCGTTATTCAATTTTTAATATATTTTTATATAACTCCTTAATTTATATAAAAATTATAAAAACAACAAGAATTTTTAACATTTATAATAATTTCTTCTATTTTTAGATAAATTTATATAAAAATTATAAATACTTTATTTTATTCGTAATTTTGAAAAAATTAACATTTTTAAATGAAATTTTTTATTTGATTTTAGGTTCAGTTAACCTAACCAATTATTTATAACCAAATTTGAAACGAAGTTAAATTTAAAATCAAATCGAACCAAGTTGTTGAATTCGGTTTTTTTTTTGTTGGGCATTTTTGCCTAGGCCTAATAAGAGATATACGTATTGTATGTATTCATATGTTCAAAATAAATGAACTTTAGCTTACATAGAAGAAAAGAATCTCTTAAACAAAAGCTTAATTTACTGCAATTTGGTGCAATTTAGGGTGGCAATTTGATTCCCATGTCGTGTTGATTTCATGGCAAATAAAAAAATAATAATATTGATTCATAATAAATATAGAAATCAAAACACTATCCCTGTGTGAACGTTAGATGGAATGAGTAGATGGTAATTCATGTCACCCATTTAACTAAATATATTTTTGAAATATTTATATTATTATCTTTTTAAATTCTAGTAAATTATACTTCAAATATAACTTAAGACTTTCCGAAAGATAATAAATATAAATAATATACTATGACCAACACACCCAACTTTTTTACCTCTACTTTATTTAGTTTCGTTTACAAATCGAAAGGACAAATTTTTGCCTTTGTACTTTCAATTGTCAATCTTTTTTGTTTGCTTCTTAGCTTTAAACCATTTTTTGGAGATTGGAAGATTATTATCTTTTGCTGAATATATATATTTAGGATATGTTAGATATTATTGATCACTTGAATTTAAATGTAAAGTTAAAAAGAGTGTTTGATAAAATTAACTTTTTGTTAAACTTATCTATTTTTTGTTAATATTTAAAATTTAGAACTTATTTTCACGCATATATGGTTTTAAAGTGCACTGTGTAATCATCACCCTCGTAAATCCATCAAAAATTCTTGCAATTGCTGTGCATGTGATAACAGCAGTGGCTTATTGTGAGCTGGCAGTCGTTAGGTTCTTCAGTTTGGGCCAGGTGAGTGTTGGGCTCTTGGACCTCTCTTAGGTTGTTTTCTTGACTCCAATGGCATATATAGGCAGCCCATATCTTTCAACAAGATGGTCAGTTTACTAAATGTTATTTTCTCAGAAAACTATACAGTATATTTGAGCAGCAAGAATTTATTTATTTATTTACTTTTTCTACTTTGTCAAATGCCTTTTTAATTTGTTTTATTTCTAATTTTTTTATGATTACATTATATATTAAAGAAATATAGAAGATCGACATCATTTAGGAAAGCCCTGAGAAACTTATAGAAAATCCACGAAAAAATTTACATCTTTTCTTTATATTAATTCTTGCTTTTTAGATTACTGTATTGTGTAGTCCAAATAATAACTTTTAATTAGAATAAGGCTCCATTTAGCTTTACATATTTTTTAAATTAAATAATTTATAACTAATTCCTTAATATCTTTTTACTATTTACTTAATAATAAGCTTTAGTATATTTACTTCAATCCTTTTCTTATTGTCTTTTTACTATTTTTCCCTCAGCTTTTCTATGGTTACGTTCTCAAACCTCGTTTTGGTGCTTTTCTTTTTTCCTTTTTTTTTGTTCTTTGGTTGCAAAAAAGCATTTGGACCCCCAGTATTTGCTGCTTTTCATTTTTTGTTTTACTCAATAAAAAGCGATTGATGTGAAAAATTTATGATAGCTATCTCCAAGAAAGTTATAAGAAAATCAGTAGGCTCCAAGATTTATTATATTATTTTTTAATTTTACTTGAAATATTTATTGAATCAAGCTTCTGTTTATATCTCTATAGTCTGATTCCAAAACTATAAATTGTCACAAAGAAAACTAAATCATTGAATAACATTTATATTTAAAATTACTCTCTTTTCTAAACAAATTAATGTTTATGCACAATCAATTATACTCAAATCAGAAATTTTTCAAGTACTCTTCATGGAGATAAATTTGTTTTATAATAGGTTTTTCTCATAAATGAAGGATCAAACATCATAATAAACTGAAATCAATATTTCCAAAACAATATTTTTTAGTTATACCATTATTTATTGGAGGTCTTTCACTAGTGACTAATTTGTTTTTGCTTCGCTACATTATTGTTGAATTTTTGACATTTCACATTATTGCATTACCTTTTTGACTTTGATTTCCACTCCCAGAAATTTCCAGGAAACACCAAAAAAAGAAACGACAGCAGGAAAAGCGAAGGAAATTAAGGAGAAAGTAGAAGAGTTATCTAAAGAGAGAAGCAATTCCACTTTCCTGCCCCAAAGATACAAAAATTTTAGAATTCAATAGATTATTCCTAATGGGATATGTGGAAGCAATTCTGAAAGCTCCATGAAAATCGCAAGAAAAGAGGAAATTATTGGTCATTTAATTCTATATATTACTCTGTTTATAAACGGTCTTTTTCTTCAAAGTCATTCACTTTTGCTTTTCAACTATAAAATTTTCCATTCTACACAGTGTTCTGTTATTATTTTTCTTGCCATGAAATATTTATGTTTTACATATTTTCATGAAACAAATTGTGCATGAAATATTAATATTCAATTTTTTTAACTATTAACTACACATAAAATTACATTTAAAATAAATTCATATATAAAACTGTTCAGTCGTGACTCCTGCTTTAGCTTTTACTGTCAATTGAACTTTTTTCCCCTATATTTTTTAATATTGCATGAACAATATGAGCCATGTGTGTCTTTTACAGCCTTACTTCGTATTAAAGGATATTAATGTTTTCTTAGCATTTCCCGACGAACAAAATAAAATTGAAGAAAGGAAAGATTCCTGGATAGAATAAAATTATATATCAAATGAGAGAGCATGCATGCACTACGAAAGTCGGCAGAAATGTGTATAACAACATGGAGCCGGCCACATGCTTTAGCGTTTCTTTTGAAATTTAACAATTCATATTATGGAAAAATAGACAGGAAAGCTTCCAGAAATGTCCAGGAAAACTCGCAAGAAAGAGACAGCAGAAGGAAAGTAAAGGTAATAAGTCTGGTTAGAAGATTATTTAAAGCTACTAGAACTTGCTTTACATAATTTACTCTTTACTTCTGATCTACTCTGAAGTATCTCTATCTCTTTCTGTCATGGCTTCATCTTCATCTTCATCGTCTTCAGCTTGCAATTATGAGGTCTTCTAGAGTTTTACAGGGGATGACACCCGCAAAACTTTTACTGGCCATCTTTTTTATGACTTGTGTCACAAAAAAGTCAAGACCTTCATTCGTGAAAATCTTGAGAAAGGATATGAGATTCAATTTAGGGATCAAAACTTTTCATAATTATTTTGTCAAAAGACTATGTTTTTTCCAAATGGTGTTTGGGTGAACTTGACAAGATTTTTGAAAGTAAAAAATTATACGGCCAACTAGTTATACCTGTTTTTTACCAAGTTCATCTATCTAAAGTGCAAAAGCAAACTTGAAGTTATGGGAAAGCTTTTGCTAAATATGAAAAAGGTTTTAACAAGACACTAGAAAAGATTCAAACATGGAGGGATTCATTAAAAGAAGCTTCCTATCTATTTATATATGAATCCAGTAAAATTAGGTATAATAATCAACTATTGTTTCATCTTTGCATCATTTATATCCTTTTTTAATTATGAAAGAAAGAAATATATTTATATTTTTTAGATTCTTACGAGATTTATTAATTTTGACTCTTTTTCTTTTTATCTTATATCTGTTAGTCTTAAGGCAAAACTGATGGATGTAATTGTAAAGGATATTGTGAAAAATTGGATGATATCACAATCTCTATTGATTTCAATGGTCTAGCTAGAATAAACTTGCAAATTGAAAAGTTAAATCTCTACTGCGTATTGGATTGCAAGATTTTCGAGTTGTAGGAATTCGGAGAATTGGTGGTATAGGTAATACAACTCTTGCTGAAGCTATGTTTATGCAAGTTTCTAGTTATTTTGACGGCAAGTGTTTTGTGGCTAATGTGAGAGAAAAACTAGAAAGAGGGGATGGATTAGAATAACTAGAAAAGGAAGTTTTCCTTTATTTATTAGGAGAAAATCTAGGATTAAAATTCCAAACAAACCACAGTATATGATGGATAGACTCCAATGTATGAAGGTTTTCATTGTACATTGATGACGTTAATAAATTTAGAGTATCTAGTTAGAGGGCTTCATCAATTCAATCCTGATAGTAAAGTCATTATAACGATAAGAGATAAAAAAATTCTTGGTAATTATAGTGTGGATCACGTATACCAAGTAGAAGGATTAAACTATGATGAAGCTCTTGAGCACTTTTGTAATTTTTCCTTTAAACAAAACCATATGCCTATATGTTTTATCATGTTATCAACGAGATTAGTAGAACATGCAAATGGCAATCTGCTAGCTCTTAAGGTGCTTTGTTCCTTCCTTTGTCCTAAGAGCAAATAAGATTGGAAAAATACTTTGAACAACTTAAAACTAATTTATGTCCCTTACTTCTTTGCGATAATATGAGCACCTTACAAATGACAATGAACCTAGTTCTTCATGATCAAACAAAACATATCGAGATTGATTATCACTTTGTTCATGAAAAGGTGACACAAGGGCATACTCCATCTTCTCTTTAGACTGCAGACATCTTCACCAAACAGTTATCTAAGACATTATTCTACTCTTTTCAGCACAAGGTAGGAATCCATTCCATGACCATTCAACTTGAGGGAGGCTGATAAGAATTAAAATCAGAATCAAAGAAGTCAAATTGATGCAAACTTTGAAATAAGATCAGAAACCAAATTACATTGAGAGCTTATGTATTGAAAGCTAGACAAATCAAGCAAAAACTATTTGGAAACAAATCTGGCAATATACGTTGCTTTGGCCAAAGGCATCAACACCTCAAGATTTGTGTAATACCCGAATTTCAATGTATTATGTAAATAATACAAATGATTGAAAGTTTATGAGACAAGTATATTTACTTTGCTGAAGTTTACTTATTATGGATGGATATGTGTATTAAGAATGGAACTATTAGATAATAGGAATTTTATTATAGATAAAAACTATAAAATGAAAAGTTAGGGGAGTTGAGTGATACTTTACATAATGTGTAGTTTAGGCTAAACGAGTTTTTAATTAGAGTTCTTATTCTCTTAGGCTGTAAAAAATAAAAGAAGAGAGAAAAGTAAAGGAAAGAGGCAAAGAGAGAAAATCAAAGAGAAGAAGAAAAAAGAATAGAGAGGAAATCAAGAAAAAAAGAGAAAAGATGTGCCTTAATCTATTCCCTATTCGAATATCTTTTAGATGAGTTATGTTGGAAATAAATTATGTTTCTCTTGTGATTTCAGATGATCCGAGTCATATGTTACATATTCGATTAATCGGATTATTGATTAAGAATTAATTGATGGTTATAAGTATTAGGATTTTATAGAGTCGTGTGAATAGTCTGTCTATTGATAACTAAGATATAGACTTTCGGGCATTTTTTATTAATAATCTTTTCATGATATTAAAGTATATTCATTAAATAATTCACAGAATTTTATTTTGCTACAATCGGTTAAGAAATCAATTTTTAATGATTTTTCAAATGTTACTCTGCTATTCTAAAGAACAATAATTTTTGTTGTAGGTCCGAAAATATATATTTATTTGATCAACCAAATGATCTTCAAGTATTCTAAAAATTGATATATTGCTTTCTATACATGTCTATTGATATATGTAAAGTTTCGTGATTTTTGGATGTTTATAAGAATTGTGATGAATTTTCAAATTGTTGAACCTCAAATCTGGAAATTTCAAAATAATTTACCTGTACTCGAAAAGAAAAATATTTTGAAAATGTTTCTGATGTCCAAATGTTATGAAAAATTTGAACAAGATATTTTTATGTGTTATTAGCAATTCTGTAAAAATTTAGCTTAATTCGATCAATAGATTAAGAGTTAAAAATTATTGAATTGAGGTTGTTCAATGGGAAATTGAAAAGACAAGTTATGAATATATAAGTTTAAGACTTTATAATGTATGGTTTTGGACTCAAGTAAATGTTGAAACTTTCATTATTTAAGGTGTAAAGAGTTCTAAAAACAAGGATTATAATGTTGTAATTCAAAAAATTCTAGAATGTGATAAAAGTTATTAATACATACTTAAAGAAATTGTACGTAGGAAGTGGGATTTAGAAATAAGTTGTCCATAGTTTAAAATTAATGAATTATTATAGTTTTGATTAAATTATACTTTGTTATGAATAAGGTGATTGGAAGCTTTGAATGCTAGAAGTAACGTGAAAGTTTTGGTTTGGTTTAGGTAAGTAGATTTATGCATGGCGTGTTTTTTGTTAATTTTCAAAACTATTGTAAACATAAGATAATTTCATAACACAATAGGTAATGATTTTAATGATTAAATAGTTATTTTAAAGAAAGCTCTATCAAATTATTGAATGTTTTGTATGGAATATACATGAAAAATAAATGCTATCGGTTTTACCTTACATAAAATGTCATATTTTGTAAACTGTACTATTTTGGCTTATTGTCAGTAGTGATTGTTTTTGTTACTGTTACCGTTATCGACTGCTGGCTCGATTACTATTGTACACGTAGTGACCGTTAATGACCAGATTTTCGGAGTACTATTGTACTGTATTGTGATAAATGAGATACCGAGATACTGGTGATATTACGAGACATAAGTTAAATGATTTTGTTAAGTATTTAGTTAAATATTTCTTTTTATATACTAGTTTCATTAAAAGTTGTGATCATGCTTACATATTATCAAATGCTTTTTTTTGAGTAATGATTTCCTATATAAATGTTTATTGTTAAATAATTTTTAAAAATAATTGTTTTGTGGTTTAAATAATTTTTAAGCATTAAAAATTGTGCATGAATTTACTTACCGAGTAGGCGGCTCACCCCTCACCAGTTGATCTTTCACAAATTATGTTTGTGTTTAGGGTGGCGATATGCTAGATTCGCTTTGAAAGTTAGGACTACAGTTTATGTCCTCTTTATAAATAAATCAGTATTGTCTTTATTACCTTATATTTATTTGGTATTGTAAGTAAAAGGTTTAAACTCTATTAATTATTCTTGGGCTAAATTTATAAGGAATACTTTTTTTGAGTAATGATTTCTTATATAAATGTTTATTGTTAAATAATTCTTAAAGAAAATTATTTTGTGCTTAAAATGATTTTTAAATATGAAAAGTTGTGCATGAATTTACTTACCAAGTAAGCGGCTCACCCCTTATTAGTTGATATTTTACAGATTATATTTGTGCTTATAGTAGCAAGATGCTGGATTCGCTTTGAAAGTTAACGCTGCAGTTTATGTACTCTTTACAGATAAATGAGTATTGTCGTTATTACTTTATATTTATTTGGTATCATAAGTAAATGGTTTAAACTTTATTAATTATTTTTGAGCTAAATTTATAAGGAATACCTTTTTTAAGATGACAATTGGGTTGAAATTTTAGTAATATATTGATTATACATGTTTTGAAGTTTGATATTGTATTTTGGGAGAATTTGTGATTTGTAACGTGGAAATAGAAATGTGAGTGCCATTCTAAATCTTGTCATGCCATTACAAAATTTGGGGTGTTATAATTTGATTGCAACGGCTGGGAAACTATTAATCTCCAGCCAGCTGTACAGACCTTGCTGGAAGAAAATAATCTTCCTATATATTAATTATAAAATCATCTCTTGTAACTTACCTTCCATTATTAACCACTCATCCATGTATATTTTTAAATATTGTAAAAATATATGAAGAAAAAGAATTACTTCTCCCATTACCTTGTCATTTATTTCTTCAGTGGCTAACTTGAAAAAGCTATTCCCCACATTGTTGACTTGTTCAACCAATGCCAGATTGTCCTTGTATACGTTAATTAAAGCGCCTGTATTTCTCCAAGCCATGCTCGTAGGTGCGTTCATGCTGTGCTATCCATTGCTCGAATTTTTCCTCAAAATATTTTTCAAGTTTAAAAGCCATTGCTTATAGAGGTTGAAGACGGTTCAGAGAAGATGGATTTCTGTGATCGCTGGTTAAGTTAGTGGCCCAATTCAGGTATATGTAGAAAAGGAATTCGTTCTCTAAAACAAGATTCTTATTGTATTGCTCGTATATTTGGGGTTGGAAAGCAACTTGATTTCCCCGAATGCCCGGCAGGTTAATTGCTACTTAATTGTATTGCGTATATCAAATGCATTAATTTGAAAACTGGAGGTTTCTAGTTGGAGTTACTTCGTGAAATTTACGAACAACTCAAACCTCCGTCAATCAAGCAGCTTAATTAATAATTTTAATCATTGGGGAATTCTGCCAATGCTTTTGACGCCAGGTTACGCTCTCATTAGCCGACCCCTGTTGTTGACTTACTGTGAGTATTGCAAATTTTCACAGTATTTCCTTTTTGGAAGATCCTTTAACTCGTGTAACAGACAATTAATTTTATTTGATTGCGTTTGGAAATTTTCACAATTAATTTCACTTTGGTCCTTAACACTTCAGAAAATATTTTTTGATTGATATGTTAGTATACTACTTTGATACTTTTGAAAATATATTTGATGTTTTTAAAAATTATTACTTTGGTGCTTAATGTTTAATGTAATTATATATTATCATGATTAAGCATCTGTTAAATTATTTATTATTTGTTTGTGTGGAAAAAAGACAAATAACTTTTTATATATATGTTAATTTATCTCTGAATTGTAAAAATTCCCATGCTGTAAAACGACAATAGTCATGGAAAAGAAAATTTATATATACGTCAAAAAAAAAAAAGTTGTATACCGTAATCACTTAAAATTAGATTGAAGCCAATCAAATAAGAAATAAGGAGTCAAAAGGTCAATGTACATGATTATTTCTTACAGATTTATGGCCTTGATTCACAACACTGATGGTGATGTTCCGTTCCGTGATCTATATTCTATATATATATATATATATATAGCTTTGTAATTGAAGAAAAAATAAATAAAGTATTCCTGATATAATTAATAATTTGCTATTAGTTGAGGCTTGATATATAGTTAGTTAATCTCATTTATAGCTTACAAAAATAGTAAGGGTTTTTTTTTTTTTTATTTGGGTTTGATTTATGCAGTGTACATTTATTAGTTTAAAGATAATTATCTTTTTTAAAATTTTGATTAATCAAAATGTGAATGTGATACATCAAAAAAATCCTTAATAGTAGAAGCTTGATGAACAAAGAAAGTAAATTTTCTTTTGTACTATCTTTAGGGAAGATGACTAGTAGTTGACAAAGTTCGTAACAAACTTGAGAACATTTTTGAGCTGTATCACTTGGCAGAGTGATCCTTCCCAAGCTTCCATTTAATTTCTTCTCGCCTCTCTTAGTTGTTAGTTAATTAATTAAAAAATAAAAAATAAAACATAGACTCTTGATAAATAATTTTATTATTCTAAAATATCAAAGTGGCATTCCCTTTTTAATTTTATGTATGTGAAATTTTAGTAGAATTGAATCTTACAAGAATCCAATAATATTATTTGTTTGTGTATACTCGAGCTTCAAATGACAATCAGCTCTGAGTCTTAAAAGCTACTATTGTTCGATACATATGCTAGCTGCAATATAATATACATATACATATACATATATATATATATATAAAAAAAGGTAAACCACAAAGAAATGAAATAAAGCTGAAATTATATTTCAAACACGACATATAATGACGTCCATTTAAATATAGGTATCTAGGTAAAAATTTCCACGCAATACTACAAAATAAAAAAGAAAAATATGACCTTGAGAGAACTACTGAAGTATATATATATCATAATATTGAGAGTACTTGAACAAAAATGAAACATGTGACAATGGCTTTTCAAAGCAAAAAGCACTTTAGGAAATTAAAGAAATTAAAAAAGGACATTAATAAGCATGCATGATGCACGTACATATATCTTTTGAAATCAATTCATTAATACTCATGCAACTGGATAGGAAGATCTAGTGGCAATGCCGCAGAGGCCTCCGGGAACACCAGCATCTCTCTGAATCCTCATATAGCCACTCTCACCCCAAGTCTCACCCCATGAATTCTTAATTAACCAATAATTCATCCCATCTTCAGACGTTCCGTACCCTACGAGAGTAACGGCATGATCACACTGAGTCCCACATTGTCCATTGAAAACACCACTTTGATAGTTCTGAAAGTCTTGTCCACCACCTTCGATACAAACAGATACTGGATGCATGCTTACAGCGTTCAGTAGTGCTTGTTCGTCATTCGCTGGTAAATCTTCAAATTTGCTTATTCGGGCCGCCGCCATGGCTGCCTTCTGTGCATCGCAAGTTCCTTGCATTTCTTGGTACGGGTAATCTGTTTCGGTGGCTATACCCTTGTTGTCTATAATATATTGAAAGGCATTATCCATGAAACCCCCACCGCATCCACGGTTACCGTAACTAGTGGAGCAATCTACTAATTGTTGCTCTGAAAGTGAAATTAGTTTTCCCGTATTAATTTTGTTCATCCCTTCCAAGGATCCTACCGTTGAAAATGCCCAACAGCATCCTGTATAGAAATACTTAATTAAATAAGATAGAGAAAGCAAAATTTCAAAAGTTACAAAGCATTAATTAATTAGCAGAGTCATATAATTAATTAGAAGCATATAAAATTTGCGCACTTACCACAGTTGCCTTGCTGCTTAATACCGGTAACAGCTCCTTCCTTTCTCCAATCCTTGCTAGTAGGAACATCAGTCAGGTTTTCATACCTGAATGATGTTGTGGATGGTCGTGAGTTGTTCGGCATCTTATATCCTGTATATAAGGCACGAAACTCATCATTAGTTAAATCTGACAACTCGCTTACGCCTAACTTGTATGTCCGATTTCCTTCCTTATTGGCTTTCTCAATGTATTCAAGATTTTGCTTGAATATATTAAGACGCATTTGCTTCTCTGCCTCGTCCTGGTAAGTGCGTCCATACTCAGTCATCCAAGAATTGAAAGATGATCCACTGAAACGTCGCAAATAGTGGGATTATAAGAATATTTACTATGTACTAAATAAAAATAAGGTAATCAAGAGCCCAATTGATTTTTTTTCTTATTTTTTTAATAGATGTTGGATAAAGAATCAAATCAAATGCATTTTGTTTGGCATCATTTTTCATATTTAACCATATTTTCTTATTTATCATTATTCTTTTTCTTTATTAGGGGACTGATTTAATTAAACATATACTCTTGGATTTGTTGAAAATAAAAGACATACATCTAGATTATAGAACCTTTGCAAAGGTGACTAGTTTAAAAATGCTAAAATTTTATATGCCTAAATATCTAAATGTGTCGAATACGAGATCTAGAGTTCATCTTTCTGAAGATCTTAAATACCTTTCAGATAAATCGAGATATCTCTATTAGCATAAATATCTTTATAACACATCACCAAAAGATTTTAATGTAGAGAATCTTATTAGAATTTGCCTACCTTTTAGTAAAGTTGACAACTCTAGGAAAGAGAAAAAGCATTATATGTTACCTAATAAAATATATTTTAATTTTAAATTTGATTATGAAATTCTTTAGTACTAATTTATTTGAATGATTATTTATACGTTTTTGCAAGAAGCTTAAAAGTTGAAATGTATTGATCTTCATCACTCTCAATATCTCTCGCTTAGATTCCGAACCCTTTAGAAACCCGAAATCATAAGAAATTAAATCTTTTGAATTGTGTGAGGTTTCCTTGTGTTCCTTCATACATTCAGAATTTCAACAACCTTAGGATCTTGCATTTGAATGGCTGCAGCAATCTTGGGTGCTTCCCGTGCAACATCTAAAATCTAGTAACTATTGATTTGTTATATTGTGTTAATCTCATATAATTTTTAGAGATTTTAGGAAACATAATAGAGCTACATTTAAGCAGGGCAGCAATAAAAGAAGTTCCCTCATCAGTTGAGAGTCTAACTAATCTTGAAACTTTAAATCTACAATCTTACAAGACTGAAGATTCCTTCCACTAGTATTTGTACATTGAAATCTCTTTATGGACTTGACCTTGGTCACTGGTTATTGGTTGAGAGTTTACCAGAGATCTTGGAGAAAATGAAACGTTTAAGTTGTACTGAATTAGAATCCACAGCAGTTAAGGAGCTACCATCTTCAATTGAAAATGTAAAGTAATACTTGAATTTGAAAGGTTGCTCCCAAAGTCATAGTTTCCCCAGAACCTACAAAATGTAAAATTTTTGGTTGCCATTCTGGAGGGAAATCCACCATCACTTAAATACCATACTTTGTCAGATATTTAACAAAATTGAAAGACTTCATCCTTCTAGATGTAGAGGTTTGGTATTACCTCCATTATTAACTTTTCTTCTCCCAGAGAATTGAGAATAGATTACTGTGATATGAAAGAAACACCGCAGCATATTGACTATTTAACCTTATTGAGAAGTTTAAATTTAGAGAGAAATAACTTTGAAATTTTGCCAAAGAGTATTAAGCAACTGTCTAAGTCATATGAGCTTATTTTGAAAAATTGAAATATGCTTTAACCATTACTAGAGGCTCTAATTGGTCTAGAGTTTCTAAAAACAATGAATTGCAAGATAATAATCCCAATAGCTCGAAACATAAATGTCAAGATAATAATCCCATGAAGGACAAAATCAGAGAAGAATATTTTTATCGAGTCAAAGATTACTTAAAACGATAACATAGTTTTCTATATATAATAGAGAAAATGTAACATTACAAAATAACTTAAATAAGAAAAATAACTCCTACCTAAATAAAAAAATTAGGAATTAATAACAAATTAAATTAAAAAGAATGAAAGATTTCCTAAACTATTTAAATTGTAAAATTTTCCTACATCAGATTTTTCTCTCTTAAAGAAAACTCGTCCTTGAGTTTTGTTTGGTGAACAAAACTTATAATGTAATATTAAATCATCTTGTGACTTAAAGGAATAACTCTTTTAGCGAACTTTCTGGAAACTCGGAATTACCAAAATTTTTTCCTTTATTTCCACTTCTTAATGACTCTTCTAAAATATGTGTACTTATAATAACAAACTACTTTCAAGTTTCTCATAAGTCTTATCAAATCTTACTCGATATGTTTACGGAATAAATTTTCCTTGCAGCCAAATCTTCCTCAAAGATAACCATTTTATGTTCAATATGAATAGGTAGAACCAAATCGATGATAAGTACACAAACTTCAACTTGAATTTCTCACCCATAATCAATCTTATTATCAATTTTCAAATTAAAATCAAATAAGACCTCTTCTTATATAATCTTTTGCACATCTTTAGTCGTTTTCTCAAGCATATGTTTAGTCATTACCTCAGGGTCAACTTTAGTCATGTTATAAAATAGCCTGTTAACTACACTGTCAACAACACCTCTTATAACTCCATCCAAGTCAAGCTTTAATTGCACTTTGATTTCTTTGGCTAAAGTCCAAGTTAAGCTTTAATTGCACTCTGATTTCTTTGGCTAAAAGAATGGTATACGGTAATGTACATATAGTATATGATGGCATACTATCTCTTATATTAGTATGGAGCCTCTCAAAAAATCTCTTAACTAAAAACTTTTCACTCCATTAAAAAAATGAATAATCATGAAAATCCTCAAACTTTGTAACATAAGAATGAATAAATCTCATATCTTGACGTGTCAAACAATAATCAAGAGTAATGAACTATGACCTCATTAATCGCGTCATTTGATCCCATGATTGAACTTTGTTTTTTTGACTCATAAGTTGTGTCCTTTATAATATATTCCACTAATCTGATGCACTACCTTTTATTAGGAAACAAGGTACAAATTGTACTCATTTGCCTTCAGGGTCTTGTCAACTTTAAAAAATTCTTCGACATCTTCCAATTAAAATAAAAATAAATTAAGTCTATATTTTTCATCAAACAACAATGCATCATACCTAACATAACAGACCGTAATTCTAAATTCTTTTTTTTTTTTTGGTGAAGGGATGTATTGACGGATGTGGTTGTGTTTAGTAGTACAGGAAATCTCTGTCTAGTATAGAGGTAGGCTCTGATACCAATCGACTTAGGCAAGATCGAGGAGGAATAAAAACACGTTGTCAAATGTCGAATCTTGTTCGTTCTTTGACACAATAAATTAGATAAATGATTTAACAAATGAAATTATATATCTTTTTAACCCTAACAACTCGAAACGGTAGTATTAAAATAATAATGCCATAAGGGACAAAATTAAAAAGCAATATGTTTATTAAATCAAAGATTATTTAAAACAATAATATAGGACTCTCCATATATAATAGAGAAAAACCTTTGTTATAAGTTAACTCAAACAAGAAAAATAACTCCTACCTAAATAAGAAATTGAGAAATAAATAACAAATTAAATTGGTAAGAATAAAAGATTTCCTAATCTAATTAAATTCTAAAATTGTCTTACATCAAGAACCTTCATTGGATTTAGTTTTTGTGTTGTTATTGCATTTGAAGATGTTTTCAAGACTGATATGCACTTTAGAGTCCTATGCGGATACAGTTTTTAAACCAAAAAGTTGGCCAGACATTCTGGTTACAACACAAGCCTTGCTGCATGGCATCTGATTAGAACTACATAGTTTATGACTTGGATCATGTCTTCCTTGGATTTGATCCTTGTTCACTTGATTTAGACCATCATATATCTTTCTCATGTGATTTCTTCGATGCCTACCAAAAAACAAAGTAAAGATGAAATGTTGCAGGGTGTGTCCAGTATATGTGCATCCCATTGAGACAAAACCCAACACTTTTACTATAAGTATGGTACCACCAACTGAAGAGGAATGTAGGAAATTGTATAGTGAATTCCATAATGAGGCTAGCACAAGTGCAACTAGTAATGGAAGATATGATGAGAAGGAAATCAACGCTCCTCAGCAACAAAGTTCCTTTCTCTCTTAAATATTTCATTGCATAGGGCTTAACTTAATTGTCTGTGGAGATCTGAATGAACTTCAAGTACATTCGGTCATTTTAATTGTAATGCATACTGATGCTACAAAGGATTTGTTGTCTCTTGACAACTAATTAATAATTAATGAATGTACTTCAAGGTTTATTTCTACTCCACTGGAATCATTGAAGATACATACGATAAACTAGAGGCAACTAACTGGAATTATAACAAAGAATTTGGAGAGAGCTAGTTAACATTCCATAACAACAAAGTCATTTTCTTTTCTCATGCAAGTCCAATGCTCTTCTTCAATTTTGTTTTTCGCTTTAGCTTATTTATATGTTTATTTTTAGTCAAAATATCTTTTTAACATAAATTCAAGCAATTGTTGCAAATTGTGTTAAAGTGGAAAATTTGGCATTTGATCGCAAGAACATACTTTCTTAAGTAAATGACGCAATTTATTTCATGGGAATGAAGTTTGAATATTGTTTTCATAAGCAATTACTGAACAGAAAATGTAACAAGAACATTTATGTAATAGAAAATTAGAATAACCATTTTGAGCCAAATTATGGAATCGAAAACTCAGATATAAATTTGATCTTCTTACACAGTCTACATATTAAAAAGAACCCGATTACAGTGTTGGGATTGAAACTTGGTCAACACTTCAGTCTACTTCTATAAGGAGATAATCTGCAACGCATTAGAACGTGGACACTTCTAAGTTGCATGATTTTAGCTATTTGTTGTGCACAAAACAAATTTTGTAGCACTGTCTACACTTTATATGAGCTTGTGCATTCAAGGATTGAACCTAAAACCCCCTTTGTCATTGAAAAAAGCAACCCGGAAATCAACATCTAATCCTATCATTCCCAAATCAAATATTCTGGGTTCACAAAAGTGACTACATTCTATTCAGCATCCACATTCACCACCATCCTCCTTCGAGCTACTTTACTACCATTAATGAAACCCTCGAAGTTGTTAGCCTTAATGTTGGATAAAACTTGGGTTTTCCACTGAAGATAATTTGTATTTGAAAGTTTAATAGGTGCTACAAAGATAAAGGTAGTGTTGCATTAATTACATGTACAAGGAATTCTATTTATAAGTAGGGTTTTGCAGATAAGGAAATCCTAGTGTACAAATGACAAGTTGTCCTATACTCATCTAAATGAACTGCGTAATCATCACCCTCGTAAATCCATCTGAAATTCTTGCAATTGCTATGCAAACCATCACAGTAATAGCTTATTCTATAACTACATTGTACTATTTTCTTGTCGTCTGAGTTGGCAGTTGTTAGGCTCTACAATTTGGACTAGATGACTGTTGGGCTCTTGGACATTTCTTAGGTTGTTTCATATATAGGTAGCCCATATCTTTCAACATGATGGTCAACTTATTAGATATTAGTTCTCAAAAAACTATACTGTACATTTGAGCAGCAAGGATACGTGCTTTTTCAAATGCTTTTTTAATTTGTTTTGTTTCTAATTTTTTTCATGATTGCACTATACATTAAAAAACATAAAAAATTGATATATAGGAAAGCTCTAAGAAAATCATAGAAAATCCATGAGAAAGTTTACAGCTTTTCCTTATATTAATTTTTCCTTTCATGTATACTGTATTGTGTGGTCCAAATGATAATTTTTAACTAGAATAAGGCTCCATTTAGCCCTACAATTTTTTTAGATTAAATCATTTACGACTAAAAGGTTCCTTAATATCTTTTTACTATTTAGTTAATAATAAGTCTTAACATATTTACTTCAATCCTTTTCTTATTGTCTTTTTACTACTTTTCCCATTTTCTTATTGTTTTGTTACTATTTTTCCCTCTGCTTTTCTATATTTGTGTTCTCAAATTTTTTTTCGTTGCTTTTTCTTTGTCTTTTCCCCTTTTTCTTGTTTTTTGATTGCATAAAAAATATGGACCGAGAGTATTTGCTGCTTTTCATTTTTTTAACTCAATAAAAAGTGATTGATGTGGAAAATTTATGATGGAAATCTCCAAGAAAGTTGCAAGAAAATTAGTTGGCTCCAAGGCTTATTATGCTATTTTGTAGTTTTATTTGAAACTTTTTATTGAATCAAGCTTCTGTTTATATCCTTATTGTCTGATTCCAGGATTTTAAATTGTTATAAAGATAGACAACTAAATTTTGTATTTAAAATAACTCTATTTTCTAAACAGGGTGTAGTGTTTATGCACAATCCAGTATACTCAAATGAGAATTTCTTCAAGTACTATTCATGGAGATAAATTTGTTTTATATTAGAGTTTTCTCATAAATGAAGGATCAAACATGATAATAAACTGAAATCAATATTTCCCAAACAATGTTATTTAATTATATCATTATCTATGGGAAGTCTTTCACTAGTTAATTAATTGGTGGACCAAGTGCTTTTGCTTTGCTACATTATTGTTGAATTTCTGACATTTCACATTATTCTTATTACCTTTTTGACATTGATTTCCACTCCCAGAAATTTGCAGGAAAAGAAAAAAAAAAAGATGACAGCAGGAAAAGTGAAGGAAATTAAGCAGAAAGTAAAAGAGTTAACTAAGGAGAGAAGCAATTCTACTTTACTGCCCCAAAGATAAAAAATATTAGAATTCAATAGAATATTCCTAATGGGATGTGTGGGAGCAATTCTGAAAGCTCCATGAAAATCGCAAGAAAGTTAAGAGGAAATTATTGGTCATTTAATTGTATATATTACTCTGTTCATAAACTGTCTTTTTCTTCAAAGTCATTCACTTCTGCGCTTTAAACATAAAATTTTCCATTCTACACAGGTCTTCTGTAGTTATTTTTCTTGGTATGAAATATTTAGGTTTTATATCTTTTCATGAAATAAAGTGTGCACGAAATATTAATATTCAATTTTTTCAATTATTAGCTGTGCAAAAGTTACATTTAAAATAAAGTCATATACAAAATTGTTCACTCGTGACCTCTGCTTTAGCTTTTACTGTTAATTGAACTTTTTTTTCCTATATTTTTTAATATTGCATGGACAATATGAACCCATGCAGGTCTTCTACAGCCTTACTTCGTATGAAAGGATATTAATGTACCCTTAGCATTTCCCGACGAACAAAACAAAATTGAAGAAATGAAAAGATTCTTCGATAGAATAAAATTATATATCAAATGAGAGCGCAGGCATGAACTACGAAAGTGGGCCGAGATGTGTACAGCAACATGGACCCGGCCACATCTTGAGCACTTCTTTTGAAATTTAACAATTCGTATAAATAGACAGAAAAGCTTCCAGAAATGTCCAGGAAAACACGAAAGAAAGCGACAGAGGAAGGAAAGTGAAGGTAATAAGTCTGGTTAGAAAAATATTCAAAGCTACAAGAACATGCTGTACATAACTCTTCTAATCTACTCTCAAGCATCTCTATCTCTCTGTCATGGCTTCATCTTCATCTTCATCTTTATCGTCCTGCTTGTAACTATAAAGTTTTCCTAAATTTCAGAGGAGAAGGTACCGTGAAACTTTTACTAGCTATCTTTTATGGTTTGTGTCAAAAAAAATATATATAAGATTTTCATTGATGAAGATCTTGAGAAAGGAGATGAGATTTCTTCTTCTCTTGTGAATGCAATTCAAGTATAAAAAATTTTAATAATTATTTTCTAAAAAGACTATACTTTTTCCAAATGATGTTTGGGTGAATTTGTCATGATTCTTGAATGCAAAAAATTATATGGCCAAATTATTATACCTGTTTCCTACCAAATTCATTCGTCCAAAGTGCGGAAGCAAACTAGAAGTTATGGGAAAGTTTTTGCTGAACATGAAAAAGTTTTTAAGAAGATGCCAGAAAAGATTTAGAAATAGAGGGATTTATTGAAAGAAGCATTCTATTTATCTAGATATGAATGTAGTAAAATTAAATATAACAATCAACTTTTTGTTTCATCTTTACATCATTTACATCCTATTTTAATTAAGAAAAAAAAAATATATTTATATTTTTTAGATTCTTATGAGATTTAATAATTTTTGACTCATTTTCTTTTTATCTTATATCCGTTAAGTCTGAGGCAAAACTTGTAGATGTAATTGTAATGAATATTGTAAAAATATTGGATGATATCACAATCTCCACTTATTTCAATAGTTTAGTTGAAATAAACTCGTGAATTGAACAAGTTAAATCTCTACTACGTATTGGATTGCTAGATTTCCAAGTTGTAGGAATTTGGGAGATTGGTGGTATAGGTAAAACAACTCTTGCTCAAGCTATTTTCAAGCAAGTTTCTAATGATTTTGATGGCAAATGTCTCATGACTAATGTGAGAGAAAAATTAGAAAGAGGGGTTGGATTAGAACAACTACAATAAGATGTTCTCTTTTGTTTATTAGGAGAAAATATACTATTAGGGGGTCTAAACATACCACATTATATGAAGGATAGACTCCAATGTATGAAAGTTTTCATAGTCCTTGATGACATTAATAAATTTAGACAATTAGAGTATATAGTTGGAGGGCTTCATCTCTTGGGTCCTGGAAGTAGAGTTACTATAACCACAAGAGACAAACAAATTCTTAATAAATATAGTGTAAATCATGTATATCAAGTAAAGGGATTAAACTACGATGAAGCTCTTGAGCACTTTCGTAATTTTGCCTTTAAACAAAACCATATGCCTAGAGATTTTATTATGTTATCAACGAGGCTAGTAGAACATGCAAAAGGCAATCCGCTAGCTCTTAAGGTGCTAGGTTCCTTCCTTTGTTCTAAGAGCAAATAAGAATGGGAAAATACTTTGGACAACTTAAAACTGATTTTTGAGCCTAATATTTATGGGGTTCTTTTTGATGACCTTTATTCGATGCATTGTGCATTGGACATCCTAGTTGATAAGTCACCTATATAACAATATTATGCAGCCACGTACAAATGCGTGATTTATTGCAAGAAATGGGTCAAGAAATTGTTCGCCGGGAGTCAGAAGATGATCCACAGAAATGTAGTAGATTGTTGAATCATAAGGACGTTTACTATGTACTAGATAAAATAAGATAATCAAGAGCCCACTTAATTTTATTTTCTTTTATGCTTTATATAGATTTTGAATAAAGGATCAAATCAAATGCATTTTGTTTTGTAGTATTTAAGAACAATTTTATAATTATTTTGTAAATATTGAAGTATTTGCTTATTTATTATTATTACTATTTATTTATCAGGGAACCAACTTAGTTGTCAAAAATAAAAGATATAAATCTTGATTCTAGAGTCTTTACAAAGATGACGAGTTTAAGAATGCTGAAATTTTATGTGCCTGAGCATTTGAATGTATCAGATATGAGAACAAGAGTTCATCTTTTAGAAGATCGTAAATATCTTTTTGATGAATTGAGATGTCTCTATTAACATGGATATCTTTGTAAGATATTGTCAAAAGTTTTTAATCCGAAGAATCTTATTGAACTTTATTTGCCATACGGTAAAATTGAATGACTTTGGGAAGGAGAAAAGGTATTACATGTTACAGAATTAAATATATATTTTATTTTAAATTTAACTGTGAAATTCGTTAATATTAATGTATTTGAGTGATTATTTATACTTTTGTACAGGAAGCATAGAAGCTGAAATATATTGATCTTCATCATTCTCAATATCTTAATAAGATTCCGAACCCTTCAGAAATCCCAAATCTTAAGAAATTAAATCTTTTGAATTGTGTGAAGTTGCCCTGGGTTCTCTCGGACATTCAAAATTTCAACAACCTTGAGATCTTGTGTTTGAAGGGCTGCCACAGTCTTAGGTGCTTTCCCTGCAACATACATTTTAGACCTTCAGTAACTATTGATTTGTCCTGCTGTGTTAATCTCACAACATATCTAGAGATTTCAGGAAAAGTAATGAAGCTGCATTTAAGTGAAACAGTAATAGATGAAGTTCCCCCATCAATTGCGAGTCTAACTGATCTTGAATTTTTAGATGTGAGCTTTTGCAGAAGGCTGGAGATGTTTCCAACTAACATCTGTAAGTTGAAATCTCTATCTTCGCTTTGGCTTAGTCAGTCCTCAAAGCTTGAGTGTTTTCCAGAGATTTTGGAGAAAACGGAACGTTTAAGCTTGATTGGATTAGAATCCACAGCGATTAAGGAGCTGCCATCTTCAGTTGAAAGGGTAGAAGGATTTGAATATTTGGGTTTGACAGGTTGCTTCGAAATTCATAGTTTGCCATAGAACCTACAGAATTGAAACAAAATTTTAATACTTCATTTGTCTGGATGCAAAGGTCTTGCATTGCCTCCATTATCAGGCTTTTCTTCTATGACAAAATTGATCATAGATTACTGTGATATGAAAGAAATACTATAGGATATTGGTTTTCTATCCTTTTTGTAGTATTTAACTCTAGAGGGAAATAGCTCTGAATGTTTGCCTATAAGTATCAAGCAACAGTCTAAGCTGCGTCGGCTTATCCTAGATAATTGCAGAATGCTTCAATCATTACCAGAGCTTCCAGTAGGTCTAGATTATCTACAAGCAAAGAATTGCAAGCGGCTCCAGTCTTTATCGCAGCTTCGATCACGTCTGGATGAATTGAACGCATCCATAGTGGATAAATTATTTAAAAAAGTGGCGAGCATTACCTATGCAACAGCAAGTTTGAATTCACTAATTGCGTGAAATTAAATGAAAATGCAACTAACAACGTTTTGGCAGATTCACAACCAAGGATTCAACATATGGCAAATACATCTCTGAGAAAATTCTATGAACAAGTATGTAATTATCCTTCTCTATACATGTTTCTTCTCGTTATATCATATTATAAGTCATGATTTTTGAATTACAGGCAGAGAACTCATTTTTCATCTGGTTCCAACATTTGTTTTCCTGGAAGTAAAATTCCTGACTGGTTCGACAATCAAAGTTTAGGATCTTCAATAACTATTAAGTTGCCACAACTTTGCTGCAGCAAAACTTCATTGGATTTTCTCTTTGTGTTGTTGCTCCGTTTGAAGATATTTTTAAGATCTTAGGAGGCCAGCAGAAGCGCAACTACCATTGGAAGATCTGACGGGTAGGAAACCAACGGTCCTCAGCAAGAAAGGTTCTTTCTTTCTCAAATATTTCGTTGCTTAGGGCTTGACTTCAATTCTCTGTGCAGCTCTGAATGAATCTCAGGTACATTTGGTCATTTTAATTGGAGTGCATACATTATAGCTTTTCTGATTCAACATTGGATTCGAGAATTAATCAGCATACTACAAAGTTTATTTTTTTACCACCACAACTGTTGAAGAGCTAGTCAACACTTCATAACAGCAAAATTCTTTGCTTTTCCAGTGTAACCTCAATGCGCTTCTTCGTTTTTGTTTCTTTATCTTTTTTATGTGTTTATTTTAATTCGAATATCTCTTTTAACGAAAATTCTTCCCAATTATATTGTCAAATAGGGGAAATTGGCATCTAATTCTCTGTTATATTCTTCTTGAAAGTGAACCTTTTGTAAACTTTTGTCAGTAACTGTTTCAGAAAACTATCTTTTAGGATCATACCTTGTTGTTA
Source organism: Azadirachta indica (assembly GCA_022749755.1). NCBI lineage: Eukaryota > Viridiplantae > Streptophyta > Magnoliopsida > Sapindales > Meliaceae > Azadirachta > Azadirachta indica. The sequence continues at coordinate 4,892,048 of CM040441.1, read as the reverse complement.
AGAAGACTAATTTGTTCTATCACCACCATCAGTCTGTAAATTTCATAGATAAGAATTACTTTTCCACTTTCGAATTTTTAGCTATTTGATAAATTGTACTTCCTTCCACATTGCAAATCTGTTTATTTTGGTCTGGCATAGGAAGCATACCAGGCAAGAATATTCACAATTTAACTGTCCACTGCAAGAAAGTGATCTTGATGTATATTTATTGTTACTTCTCATATGATTTAGTCCTCTGTTTTGATTCCTTGATATAAGTAGTTTTATATGACGAAAGTTCGACTCAATTATGGTTGTACTAAAAGTTCCATGAAATACAAATACAGAAAGAAGAACATTGTTTTTCCAATCGTATTGAACAAAGAAACTCTTCTAAATGACTACACAGAACTCGTAACAACAACATTTATGTTGTATAAAATAGGAATAATCAATTTGGGCTAGACAATGCATTTGAAAATTCAAATATAAAATTGAGCTAGCTTCATCTTCTTATTCATGTTTAGATTATTGACAAGAACATGACTAACAAAGAACATTACTCTTATGTTATATGCGAATGCACTTCTTTGCACAAGCTTGATCTTCCTGCTCTGTTTTATGATTACATATCACATATTAGCTTTTCTTTTTTAATCCCTACATTTTGTTGCTTCATATTTAAGTAGATATTTACTAAAAAATAATTGGTCTGTGTCTCAGTTTTTGAATTTAAGTCTATACTTAAGAAAGCCTCTTTCTTTCAACAGATGGTGAAGACTGAAGATCAAGATGTTAATGGAGGCACCAAAAACCTTTGGGTGGACTCATGATCACTTGCATAACATATTAACAATCAAATATATATTAACAATCAAATGTTTTACCATAAAATTTCACAAATTTTCTCTTTATCTTCAATTTTCACAAATCTGAAGAAAAAGTAATGATTTATCCATTATACAATAATTTTAAAAAATTGGGAATATTCCAATTATATACACCATAATTGACAAAACAAATAATATTTCATGTATTGTACCCAGTAGGAAAAGGTAATTAATGGTGTTGATTATGCTATGGTATTATTTATCAGGCGAGTGGATTCTTTTCAATATTCTTTTCTTTTTATCTATCTCTCCAAGCGTTGGCTTAGAGATTGCATACTTAAAAAGATTAAAAATACTTTTAGCCAATTATTTCACTTTATACGATATCTTATTGTGATACAATGTGTATTGACAGGTAATATTGTAGTCCATAAGGATATAATTTATCTCAACCAATTATTTTTCCAATAATTCTGTCAGTAGAGAGGTAAAAACACATTTTTCCTAAATTCTAATAAAAATTTCAGTCAACTACTTCAATTTTGATGATATCTCATTTGTGACACAATACAAAACAAAAGATGTATTTACCACTGCACTATTTCCATATTTTGAATTATTTTTTAAAATTGGCCGTATATAATTGTACAAATTAAGGACTTTCATAATAAAAAAATACAAATTCTGAATTATATTTATTCATTATATGTTTATTAGTGTTAAGTTTATAATTTATCAATCCTACTTAGAATAATTTTTCTATTAATATATATATTTAGAATTTCTTTTCGCAATTGTTTTTGTTTTAAAGTTATAGTATTTTATTTTCAGATATATCCTTAAGTAGATATTTATTAAAAATTATTGATATATGTGCATGTATATTTTGCATTTTATCCTCTGCTCCATGAAAGTGTTGTAATTGTTTAATTTTCAACGCCAGTTTAAAATTATTAGTAACAATAAGTTCAAGATTTACATTTATATCCACAACAAATGAACATACAATATCAAAAAGTAACATATCTGTGGAGAATCTGGAGATCATGTAACCTTGTGAAGATGTTGAATAAAATGGGTGGGTATACACAATAGAAGAGAAAGGAAAAGAGTTAACAAAAGAGAGAAGAAATTCTACTCCCTTGCCCCAAAGATATAAAAAATTTAGAACTCAATGGACTTGACTTAAATATGTAGAGTGAGAGCAGGAACCTCCTCTCATGTACAAAGTCTAAAAGATCCATTTTATTATGAGTCAGAAATAATATATATTAAGTTCATAGCTGTCCAATCTGTTCAGAATAATATATTTTTTAATATAGTTTATTGACAACTATTACCATGAAAATTAAACTAAAAGCAAATATTTTTTTTATGTTTGAAGATAAAGAAATCTCTCACACAGTTTGGGCAAATGACACACATCCCTCCAAAATTAGTGTGCCGTCAACCAACCAATATTTTTAGAGGGGCAATTTTGTCATTTTGACTTTAATTAATATAAGAATAGAGGGTTATTTTCAAATACCTTCCTAAGGTTTAAGAAATAGTATAAAAAGGAAACATTTTTGAAAACTCGCAAATATCTCCCCTATTACAAAACTTATATCCCATTGAGTGTTATTTTCTGAAAATTCAATAACAAAGAAGAGCAACTAGTTTTGTTGGGTTTAAAATTAAATATATGAGAATTAAAAAATAAAATAAAATAAAAATTAAATAATTATTTGTATGATTATTTATATGTGGGTTTCAAATAATATTTTATAATTACTTAATGGTACTAGTTTTAGTATTTACGGCTGTATTTGCTTCCAATCTATATTTATTTATTTGGGGATTTATTCTTATTTTTAGTTTGAGATTATGTTAATTAAAAAATAAAAAATTGAGTTGTCACAAAAAAAAAAAAATCTACTTTTGAGTTTTCTTGTAAATAAGGCTAATAATACTTTTGACATATTTTCAATAAAATACCCAAATGTTAACAGTCATGTTGCTTTCACATTTTTTATGAAACATATGGACCCATGTATTTATAGCTGCTTTTCTGCCGTGTTGCTTTCATATTAATTATTGACTTATTAGACTTCCACCTATTAAAAAACAAAATTTCAACACCAGAAATCAATTTGATGCGGAGAAAACGTACATAAAATATAGAAAAACATGAAATTAATTTGTTAAACATAATATGTCTGAAAGCTCTTGGAATATTGCAGTAAATTTAAGAGATTACTCTTGGCGTGAGATATTTATGTTTTATATATTTTCATGAAATAAACTGCACATGAAATATTAATATTCAATTTTTTGAATTAACTGTACATAATTATTATATTTAAAATAAATTCCTATATACAACTGTTCACTTGTGATCCCTGCTTTAGGTTTTAGTGTCAAATTTACCTTTTTTCCCTATATATATATATATATATTGATTGCACGAACAATGTGGACCCACAACTGTATTTTACAGCTTTTCTTTGTATTCTTCTTCCTTTCATGCTTGTTACTGTATTAGGTTGTCCTGATAATATGTTTTAATTAGAATAAGGCTCTATTTGACTCTAAAAATTTTTAAATAAAAAATGGTTTATAACTGAAGGTTCCTTTTTTATGATTGCATCAATCCCAGAAACATGGTCACATGTTTTAGCATTCTTTTTGAAAATAAAAAATTATTTACGGATCTCTAAAATATTATTTAATATGTATTTTAGTCTTAAAAATTTTAAAATTATTTATTTAATTTTTATTTAAACAATATCCTTCTTAAAATAAATTTTTCTTGATATATATTTTGAGTTTTATATTTTTCGATCTACAAGTTAAAATGGTGAGAAGAAGAAGCCAATATTTATTTTAAGCACTACTTCATTAATAGATTGAGAGGTAAATAGATAATCTTTAAATCATCTTTTAAACACTCAATTGCTTCTTTTACAAAAATAAATATTATTATATAGTTATAAAGTTATTTATGTGGAAAATGTAGAATATAAATTTCTATGAAAGTTATAAGAAAATCAGTAGGTAGGAACTTAAGTTTGGCAAGAAGAACGCTCCAAACATTTACTATATTATTTTGTATTTTTATTTGTCATATTTTATTGGATCAAGCGTGTGTTGACATCACTATTGTCTGATTCCAGAATATGGATTATTATAAAGAGAAAATTAAATTAAATAACATTCGTATTTAAAATTACACTCTTTTCTAAACAGAGTGTAGAGTTTATGCGCAGTCGAGTAATATTTTTCTCATAAATGAAAGATCAAACATCATAATTTACATTAAACTGAAATCAATATTTTCCAAATAATATTAATTATCTATTTTTAGTTATATCATTATTATTGGAAGTCGGTCACCAGTGACTTATTGGTGGACCCATGCTCTTGCTTGCAACTGTTGAATTTCGAATTTCACATTATTGTGTTGCCTTTTCTACTTTGACTTAAGTGTCAGAAATTTCGAGGAAACACGAAAGAAAGGGACAGCAGTAGAAAAAGCAAAGGAAATTAAAGTTTGGGTGGAAGAATTATTAAAGCTCTATCTCCATTGTCTTCTTCAACTTTATCGTTCACATGCTTTACCCTTGCTTTTGATCTCCTCTCAAGCATCTCTATCTCTTTCTGTCATGGCTTCATCTTCATCTTCATCTTCATCTTCATCTTCATCGTCTTCTTCTTATAATTATGAAGTCTTCCTGACTTTTAGAGGGGAGGATACTCGTGAAATTTTTACTAGCCATCTGTTTTATGTTTTATGTCACAAAAAAGTGAAGACTTTTATTAATAAAAATCTTAAGAGAGGAGATGAGATTTCTCCTTCTCTTTTTAATACAATTCAAGGATCGAAAATTTCAATTATTATTTTCTTAAAAAATTATGCTTCTTCCAAATGGTGTTTGGATAAAGTTGTCAAGATTCTTGAATGCAAAAAATTATATGGCCAAATTGTTATACCTGTTTTCTACCATGTTCATCCATCTGAAGTGTAAAAACAGAATGAAAGTTATGAGAAAGTTTTTGTTGAGCATAAAAAATGTTTTAAGAATATGCTAGAAAAGGTTTAGAAATGGAGGGATTCATTGACAAAAAGCATCCTATCTATCTGGATATGAATCTGTTAAAATTAGATATAACTATCAACTTTTGTTTCATATTTACATCATCTATTAATTAAGGAAGAGAGAATAGTATTTGTATTTTTTGGAATATTATGAGGTGCATTAATTTTGACTCTTTTTTTTAATCTTTATATTTATTAGGCCTGAGGCAAGACTTCTAGATATAATTGTCAAAGATGTTATAAAAAAATTGGACGATATCATAATGTCAATTGATTTCAAAAGTCTAGTTGGACTAAACTCGCGAATTGAAAAAGTTAAATCGCTATTATGTTTTAGATTGCAAGATTTTCGAGTTGTAGGAATTTGGGGCACTGATGGTATATGTAAAACAACTCTTGCTGAAGCTATTTTCAAGCAAATTTTTAATGATTTTGATGGCAAGTGTTTCATGGCTAATGTGAGAGGAAAATCAAAAAGAGGGGGTGGATTAGAACAACTACAAAAGGAACTTCTCTTTTGTTTATTGGGAGAAAATCTAATATTAAGAGGTCCCAATATACCACAATATATGAAGGATAGACTCCAACGTATGACGGTTTTTATTGTTCTTGATGATGTAAATAAATTTGGACAATTAGAATACTTGGCTGGAGGGGTTGATCAATTTGGTCCAGGAAGCAAAATCATTATAACCACAAGAGATAAACAAGTTCTTGATAAATACAGTGTGGATCATGTATATTAGGTGGAGGGATTAGACAACGATGAAGCTGTTCAGCACTTTTGTAATTTTGCATTTAAACAAAACCATCGACCTACAGATCTTATCATACTATCAAAGAGGCTAGTAAAGCATGCAAAAGGCAATCCGCTAGCTAAAGTGTTAGGTTTCTTCCTTCATTCAAAGAGCAAACAAGACTGGGAAGATGCATTAGACAGCCTAAAATTGATTTCTGAGCCTGATATTTACAACGTTCTGAAGATCAGTTATGATGAATTGGATTGGACATTGAAAAATATTTTTCTTGATATTGCATGTTTTTTAGAAGGATATGATAAAGATTACGTGAAATTAATTTTTGATGATCTTTATTCGATGCACTGTGCACTGGATGTCCTAGCTGATAAGTCACTTATAACAATATTATACAACTAGCTAGAAATGCATGATTTGTTGAAAGAAATGGGTCGAGAAATTGTTAGCCAAGAATCAGAAGAGGATCTAGGGAAACGTAGTAAGTTGTGGGATCATAAGGATATTTCTCATTTACTAAATAAAAATAAGGTAACCAAAAGCTCATTTAATTTTATTTTCTTTTATGTTTTATAAGGATGTTGGATAATAATCAAATCAAATGCATTTTGTTTGCAGTATTTAAGAATAATATTTTAAGTATTTAACCATTAGTGCTTATTTGTTATTTGTTTATTAGGGGACCAACTCAATTAAAGGCATATTTATTGATATGTCGAAGATAAAGGACATAAATCTTGAATCTAAAGCCTTTGCAAAAATGATTAGTTTAAAAATGCTCAAATTTTACATGCCTCAGCATTTAGAGGTATTGGATGTGAGATCAAGAGTTCATCTTTCCGAAAATCTTGAATATCTTAATGATGAATTGAGATATTTCCATTGGTATGGATATCCTTCTAACACATTGCCAAAATATTTTAATCCGGAGAATCTAATTGGACTTTGTCTACTTTACAGTAAAATTGAACGACTTAGGGATGGAGAAAAGGTATTGTATGTTACCTAATAAAATATCTTTCTATTTTAAATTTAATTGTGAAATTTTTTAATATTAATTTTTTTGAGTGATTATTTATACTTTTTTGCAGAAAGCTTACAAGTTAAAATATATTGATCTTCATCACTCTCAATATCTCATCAAGATTCCAAAGCCTTTGGAGGTCCCAGATGTTAAGATACTAAATGTTTTAGATTGTGTAAAGTTGCCTTGCGTTCCTTCATACATTCAAAATTTCAACAACCTTGGGTTCTTGCGTTAACGGGGCTGCCATAGTCTTAGGTGCTTTCCACGCAACATTCATTTTAAATCTCCAATCACTATTGATTTGTCCAACTGTGTTAATCTCCCAGAATTTCCAGAGATTTCAGGAAAAATAACGGACCTACGTTTATGTGCGACAGCAATAAAAGAAGTTACTTCATCAGTTGAGAGTCTAACCGATCTTAAAATTTTGGATTTGAGCTATTGCAGAAGGCTAATGATTCTTCCAACTAGCATTTATAAATTGAAGTCTCTTTGTGAGCTCAGGCTTAATTATTGCTCGAAGCTTGAGAGTTTTCCAGAGATCTTGGAGAAAATGGAACATCTAAGATCAATTGAATCAGCGTCCACAGCAATTAAGGAGCTGCCATCTTCAATTGAAAATGTAGAAGGACTTGGATATTTGGATTTGGCCGGTTGCTCCGAAATTCACAGTTTGCCGGAGAACCTGCGAAATTTGAAATCATTGTTTGGAATCTGCGGATATAAAACAGCCATCACTCAAGTACCACACTTTATCAGAGATTTAAACAACATCAAAACACTCGAGTTTTCTGGATGCAGAGGTTTCATATTGCCTCCATTATCAGGTTTTTCTTCTCTGAGAGAACTGAAAATAGCTTATTGTGATATGAAAGAAATACTGCAGGATATTGGCTGTTTATCCTCATTGATGTATTTAAAACTAGAGGGAAATAACTTCGAAAGTTTGCCTACAAGTATCAAGCAACAGTCTAAGCTGTATCAGGTTATCTTGAATAACTGCAATATGCTTCAATCATTACCAGAGCTTCCACTTGGTCTACATTATCTAGAAGCAACGAATTGCAAGCGGCTCCAATCTTTACCAGAGCTTCCATCACGTCCGGATGAATTAGATGCATCCATATTGGATAAATTATTCAAACAACTTGACAAGAGTTTCAAAGAGAACAGTAGCATGTTAGAATTCAGTAATTGCATGAAATTAAATGAAAACACAAACGACAACGTTTTGGGAGATTCACAGCTAAGGATTCAACATACGGCAGCTACATCTCTGAGAAAATTCTATGAACAGGTGCGTAATTCTCTTTTTCTATATATCTTTCTTCTCATTATCTCTTATCATAATTCATGATTTTTGAATTACAGGTAGATACTGATTTGCCACATGGTTTCAACATTTGTTTACCTGGAAGTAGAATTCCTGAGTGGTTCAGCAGTCAAAGTTCAGGGTCTTCAATAACTATTCAATTGCCACAGCTTTGCTGTAACAGAAGCTTCATTGGTTTTGCTCTTTGTGTTGTTCTTGCATTTGAAGATGCTTTTGGGAGAGGGTATTTTGGAGTCATATGTAGATACGGTTTTGAAATCAAGAAAGATGATATCTGGTTACAACGCAAGCCCTGGACTATGGCATCTGAGGACCACGTAATTTATGACTCGGATCATGTCTGTCTTGGATTTGATCCTTGTTTACCTGATTTAGACCACCATACATCTTTCTCGTTTGATTTTTCCCTTGTCAACGGAGAAAGGAGTAGAGGTGAAATGTTGCGGGGTGTGTCCAGTATATGCACATCCCATCGAGACAAAACCCAACACTTTCACTGTAAGTATGGTGCCACCAACTGAAGAAGAATGTAGGAAATTGCGCAAAGAATTCCGTGATGAGCCCAAGACAAGCGCAACTACTGTTGGAAGATCTGACGAGGAGGAAATCAACGCTCCTCAGCAACAAAACTCCTTTCTTTCTCAAATATTTTGTTGCTTAGGGCTTCACTTCAATTGTCTGTGGAGATCTGAATGAACTTCAGGTAAGTTGGGTTATTTAAATTATAATGCATATATTAAAGCTTTCTGATTCTACATAGGATTCGTAGTCTCTTCAGAATTAATCGAAGAACTTCAAGGTTTATTTCTACTCCATTGGACTTGTTGAAGTTTCGATTAACTTGAGGCAACTAACTGGAATTATATGCGAAAGAAAAACCCAAGAGAATTGGCAGAGAGCTAGTTAACACTCCGTAACAACAAATTGTGTTAAGTCCATTGCTCTACTTCATTGTTGCAAATCGTGTTAAGTTTGGGAAATTGGCATTTAATCTATTTATTAAATAAACAAAATTCATTTCATGGAAATGAAGTTTTAATATTGTTACCCTGCCCCTGTTTAAGAAATAACTATGATCATATAACTCTGTTAACTTCCTTAAACAATGCTCTGTTATATGACATCTTTTTGGAAGTGAAATTTTTCCAAGCTTTTGCTATGGTCTCAGTTTAAGTACACATTCTTCAAAAATGAAGCATCCACACTTGAGAAAAACTTATTGCACGAATGAAACTGTTTATAATGTAGCTGATAATTGAAGAAAAATTCATACATAGAAATCTTCTTGTATTCATCACTCAGAATTAATGATTTTTATATATGTTGCAGGTGATTGGTGTACCACCTTAGATTGCTCTTTAACAGCAAATTTTCTTTAAAATTTGGAGGACTGTTTTCGTTGTTTCAATTTACCATCACGGAAGTTTTTGATATAATAGATCAATTGATTTCAGCGAGAGATCTCTTGAAGGATTTGGGTATTGCATGGAATTTGGGCAAGGCTCCTCACGTCATGATTCTTCTCAGGCGCCCTCCTCCGATTGGTTGGATCCAAGTCAATTCTGATGGCTTGGCGAAGGGGAGTCTTCCGCAATCATTTGGAGGAGTTTATTGGTGGCTATGGTTTACCGTTGGGTTATCGTACTGCTTATTTTGCAATTGAGTTGGCTTACGATAAGGGGTGGACTCATCCTTGGCTTGAGTGCGACTCTTTCTTAGTCATTCGTCTTTCTAACGAATAGGTCACTTCGTCTTCCTTGGTCATTACAAAATCGGTGGTTCAATTGTTTGGCTTAAATTTCTAAAATAAATTTCCGATTATCTCATGAAATAAAATGATTTTAGGTTAAAAAAAAAATTTAAAACCTAAAAAAAAATCTAAAATTTTCCATACACATTTTTAATTTTTTAAAAATTTTAAGTTTCAATGTCATTTTTCCTTTACCACTTTCTTCATTTCTTGTGGCTTTCAAATAAAATATAAAATGCCTATTCTCTTTCTCTAATTAAAGGATTAAAATTCTTTTGAATTAACTAGTTGTTCCATTTAAATAGAGTTTAGTACATTTTTATGATAACTCTCAGATGTTTAAAAATTAAATTACAACATCAAACAAAATTGGCAATTGATATATATAGTTAAAGCAAATCCATAGCAATATCAAATATGAGAAAAAAAGGTCAAAAGATAAACCAAATGTAACTGGATCGATTAATTCGATTCAATTTTTGTTTTTAGTTCGTCTTTTTGCCTAATTAAGTTGTTTTTTCTTTTTTTGGTTGTGAACAACAATTAACTCAGTAGGTAAAAATTCATTATTTCCGTCTAGTAGCTGCCCTAGTTTTATATCATAATTTTTAATAGAAATTAAAAAGAGTTTAGTATATTTTTAAATTTCTAAGAATTAGTCAACTGGCTTAGTTCAGCCGATTAGTTGCTTGTAGTTATGCAAAATTCAGCTGTGTGTTAGAATGTTGCTTGGATTCAGAAAGGTCAAAAAAGGTTGAAGCTACGATTGCTTGGGCCTCTTTCTCAGCCTATGGACTTACTTGGAATCGGGCCTAATAATCATATTTGTAAACACATACCCGAATTTCATTCTTAAGTTCTGATCTTATAGCATTGTTTTGCAAAAGTAATTTCGCTATTTTATATCATATGTTCCATTAATATTTATTAAGAACACAAATTGAAAATTTGCTGAACAAAATATAAATTAATAATAAAATAGTTGGTATTCTTTGTTAAAATTCTAACTTTATCGAAATTTGAAGTGTTTAATATAAAACTTGTCCAACATGAAATTTAAAATCTTAATTTGACAATTTTTAAAAAAATTTTTGTCAATATTTTCTTAATCTCCATGTTCGCCCGGATTACTTGTAGCAAGATTCTCCTATGGCAAGTGAGCATGTGTATTTAGTAAACCTTTTTAAAAAAAAAGAAAAAATCTCCATGTTAATTCTAATTAATCTATAATCATCATAATTAATATTTTTGTAACGTTTATTGTCCTTATAGACATTTTCTTTTTGTCAAATTATTTATAATACAATAATATGTTGAGTTATGATAGCATGCGAAGCACAACTGAAACACAACTCGTAGAACATGAAGCTGCAGTAGAATTCGTGAGTTTGCTTGTTCATGATGCTAATGGATTTGCTTGTTACCCTATTACCTAAGGTTTTTGGGTGTTCTTCTTCTTGTTTTACGGTGCTGTTAAGGGTAAGGAGCATCCCTTGATTGTAACTTTTTCTTTCCTACTTTATTTTTAATAAACAAACCTTGCTAGCCAAGGTTTTATGGATTAAAAAAAAACAAGAAGCTGCAGTTGAATTCGTGAGTTCAGAAGTCTGAAGATATTCAAACAACGTCATCCTTGAAAGAACTTAATAAATGTGTCAACTTCTCATTTATGATTGGAATCACATAATAACTTAAAGCAACTAGGTTTGTCTACTTTGAATATAAAAATATGGCAAGAATACATCATTGCAGTCTGATCTTTGATTTTGTCTTTGTTTTTCTTGTTTCCAATGGAATCCTCAACCTTCAGTTATAAAATAAGTTTGCTTGTAGTCTTTATTTGTTTCTCTTATCCTATTCCTTGTTTTAAGTTTTTCACTTAAAGTTTCCTTTTCTTTATATCAAAAAAGCTTATGTTCTTCTGAAATGGAGAACAAGCCTTGCTCAAAAGGAGAACTTTTCTTTCTTGCCTACATGGACTCTCTATCTTGTTAATTCCTCTAATCCCTTTCCAAAACAAAAATAAGCTCACGTTCTTTGGTTTGGAATTATTGCAACTGCCCTAGAAGAGTCATTAGTATAAACCTAACAAGTATAGGTTTAAAAGACACGTTTCATGAATTCTTGTTTTCCTCGTTTGCTAATCTTGTATATCTTAATCTCAGAATTAATGAACTTTTTGATATCATCTCATCTCAGATGGCTAATCTTACAAACTCAAGTATCTTGATTTATCAAGAAAATCAACTATCTAGAAAAATACCACTAGAAGTAGGAAATTTGAAGTCTCTTTCCATTATAAGCTAAAGGGTAAGAATCATCTTCAAGGTGCTATTCTCCCTTCAATTGGTAATTTGAGTGATCTTAAGAATTTTGCACTTCAATTACAATGAGCTTTCTGATTATAATCCTAAGGAAGTAGGAAACTTAAGTCCCTATTAGATGTAGCACTAAGCACAAATCAACTTAGTGGTTCGAAGATATTCTTGAGAGTAAATGTGAGAGGGATTCTAAACCAACAGGGGGGAGCAATCTTGCTTTTGCAAAGAATCGCATTTCTGTGAAATAAATTCATGTTAAATAAAAATGAATATTCTTGCCTTGTACACTTCCTATGCCAAACAAGATTGAACAGTTTTCAATGAGAAAGAAAGTGTAGTATATGAAATAGCTGAAAATGTTCACTTCTAGGCAGGGAACTGAAGCAAGCACAGCCTTCCCATTTCTAGAAAGAATTTTAATCAATCAATAGGTATAAGGATACACTAAATAAGATATGAGGGTGAATAAACTGGTAAGTTTACATACAAAATAAAAAGACGAAAATTCGAAATGAATATAATCAAAGCATGCAATAGTGCTAAAAGTAAAGCTTACCCTGTTGCGTCCACTTAGTTATTGTCAAAGAACATCAATTTGTGGTCTGCGAATTCTCCTGGGGATTAGTTCAACTTCCTTCTCATTATTTCTTCCACTTCCAATGCTGGCCTTATAAGGATCTTGAAGTGTCAGATTGTGTCTCACTAGGATTTGCATATAGTGGAGACACCCCACAACATTTCACCGTGCAACCTTGGTGTCCGTGGAAAAGGCAGAACTCAAATGTGGCAACAGTATGGTGGCCACCATTTGGTAGCCTAACATCCAAGTAAGGATTAAATCCGAGTAAGATGTGGTCTGAGTCAATTTTAAATTTCTCAACATCGCGGCAAAAGCCCCCTATTAAGAAGCCAAGCCAACAACTATATTTGGTTTCAGAAAGCTTCTCACTTCCAAAATAGTACCTGCACTCAAGTCCAAAATTGTTAAGAGCCCTATAACCTTCCACAACTTCAACAACAACACAAATAGCAACTCCCTTAAACCATATATTACATCAATGCCGTGGGAGTTGAATGGTTATTGAAGATTTTTGAACTTTGATAGCTGAACTAGCTAGGAATTCGACTTCCAGGTAGACAAATGCTGATTCCAAGGGGTGCACTTAATTTCTGTAATATGAAAATCATTATCTTTCTATTAGACCTGGCAAACAGAGGAAAGAGAAAGAAAAAGTAGAGGAAAGCAAAAGAGGGTTTCCATTTCACAGAAGAGTCTTAGTGATGCAGTTGCCATGTTCTGTACTCTTAGCTGTGAATCTGCCGAAATGTTGTTGCATGCTCTTTTACTCAATTTCAGGCAGTTAGTAAACATGAACCAGACAATGTTTCCAATCCCAGTCCGTGAATATCCAACACATCGTTTGGATAGTGTTTCCAGTTCAGAAGCATCCAATGTATCTAGACATGATGAAAGCACCGGCATAGATTGGAGCTACTTGCAATTCATTACTTCTAAATAATTTAGAATGAGCACCGGAAGCTCTGGTAATGATTGAAGCAAATGGCAATGGCTTAACATAAGGTATTTCAATCGAGAAAGTTGCTTTATACTTGTAGGTAATCTCTCAACATTGTTTCCCCTTAAATCTAAAGATCGCAATTTGGATAGACAGCCAATATCTGGTGGAATGTTTATTATCTTACGATAACTTAAGTTTAGCCATGTCAAAGAAGATAAACCTGGTAAAGGAGGCAATGCCAAACCTCCACATCTTACATTCCCAAGGTTCTTTGACATGTTATCAAGCATAGAGCCATTTGACAAGCCCAAAATTCTTTGCTCTTCTATACGATCACTTGAAGATAGTAGCACATTAATTGTTGTCGAAGCCAAAGAAACATATTCTAAACATTCGATTTTCTCAGAGATTTTTGGGAAACTCTTGAGTCCCCAGCAGTCATCAGGGTTTACCCATTGAAGAGATTTCAACTTGCAAATGCTAGCTGAGAGACTCCTGAGCTTTGTACAATACCCCATATTTAAAGCAATAAGTTCCGTTAAGCATTCAATTGGTGAGGGAACTTCTTCTATTGCTGTCCCACATAAATGGAGCTCCTTTGTATTTCCTGAAAACTGTGGAAACTCTATGAGATTAATGCAGTTCTTGAAATCAAGAATTATTGAAGACCCAAAATGAATGCTATTGGGAAAGCGTCTAAAACTTTTGCAACCATGTAAATCCAAGATACTTAGCTTGCTAAAATTCTGGATGGATGATGGAATGCAGTGCAAGTTTGTGCAACTCCAAAGATTTATTCTCTCAAGATTTGGGGTCTCTAAGGGGCCTGGGATCCTTTCTAGAATGATGAAGATCAATCAACTTTAACTTGAAAGCTTCCTGTAACAAAGCAGGAAATTATTGGAATAAATTGGTATTAGGTATATTTCACAACTTTTATTTATAGAAAGAAAACTATATATTTAGAGATTACATTTTTAGTTTTTCTCCTATCCAAGGTTTTTCAACTTCACTATAAGGTAGGCTCAGTACAATAAGATTTTCTGGATTAAAATTTGATGGTAATGTCTTTAAAGGATATCCATGCCGGTAAAGATATCTCAATTCATCAATAAGATACTCTAAACCCTGGGAAGATGCACTTTAAAGACCATATTTGAAAAGTCAGAAAACTCAGGCATGTAAAATTTAAGCAATCTAAGATTAGATGTTAGATTTTTAAGAAATAAGTTAGGAAACAAAATCTGAATTAATTATTGCAGATATGATTAACTTTCTGTTTCCTATTTTCTAGCCTGGAGATTCGTTAATTGTAGAATTCCCTGATTTGGTGGAATTCCTATGTAGGGGTTTTCTCTTCTATATATATTATACTTGTTTTTTATGAAAAAGATATATAGTAGAGATGTTTTCATCCTAAAAACCTACTTGGTATAAGAGTCAAGTGCTCTTTTTCTCTATTCTTCTACTAATAATGATGTCGTATATGTCGGCGATGACCGGCGCTCATAGAAACTCTACTGTCTCTTCTGGTTCTTTCAGTACTTTTGAAACCATTCAAACCAACCCTATTGTTTCTTCCATATTTGTACATGCTAAATATTATTCTCAAAATTCAGCCATTTCTCTCACAGGTACAAAACTCAATGGGCACAACTATCTCGAATGGGCTTAGTCTATAAAATTGGCAATTGATAGGAGAGCTAAAATCGGGCACTTGATTGGAGAAATTTCCAAACCTGCTGTTGGTGATCCAAACCTAGAAAAATGGCAGTCTGAAAATTCTCTTGTTATTGGTTGGCTCATCAATTTCATGGAATTTGCGATTGGAAAACCTCACCTATTGCTTCCTACTGCTTAAGATGTTTGGGAGGCTGCTCGAGATCTTTATTCAGACCTAGTGATTCTTCTCAAACTTTTGAGTTAAAAACTTGTCTTTGAAAATCCAAGCAGAATGATTGTGATGTTACCACTTATTAATTATAATGAATTAATAACATTATGACAAGAACTTGATCAGTGTTATGATGATATTTGGGAGAATCTGAACGACTACGCTTGCCATAAGAAGAAAGAGGAAAACGATAGACTTTACATGTTTTTAACTGGCCTTAATCGAAGTTTGGATAAGGTTCGAGGTCGTATTCTTGAAAGGATACCACTGCCTTCTCTTAGGGAAGTATTTTCTGGTTTAAACGCGAGGAGTCAAGGACAAAAATCATACTGCAAAACACTAAACCTGGTTTTAACATTGAATCTGAGAGTTCCGCTCTTCTGTCAAGAGGTGGTGATTTTGACAATAATGTGCATAAGAAGCCGTGGTGTGATCATTACAAAAAACCATGGCATACGAGGGAGACATGTTGGAAGCTCCATGGTAAACCAACAAATTGGAAGCCAAACTCCAAACGTGATTGTCATGCTTACCAAGTCACTACTGAGGAGACTCAGGAGTCTTTTACCAACTCGGATGAAGTTCCTTTTACCAAAGAGCAATTAGGGCACCTATATAAATTATTTCAATCTCCAAAATTGTCCTTAACTCCGTCTTGTTCTTTGGTTCAAAAAGGTAACTCTCTTGTCACTGTGTTTTTTGGTGTTGTTCTTAATTCTGTTCGTTTTTGGATAATTGATTTTGGTGCAATTGATTATATGACTGGTTGCTCTAAAATGTTTTCCTCTTATAGTCTTTGTGTAGGCAATAAAAAGGTTACAATTACAGATGGTTCACTCTCAATAATTGCCGAGATTGGAACTGTCAAACTCACTTCTTTGATAACCTTTCACAATGTACTTCATGTTCCCAATTTGTCTTGTAATCTGTTGTCCATCAGCAAAATTACTTCTGATTATCAATGTCAAGTTAATTTTTACTCTTCTTATTGTGAGTTTCAAGATTTGACCACAAGGAGGATGATTGGCAGTGCTAAGGAAAAAGATGGCCTCTATTATTTTAATGTTAGACTTGACTTGAGTAGACAATGTCAAAGTACTTGCTTGAATTCTATTTCTGTCTTCAAAGATAATGATATTATGTTATGGCATTTTAAGTTAGGCCATCCAAGCTTTCAGTATTTAAAATGCTTGTTTTCAAATTTATTTATGAGTAAAAGTCCATCTTCTTTTCAATGTGAAATTTGTCAATTTGCTAAACATCATCGTGTATCTTTTTCTCCCGAACCTTACAAACTAACCACACCATTTACTTTGATCCATAGTGATATTTGGGGTTCATGTAGAACATCTACATATTCTGACAAAAAATGATTTGTGACCTTTATTAATGATTGCACAAGATTAAGTTGAGTTTATTTGATGAAGAAAAAATCTGAAGTAGAAACAATTTTCAAAAATTTTTACATCATGGTACAAACACAATTTCAGAAAAATATTCAAATATTGCGAAGTGATAATGGTCGGGAATATTTTAAAAATTTTTTGGGCCAATTTTTTCTTCACAAAGGAATTGTCCATCAAAGCTCTTATATCGACAATCCACAACAAAATGGTTTGGTTGAAAGAAAAAACAAACACTTGTTGGAAGTAGTTGGGCAATACTCTTTACCAATTAGGTACCAAAATATCTTTGGGGTGAAGCTGTACTTATTGCTATATACTTTACAAACAGAACGCCTAATAAGGTCTTAAACTTTAAAACGCCGTTTGATGTTTTTCATAAATTTTTTCCTACAACTAGACTTTCTTCTTTTTTAATATTAAAGATATTTGGATGTATTACATTTGTTCATATTCATAATCATAATCGAGGGAAACTTGAACCCCGAGTTACAAAATGTGTGTTTGTTGGCTATGCTTTATATCAAAAGGGATATAAATGTGTTGAACCCATTTCAAATAAAATGTTTGTTAGCATAGATGTTACATTTTTTGAGTTAAATCTTTATTTCCCTCCTCATCTTCAAGGGGGGAATCAAAATAAAGATTCGGGTTTTCATGATTTTTTCCAAACTGTAGATTTACCAAATGATTCTTCCCTAACCTTGATTATTTAACCTGAAAATCCAAGCTTTATTATAAAATATGAAATCGCGTCAAGTATTTTATATACTGAAAATGCTGGTCTTCTTACAGTGCCACCTCATGATTTTCATGGTTTAATAATTACTAACAAAGAGGAAACAGGAAAAAAGCTACAGCATTAGTACCATTTGATATTGTCTACTCGCAACAAGTGACAAATCAAAAGAAAGGGTCTTCCAATCCTTTGCACTGCCTAGAATCCGTGAACCCTCTAGGTAATGTCCTCATTGATCCTTCACCTCTTGTCCAACCTACTTCATCTTCGAGTTTTGAGTTTGCTAATCCTAAACTTGAGTCTTATTCCAATTCTAATATTGATGATTCTAATCTTCCCATTGTTGTCTGAAAGGGTGTGAGGTCTTGTACCTAACACCCATTGTCCAAATACGTGTCATATGAAAATCTTTCACTTGTCTTTCGTGCTTTTACTTCACAATTGTCTTGTATGGAGATTCCTAATATTGTACAGAATGCTTTAAAAGTTCTTGAGTGGAAGGAGGCTATCTTCAAGGAGATGAAAGCTTTTGAAAAAATGGTACGTGAGACTTAGTTGATCACCCGAGAGGAAAGATGACTGTAGGGTGTAAATGGGTGTTTACTATCAAGTATAAGTCTGATGACTCTTTGCAAAGGCATAAAGCACGACTGGTAGTCAAAGGATTCACTCAGACCTATGGCATTGATTATTTAGAGACGTTCGCCCCAGTACCAAAGCTAAACTCTATAAGAGTTATTTTGTCACTTACTGCAAATCTTAATTAACCACTGCAACAGTTGGACATAAAAAATGCATTTTTCAATGGAGATTTGAAGGAAGAAGTATACATGGATATACCCCCAGGATTTAATTAAAAATTTGGCACAAAGGTGTGTAAATTAAAAAAGTCTTTGTACGGGTTGAAACAGTCACCAACACCCTGGTTTGAGAAATTTACTCAGTTTATTAAGAATCAAGGGTATATCCAAGGGTAAGGTGATCATACGATGTTTTTTAGAAATTCACTGGATGGAAAGATTGTCATACTAATTGTGTATGTAAATGATATAATTCTCACAGGAGATGATGTATTTGAGATGAACAGATTAAAGGTTTCCCTCTCATCAACATTTGAGATCAAGAACTTAGGCCCTCTAAGGTATTTCCTTGGCATGGAGGTGGCTCGGTCAAAAAAAGAGATTGTTGTCTTTTAACAGAAATATGTTCTTGATCTCTTTAAGGAAATTTGGATGAGTGGTTGTAGGCCAGCTGACACTCTAATTGATCCCAATCAGAAACTTAGAGATGACAAGGAAGGTGATCCGGTGAATAAAACTCGATATCAAAGGTTGGTAGGAAAGTTGATTTACTTATCACACACACGACCAGATATTACTTTTGCAGTAAGTAAGCCAGTTTATGCATTCACCTTACGAGAAGTATCTTGAAGCTATATATCGGATTCTTAGATACCTAAAAAGTACACCAGGTAAGGGTTTACTTTTCAAGAAGACTACACAGCAAAACATAGAGGCATACATTGATGCAGATTAGGTGGGATCACTTATTGACAAGAGATCTATATCAGGATATTGTACTTATGTTTAGGGAAATTTGGTCACATGGCAAAGTAAGAAACAAAATGTTGTTGCAAAGAGTAGTGCCAAGGCAGAATATAGGACTATGGCTAATGGAGTGTGTGAGATGCTTTGGTTAAGGAGAATTTTTAAAGAGTTACAGATGCCAATAATCATGCCAATGAAGTTGTATTATGACAATAAAGTTACTATAAATATTGCACAAAATCCAGTACAACATGATCGCACAAAGCATGTGGAGATTGACAGACAATTCATAAAGGAAAAAATTGATTGTGGAGCTATTGGATTGCCGTTTGTTCCTTTTATGCAACAAATAGCTGATATTTTCACCAAAGGATTTTTTAAAAATGTTTTTAAGCAATTTGTAAGCAAGTTGGGCATGATAGATATCTATGCTCCAACTTGAAGGAAGGTGTCAGATTTTTAGGAAATAAGTTAGGAAATAAATTTTGAATTAATTATTATAGATATGATTAGCTTTCTGTTTCCTATTATCTAACCTAGAGATTTGTTAATTGTAAGATTCCCTAATTTGGTGGAATTCTTATATGGGGGTTTTCTCTTCTATATATATTGTACTTGTTTCTTATGAAAAAGAAATATAGTAGAGATGTTTTCATCTTAAAAACCTACATTAGACATATTCAATAAAGACATTCAATTCGTAATGCACTAAATAACTATCACTAAGTATTATTGTCACATGATTTCTATCTTGTCCTTTGAAGAAAGATGGGATATCTAGAAAAATATTCTTCTCTTCCTAATTTAATTCACTATAACTAATTTTCAACACATCATAAATATCAGGGTTAGAAATTTATTTTAAATTATTCAATGCATTGTCCCAATCTTGTCTGCTTTTTCGATAAAGTGAGGAACCCAACACTTTAAGAGCTAATGGACTGTCTTTTGCATAATTTACAACCATTTTTGATAGCATCATAAGTTCTTAAGGGCAATGATTTTTTCTAAAGGAAAAATTACAAAAGAGCTCAAGTGCCTCATCATAGTTTAATCCCTCAACCTCATAAATGTAATCCACTCCAAATTTATCAAGCACTTGTTTATCTCTAGTGGTTATAATGATTCTACTTCCTGAGCCAAATCAATTAAGTCCTCCAGCTAAGTATTCTAATTGACTGAATTTGTTCACATTATCAAGAACTATACAAACCTTCATTTCTTGCAGTCTCTCCTTAATATATTGTGGCATGTTAGGAGTTTCTATTTTGAGATGTTCTTCTAATAGTTGAGAAAGAACTTGCTCTCTTAGATGTATCAATCCACCCCCTTTCTCTAATTCTTTTCTAATATTTGCCATAAAGCACTTCCCTTCAAACTTATGTGAAATTCTTTCGAAAATAGCTCCAGCAATTGTTGTTTTACCTATGCCACTCATACCCCAAATTCCAACAATTCGAAAATTTGGATATTCGATGCATAACAGTGATTTTATTCTCTCAATGCGTGAACTGAGTCTAACTAGCCCTTTAAAATCACTTGAGGTTGATACTGAGTTCAAGTTCTTCAAAATATCTTTAATAATTTCGTCTATGAGTTTGGCTTCAGCCCTAGTAGGAGTCAAGATAAATAATAGTCAGTCTAAAACCTAAGATCCTTAACATGAAAATTTTAGATTACAATTTAAGCAGAGTAGTACTAATAAAATCTAAAGTCTCAATGATTTTGCATAAAAGAAAGGTGCAATGCAGAAGCAACCCAAAGTTCAAAGAATCATACAAAAGATATTAAAGAAAACTTAGAATATTAAAAGAATAAATATAATCATAACAAAAACATCAGGTATCCAAGTATAGTTTCGTTTGAAATTATGTTCTCCTCTTGCTGATCAATAAAAACGATTCGCTGCAATAAATCAAACTACGGAACATTCATGAGATATCACTTTAAATTAATATCAAACACGACCTAAAATTAGGGCATATCAGCATAATATTCTTCCATATACAATATACCAAATAGATACATAACAGTTAAGGAGTTACCTAGTTACCATGGAATCCCATCCAGATAGATTGGATGCTTCTATCAGTGCAGCCTTCCAGTTTTTAACCATTTCTTGCAAACCCTTCTCACAGGTATAGTCTTGAGGCCATTCTTTTTCCGGCATTCAATAATCTTGACAAGTTCATTCAAGCAACACTTGGAAGAAGCATAATTTTTTGAAAAAATGATTACTGATATCTTTGATCTTTCAATTGTATTGAAAAGTGATTCCGAAATCTCATCACCTCT
This sequence comes from Azadirachta indica, assembly GCA_022749755.1. Classification (NCBI taxonomy): domain Eukaryota; kingdom Viridiplantae; phylum Streptophyta; class Magnoliopsida; order Sapindales; family Meliaceae; genus Azadirachta; species Azadirachta indica. Next base: position 4,870,574 of record CM040441.1, on the reverse strand, counting down.
ACTGAGTCCATCATCAATGAAGGTCTTGATTTTCTTTCGATAGAAGGCAGCATAGAGATAGCTAATGAATCACGGGTATCCTTCTATTTAAAACTAAGGAAGACATCATATTTTTCTTGAGATGATGATGAAGCCATGAAGGAAACTTACCAGATTTTGAACAGAAATAGAAAGTATAAGCATAAACCGAATAAAAGCTTTTACCCTAGTAATCTTTTTTGCAAGGAAGAAACTTCAACCTTTCATATACACTACTGAGTCATTTTCTTGAACAGTTAGAAGACAATATTACAACCATTACTGGTTTATAGTAGATTGTCTGCACCGACGAACCTCGTATGGCCGATCATCTAGAGTAAAATATAAGATTCAGCACTCCCATAAATAAAACAAAAATATAGACAAAAAATAAAAATTGAAATACTTGGGTGCCTGCGACTTCGTTTTTGTCTTTATGAGGCGTTGACCAAAATATTATCCTTTTTCTTATGAACTTGAAAAGAAAAGACAGAAAATTTTATTCTTCCATAACCTAAACGTAATATACATACCGACATAATATTACTTGTAAAAGATTATCTTGTAAATTTATTTAGCATAAAATCTTAGTGCAAGGCAATATCTTACTAGTTACAAAACATCTTAGCATGAAAGTATTTTCTTTTTTTAAATATTTTTAAGTTCAACTATTTATCTTAGATGCAAATTTTTGTTTTGTAAATTATCTTGTATACAGGATATTACCTTGCACAATTAAAGGCATAAAAGACTAAAATGATTTCTAATACTTGCAAATAAAATATAATCATATTTTTTAATTTATTTGGATTTGACTGCACTAAAAACTCTTTTAGTGAATTGGTTTGGATCAAATTACTTTCATATGATAATTGAGTTGAATCGAAGAAATTCTAATTTGATGGACTAATTGTGGATTTAATCAAATCTATTCTCTCTAAATCTTTAATCACTGAATACGCAAATAGAGGTGACAAACGAAACGAGTAGGCTCGATATGATATGGGCCCATTCAAGTAAACAGGACGAGCCTGACTTGCTTAGATACAGTAATTAAATTGGGCTGGGATGACTTGTCAAGCCCATGGGCCAAACTAGCACAGGGTTGTAACACTTTGTGCTGACTTATGTTGGGTTGACCCAAACGAAGTCAACGAGTTTGATTGGACAGACTTTGACTGCCCATTTATAAATTTTTGTAATTATTAAAACTCGAACTCAAGGCATAAAAATATACAAATAACAACTTTACTATTAAACTAATTTTACTTATTAAAATTTATCAGTAAAATATATTTAATACATAATGAATATTTAATAAATTTATTAAATATATTATTGTTAAATTGTTATTATTGATACAAAGTAATTGTATAATCTATCTATAATTTTAAATTTAACATTTATTTAAATATAATTTTATTATAATCATTTTTTTCATAATTATTTGAAGGAACAATAATTATATTTTAATATCATATTTTTCAATTCTAATAAATATTTATTTTTTATAAATTAATTGTTAAAAAAGATAATTGAAAACAATCATCAATTTGATTGAGACAATTAAACAACTTATACAAAATATTGTTCGTAATAAAAATTTTATTAGAATAAAATATCAAATTTGATTGATACATTTACTACAATTTCTCTATTTTCCTAAATAAATAGAAAAATAAATAAGTATACTAATAAAGTATGATCTAATTTTTAATAGAATAGATAAAAATTAGAGAAAATATATAAAATAAATCTTAGAATTTTTTTATGATAATTTTGCAAAATATATTTTATTTAGTAGATAAGAAAATGAAATTTGAAAAGAAATAGAAATTCTTTAAGAATTTTTTTTTTAATCTTATATTACTATATTAAAATAAATTAATTCATAAATTACTATTGATTATTTTATTTGACAAAAATTTATTAATTTTATTTTATCAAAACTTATTGTTCTACTTATTTAAAAATGTTTTCTTTTTATTATTTTACCAAATTTCTTTATTAAGTATGTTTACTTTCGGTGGAGTTTACTTATTATAGATGGATATGCTTATTTTGCAAAGAATGAAACTAAGGGATAGTAGGAATTTTATTATGGGTCAAAGTGTAAAAAGAAAAGTTAAGAGAGTTGAGTTATATTTCGCATAAGGTGAAGTTTAGGTGAAACGAGTTTATAATCAGAGTTCTTATTTTTTTAGGCCATAAATTGAAAAAAAGAAAAGAAAAGAAAAGAAAAAAAAAGTAAAGGGAAGAGGAAAAAAGGGATAGAGAAAAAATTAAAAAGAAGAGAAAAGACGTGCCTTAATCTATTTCCTATTCAAATATCTTTTAGATGAGTTTTATTAGATATTAAATTATGTCTCTCTTGTGATTTCAGATGATCTAAGATATATGTTATATGTTCGATTGATCGGATTATTGATTGGAAATTAATTGATGGTTAATAAGATCAGGATTTTACAGAGTTGTTTGAATAGTCTGTTTATTAATAATTAAAATATAGATTTTCATATATTTTTTATTAATAATCTTTTTATAATATTAAACTACACTTAGTAATGAATTTTCAAAATTTTATTTTGTTACAATCGATTAAAAAACTAATTTTTAATGATTTTTAAAACGTTAACTTACTATTTTGAAAAATAATAATTTCTGCTATAGGTTCAAAAATATATATTTATTTGACCAACTAAATGATCTTTAAATATTGTAAAAATTGGCATATTGCTTTATATACATCAACCTCAGATCTAAAAATTTCAAGACAGTTTATATATACTCCGAAAGGAAAATATTTTTAAAATATTTTTGATGTCAAAATGTTATGAAATTTTTTAACAAGATACTTTATATGTCATTAGCAATTCTATTAAAATTTAGCTTAATCCAATTAGAAGATTAAGAGTTAAAAATTATTAAATTGAGGTTATTCAATACAAAGCCCAAAAGACAGATTATAAATATGTAAGTTTAATGCCTTAAAATAGATGGCTTTGGACTTGGGTAAATGCTGAAACTTTCATTATTTAAGATTTAAAAAGTTCTAGGAACAAGGATTATGATGTTACAATTCAAAGAATTTTAGAATATGATAAAAGTTAAAGGAATTGTACGTAAAAAGCAGGATCTAGAAGTAAGTTATCCATAGTTTAATAATTTTTTTAGTTTTGATTCAATTATACTTTGTTATGGATAAGGTGATTGGAAGCTTAGAATGCTAGAAATAGCTTGAAAGTTTTGGGTCAGTCCAAGTAAGCAGATTTATGAATGATGCATTTTCTGTTAATCCTTAAAACTATTATAAGCATGAGAGGACTTTATAACAAAATTGGAAATGATTTTAATGATTAAATAGTTATTTTGAAAGAATCTCTTTTCAAATTATTGAATGTTTTATATGAAATGTACATGAAAGATAAATGTTATCAGTTTTGATTTACATGAAATGTCATATTTTGTGAACTGTACTGTTTTGATTTATTGGCCGTACTAATTATTTTTGTTACTATTACTGTTATCGTTACCGACTGGTTAGATAGATTATTATTGTGCACTTACCGACTATTAATGACCTAATTTTAGGGTACTATTTTTCTGTATTATGACAAATGAGATATCGAGATGTTAGTAACATCGAGACATGAGCTAAATGACTTTATTAAGTAATCAATTAAATTTTTTTACAAATTAGTTTTATTAAAAGTTATAATCATGCTTACATATTATCAAATGTTTTTTCTTGAGTAATTATTTCATGTATAAATGTTTATTGTTAAATAATTCTTAAAGATAATTGTTTTGTGAATTAAATGATTTTTAAGCATTAAAAGTTGTGTATGAATTCACTTACTGAGTAGATGGCTCATTCATTGTCAATTGACATTTTACAGATTAAGTTTGTAGCTAAGGTAGCGAGACGCTAGAATCGTTTTGGATGTTAGTGTTGCGGTTTATGAGCCTTTATAGATAAATAAGTATTGTCCTGACTACTTTATATTTATTTGAAATAAAGGGCTTTAAACTATGTTAGCTATTCTTTGCTAAATTTATAAGGAATACCTCCTTTAAAGTAATATTTGGGATTGACATCCTTAGTAATATGTTGATTATACATATTTTGAAGTTTTGCATTGTAGTTTATAGAATTTGTAATTTGCAACAAGGAGATTGATTTAATTTTGAGGATGTGTGTTTTATTTCAAATCATGTCATATTATGGCGAAGTTTGGGATGTTACAGATCAAATCTTTTGATTTTCGGCCTATTGCTCTTGGTAATTTATTTTCAAAATCATCACTAAGATTATTGTTAATAGATTAAGGACTTTTATGCCTAAACTAATCTCGCCTAATCAGGTTGCTTTTATTCGTGGGAGAAGCATTCATAACTACATCACTTTGGTCTCTGAGGGGGGTCAATTTTTTAGACAGAAAGGCTTGGGGTGGCAATGTTGGTCTTGAACTTGACATAAAGAAAGCCTTTGATACTTTGAATTGGGATTTTCTTCTTCATGTGCTCAGAAGATTTGGGTTCAGGGATTCTTTTGTGAGATAGGTTTCTTTAATACTTCACTCGTTTCGTTTATCAGTCCTCATAAACAGTTCGCCCAAAGGGTTCTTTTCATGTGGTAGAGCAGTTCGAGAAGGCGATCCTTTATCGCCTCTATTATTCTGTTTAGCGGAGGACATTTTATGCCGCAGTATTACTGAGATGGTGGCCACTGGGCAGATGCCTTCTTTTACCGCCCCACGGGGTGTTTCTTCCCCTACTCATGTCCTTTATGCTGATGATATTTTCCTTTTTTGTAGGGGTGATCATAATATTCTTTCCAACCTCCAGCTTCCCCTCGCTGACTATGCTAAGGTTTTCGGACAAGAAATTAATAAGGTCAAGAGTCAATTTTACCTTGGAAGGTTTGCTCTTTCTAGACGGGATGCGGTCAACACTATTTGAGGCTTTACGGAGGGGACTCTTCCTTTTACTTATCTTGGGGTTCCAATTTTCAAAGGCTGTCCCAGAGTGCAACATCTCCAGGGAGCGGCGGATAAAGCAATTTCTGAACTTCACGGTTGGCAGAAAAAAATCTTGTCTATGGCAGGTTGGGCGGAGCTTGTTAAGACGGCTTTCCAAAGTCTTCTTTTGCATAGTTTCAAGGTTTACCTTTGGCCCAAATCTCTTATTAACTCCCTGCATCGACATGCACATAATTTCATCTTATCAGGTCCTTCAGATAAACTAAAGTTTGCTCTACTTTCCTAGGATCGTCTTTGCTCGCCTAAAGAGGAAGGAGGTCTAGGTTTGCATAGGCTTGACATTCTTAATAGTACTTGCCTGCTAAAGCATCTTTGGGCCTTCAAAAGGGGTAATTCTTTGTGTTCTAATTTTGTGCTGTCTAGATTTAGTTTATCTGGTCAATCAACGAGTTTCGTATTTGCATTCTTCCATTTGTTCGGGATTTTGAGCAGTTTTGGCTGCTTTTTTGGAAGGCTCCGGATGGTTGATTGGGGATGGCTCGTCAATAAGTTTTTGGGTGGATACATGGTTAGGAAAACCTCTTATTTCTCGAGAGACCATGCAGAATTTACGTTTAAAGGGTCTTGTCTCAGATGTGATTCGTAATTGCTCATGGAATATCCCTTATTCGATTGTGAATTATTTTCCTCAATTGAGTGCGGTTGTTTCAGATATTCACATTCCTAGAAGTCCTACTCTAGATAGACTTATTTGGCTTCACTCTAGAGATGGAGAATTATCACTTTGTCAGAGTTATAATTCAATTAGGCGTCCTAAGCCTATACAACGTTGGCGTTCTTTCGTCAGGAAAAAGGTTTATTCCTCTTAAGCATTCTATTGTTGTTTGGCAAATGCTGCAGAGTAAAATTCCTACCGATGATAATCTTCGAATTCGCGGCATTCAATTAGTCTCGGTTTGCTCTCTTTGTCTGCAATTTTGTTGTTCTGAAGATGTGAATCATCCTTTTACGGGTTGCGGTTTCGCAAGATCATTTTAGCAAGAGTTAGCTTCCAAGTTTCAGACTTCTATTTCGCATACGAACTGGGTTGTTGAGCTGTGAAAGGCTATTGTTGAAAAAAGTTTCAGCCCACAATTGTATAATCTGTGGCTCATGGGCCCATATTACATGTTATATGCTGTCTGGAAGACTTGGAACCGGCTGCGTGGGGAGAATGCTTCGTCATCCTTTCACTCCCTCATGACAGATTTTGAGGCTCATATAAGGTACTACGCTTCTTTTGTTCTGGGGTTTGTTCATTTTGGCCATAACATAGACGTCTTTACTGCTCTGGAATTCCTTTCTCACTTGGGAAGGCCCCTAGAATTATCACGGTCTCTTGGCAATCTCCACCGTTAGGTTGGGTAAAAGCCAATTCTGATGGCCTCTCTAAAGGGAATCCTGGCAATGTAAAACCAACACATTTCTAGGTGGTTTATGTGTGGCTTTAGGTACAAATGCTGCTTATTTTGCAGAGTTGATGGCAGCTATCCTTGTCATTGAAACGGACTATTCAAAGGGCTGGAAAAATTTGTGGCTTGAGTGTGATTCTATGCTAGTAGCTCTTGTCCTTCGGAATCATCGAATCCTTCCTCTTTGGCAATTGCAGAACAGATGCTTAAATTGTCGAGAGCTGCTATCAGAAATGAGATTCTAGATCACTCACACCTACCGTGAATAAAATGCAGTGGCAGATGCTTTGGCTAACATTGGTGTCTCTTGCAACTCCCTTACCTGGTGGCATAGTCCTTCGGTGTCGATTCAGGGCTTTCTTTTTCGTGATGCCAATAGACACCCTAGTTATCGTTTTTGTTAGTTTCATTCAGTTCTCTTGTTTCCCTTTGGTTATGCTTTCGTTTTTGTTTTGGCTTAGTACCTTGTTCCCCCGCCTTCTGTTGCTGTTCCAATTTTCCTTTTTGTTTAATGCATTCCCTCTTTTTATGAATATATATATATATATATATAAGCAGTAATATAGAATTGAAAATTATACCCCATCCCATAATTGTGCTTCTACCAACAATCATTGATTAACTGATATCTTCTTAAACTTACGAGTTTCAACAATCTTTGATAAATACTTGTTGGAATATTGAGTGGCTTTGATACTAAATTTTGGAGAAAAATAAATTGGCCACCTTTTAATTTAAATAAAATAAACCCACTAATATATAAGAATGGTATAATTATTATATGCACATAATAAAGACAATCACTTGTACAAAAAATTAGTGAAATGTTTACGGTCAAATGAACCTCAATCATATAATTTTTCAATAACCATACATACACACTAATGTTTCTCTTATTTATTCTTTCTTCTTTATCTCACCGTTGATTCTACATCTCACTAACATATCTATTTGTCAAATTATTGACTCCTTTTCTATACATGATGTACACAGTAAAATCGCGGACCTTATTTCTTTCAGTGTCTTCAATCAATTTTTTGGTTCCTTCCACTTTTCTTCTTCTTTAATAAAAAATTACTTCTATTCAAATTGTTATTGGTGAAAGATTGTTTCTAGTGAAATTAGCTTGAAGATAAAAAAATAAGCTAGAAGATTTTGAATTCAAATAAACTAGAAAATTCTAATAATACTTGAAAGCTCAGTGGAAAAATCCCATAACTTTTCATTTGAAAGACATCGAATACAAAGTAACTGAAATTATTGCACACCTCGGTTACTCCTTATCATTTGATTATTACCTTCCTTTGTTTACCAACACATTTTACTTTCACTTCTTGAGATCTTAACATGGTACATTTCCCTGTGATTAGTAAAAGGATTAAGTACGAAAACAAAATATGAAAGAATAAAAGGGAGAAAGCAATTAATATATATACCTCTTTTGTGGATTATACTCTTGTACACTCAAGAAAGATTTTCTTGACGGATTGCAATTCATGGAGAGCATCGGTTATATTCATACGATCTTGTGGTGATTCCATTGAACACGCAACTCCAATCTTTACCAAAGAGACAAGGCATTCCATTCTATAATTGTTTTTTGTTTTCAGCCTGTGGTTAGTGACCTCTTCATCATCATTTAGAAGAGCTGGATCCACAATTTCCATAATCCGATCAGGCAAGGCTGTTTTGGCAAAGTTATGAAGATTCAAGTCTCCTTCAAATATTAGATCTGTGGGTTTTTTTCTTGTCATCATTTCTAACAACAGAATCCCATAACTGTAGACATCTCCATTTGTAGACACTTCACTTCCTAGACCATACTCTGCCACATATAAAATTTATACAATCAATTTATCAGAATTTTGGAAATCAAACTTATTTACCATTAAATAATGGAAAATAAATATCTTAATTTTGGTTACCTGGGGCTGCGTACCCAGTTGTTCCTCTTACTCCAACAGAGCTGCTTGTATTTGGATTTGAGATTTCTGGTTGAAACCTTACTAACCCGAAATCACCAACATGAGCAGTCATGTCATTGTCTAGAAGGACATTGCTTGGCTTCAGATCGCAATGAAGGATTGGTTCTTCGCAATGGTGATGGAGATAATCTATTGCAGATGCCACATCAATTCCGATGTTAATTCTCTGAAGAAGGGAAAGCTTTCGAACTTCAACTTCCTTATTTTCTGTTTCTAGAGTCGGATGCAGCCACTTCTCGAGACTCCCATTTGGCATGTACTCATAAACTAGAGCTTTGAAATCGTTACCCTGAAAATCAATACTTGAGCAAGATGTTACTATCTTGACAAGATTTCTGTGACGGATATTTCTCAATGCTTTACATTCTGCCATGAAACTCTTCAATGCTCCTTGTCGTTGAAGGTTAAGTACTTTGATTGCAACAACAGTTCCATCTTGACCAAGGTTTCCCTTATACACTGAGCCAAAACTGCCCACACCTAGCAAGTTTGTTGAAGAAAATCCATCTGTAGCTTTAAGGAGACTTTCGTATGAAACTTTCAAAAGTGTTTTCTCCAGTGTGGATGAAGAAGGTTGTTTTTGTTTTTCTCTTCTATTTTTGAGCCAACAATAAATGATAAAAGAGAACAAGAGTAATCCCAAAAAGACACTTGCGGTTGATATTAGTATTTTTGATACTCGAGAGATCTTCTGTTTGTTGGGGTTGTTGTTGGTGCAATTTGGAAGTCTTAATTCAGCTATGCCCCCACAAAGTCTAGTATTTCCAGCAACTGATACTCCACTTGCATTTGCAAAAATGCCTTTTGTTGGTACCTGACCCTCCAAACTATTAAAAGATAAATTTAATTCCCACAAGGAAAGAGTCTCCAGGAATTGAGGAATTTGACCAGATAAATTGTTGTGAGAAAGGTCAATATACTGAATACCTCTCAAAGAACTCAGGGATTGAGGAATGGATCCATGGAAGAAGTTTTTGTGCATATAAAGGACTTCAAGGTTAGAGCAATGACCAAGTTCTCCGGGAATTTCACCCGACAAGCTATTATCAGACACATCAATTTCCGATATAACTGTCAAATCACCGATATTTGGAGGTATAGATCCGACCAAATGATTTTTGTCAAGATAAAGTCCAATTGGCATAAACGTTATGTTGAAAATTTCTTTGGGTATGCTTCCACTGAGTTCATTTTGGGAAATTTCCAAGACTAATAATTGTTTTAATTTTCCTAGACTGGAAGGTATTGCACCTAATAATTTGTTACTAGCCAAGGACAATCTTTCTAGGGCTGATAGGTTTCCTAGGTGTGAAGGAATTTCCCCCGAGAGCTTGTTTCCAGAAAGATACAACACTCTTAGCTTCTGAAACTTTCCAATTTCCTCTGGAATTTTTCCAGTAAGTAGGGTATAACCTATCGCTAAAGCTTCCAAGTTAACAATATTACTTATCCCCGAAGGTATGCTTCCGTAAATTGTATTAAATCCAATGATTAAATTATGGAGTTGAGAAGTGAGATTAACTATTGAATGAGGTAATGCTCCTGTGAATAGGTTTTCATCCATGGCAAAAGTATTCAAGTTGCTACAGTTGACCAAAGAATTAATAAATCTCATATCATCATCTTCGCCACTTCCTAAATTATTTGAGGCTATATTTAGGACTGAAAGATGCTTCATGCCACTGAAATCAACTGACAGTTTTCCAGAAAAACTATTAGTAGTCATTTGAATCCATTCGAGTTCAGAAGCATTTGATAAAGAAATTGGAATGGATCCACCAAAGAAGTTCCATGAAATTTGGAAAACTTGGAGATTAGGAAGAGTAAGTCCTAAACTTGGTGGAAGGCTTCCATGAAGTTGATTTTGAAGTACAGAAAAGAGAGTGAGAGAGGAAAGGTTGTACAGGGAGAGTGGGACTGTACCGCTGAGATTGTTTGAGGCAAGCCCAAGGGATTTTAATTGTTTCAATAGACTCAACGAAGCTGGAATATTACCTCCAAAAGCATTGTATGCTAAATATAATTGAACTAAGGAGGTTAAATTCCCAAGATAAGGTGGAATGTCTCCTGTCAAATTGTTATGACTTAAAACTAATCCTTTGAGATTGTGAAGGGAGACAAATTCCGTCGGAATATTTCCTACCAGGTTGTTGCCTGCTAAAGATAAGGCTGTGAGCCTGGAGCAACGAGACAAATTGGCTGGAATTTTTCCAACAAGGGAGTTATTAAGTAGATATAGAGCTTCTAACCTGAACAAACGGCCAAATTCATCAGGGATTTCGCCTCGGATACTGTTGTTAGCAAGATGCATCTCTCTTAGGAAGCTGAGGTTGCCAAGGTGAGGAGACAATGAACCAACCAAGCCTCTTGAATTCAAGTATAACATGATGACTCTTCTGTGTCTGTGACCGCATGTAATGCCCTCCCATTTACACAAATGACGAGAATCATTCCACGAGGTTAGGATTCCTTCAGGGTCATGATTAATCATTGACTTAAAAGCAAGCAAGGCAGCACGATCTCTCTCCTGAAAGGCGTTGGAAGAAGAAGCAAAAATTGTAGCTTGCAATAGCGTGATACAAAAAAGAAAAATGGAAGGAAAGTGAGCAAAGTAGCAAATCCTTGCCCTCATTTCTTAAACTGAGAAGGCAATATTCTGAAAGTTTTCTCGTCTCTCGTGCAACCAGCCTTTTTATTATGTGTGGAAGTACTTGTGGAAAAAAGTTCGAGATTTAAATTTCAAAGGCACAGTGCAAGTCTTGACTTAATTACGAAAACGAGGACTTAACTAATTACTTTATTTAACTTTTCTATAAAATTTCTTCTCGTCTCTTAGGGTGTAGAAATTTCGTTGCGTACTAGAGTTGGTCTCCCCAAAAATCAACAGTTTTTGGCAACTAACTCTCGCATTTTTAATCATTATGGACCACATGATTTGGATATCTTAAGTCTTTATTTTCTTTTTCTTTTGTGTGAAGAAGAAATATACGGATCCATGTATTTATGGCTGCTTTAATTTCTCTGTCACGTTGCTTTCACATTATTGACTTAATAGACTTCCGCCTACCAAAAAATAAAATTTTCATACTAAAAATTTATTTGATGTAGAGAAAACATAAATTAAATATGGAAGAATATAAATTAATTTCTTAAATATAATTATTTTCTTTTATATTAGAGGAACATTTAAAAGATAACATAATTTAACTATTTTTCCCTCACAATCTAATTCAATTTCAATCATTTAGATATTTATCATATGTTGAAAAACAAGAAATTAAATTAAAAATACAACAAAATTTTCAAAAAAGTTTAAGTTATTAATATGAAAAAATAAAAATCAATGAGCAGATCTTCTAGAATGTATTAAAAAATAAGATTTAGTCATTAGAAAAAACATTCAACGTGCGTATGTTTTTTAAAAAAAAAGGATGTAAAAAATATGTCTAAAAGCTCCAAAAAAATAGCATGAAAGTTAGAAGAAAAATTACTCTCGGCATGAAATTATATTTAGATTTTGTATATTTTCATGAAATAAATTGTGCATGAAATATTAATATTTTAAATTTTTTAATTAATTGTACATAATTATCACATTTAGAATAAATTCGTATATAAAACTGTTCACTCATGACCCCTGCTTCAGTTTTTACTGTTAATTGTACCTTTTTTTCCCCTATATTTTTATGGCTTTTCTTTATATTCGTCCTTTCATATTACTACTGCATTGTGCTGTCTAGATAATGAATTTTAATTACAATAATACTCCATTGGCTCTTTAAATTTTAAAATGATTTACAACTAATGATTTCTTCTTTTACGGTTGCATCAATGCCAACTATATAGACACATGTTTTAGCATTTATTTTGAAAATAAATAAGGATTTACGGTTTTCCAAAATATTATTCCATATGTATTTTAGTCATAATAATTTAAAAATTATTTGTTAATTTTTATTTAATAGCAATGAAGTACTTAGAATAAATTGTTTCAGTATATATTTTGAGCTCTATATTTTCCAGTCTGTGAATTAATATTGTGAGAAAAGAAGTTAATATTTATTTTAAGTGTGACTTAATTAATAAATTGAGAGTTGAATAGTTAAATTTTAAACCATATTTTAAATACTCAATTTTTTTTTTTGTGAAAATAAATATTGTTAAATAGATTAATTACTCAACAAAGCGATTGATGTGGAAAACGTACAATAGAGAAATTTCTAAGAAAGTTACAAGATAATTAGTAGGTAGGAAAGTTTGACAAGAAGAAGGCTCTCATTTACTATATTATTTTGTATTTTTATTTGACATATTTTATTGAATCAAGGTAAGCTTCTTGTTTACATCTTTACCCTCTGATTCCATAATTATAAATTATTATAAAGATAGAAAATTAAATTGAATCAACCAGCTAATATTTGTATTTGAAATTGCTTTATTTTCTAGAGAGTGTAAAATTTATACACAATCAACAATACTCAAATGAGAAATTCTTCAAGTACACTTCATGGAAATAAATTTGCTTTGTATTATATTTTTCTCATAAATGAAGTATCAAACATCATAATTTGCATAACCACTCAAGTATGATTTGTAAAACTATTTAGGTTAGTCTGAGTGGTAAGGAGACATACTTCCCAAATGAGAAGTCATGCCTTCCAACTTAACCTTGGTAGCATCAGCAAAGTTTGTTCCCATTTTATATTGGATACCCATTATATGTAGGGCTATTACTCATAAGATCTATCATATTAAAAGTATGGATAGATTCTGTTCTACAGAGAGGATAGACATTAACTAATTTGGTGCAAATGTCTAAGTGATATAGACTGGACTCACAATTTTTTTTTTTAGACTTTTAATATAATATTAATAGATTATATATATAATATTTTAAAAAAATAAAATTTGCTTTAAATGAAATTAATATTTCCAGACAATATTATTTAATTATTTCATTATCTATTGGAAGTCGTCCATTAGTGGCTTATTAATTACATTTATTATTATTATAAATGTCTAAGATAGATTTGCTAAGATTTCGATCATGCTAGCCATTGTGTCAATAGACTTGAATATCAATTCTACCAGCTAATGCGTCAAGTCCATGAAAATTACTAAACTATATAGTTGTTTTCTTTACACCAAGGATTGATGAAGAAATTTAATATAGTGATGGATATCAACTAAAAAAATAAATAAAAAAAGAAAAAGCAAAAGAAAATTGGAATGAAAGTAGAAGCAAACTGATAGAAGTCATGCAAAATCAAACGGTTCTTATTTTAACTACAATTATTATATGGATATCCATTAATAACTCAATGGATATCCATTAATAACCCAAGTGATTATGAGAGTCAAATTATACATCGATGTCAGCGAAGGCTTTATTATCATTTAAAAGAAAAAATTCATAAAAGTAATTAACGTGTTAGAAACTAGAGTTGCTGCCGGTCAATGTAATGCGCCGTGAAAAGGAGAAAGTGTAAAAGTAATCACAACATCAAGTGCCCGAAGCACAAGGTAGACTCGTCTTTTTCATTCTTTTTTCTTATATTTTTAATTTTTAACTTACATAGTGAATTAATTAATTAATTATCGATAATAATAATAATAATACTAATAACAATAATAATAATAAAGTGATGACAATAGAGGAGAGGAAATAAAATGAAACGAATCCCTGGAAAAGAAAATGGAAAAGAAACCTAAGATCCAACATTCATAGAATCATGAAAGTAAGTTCACATTTAATATTTAAATATGAGTATTAAGGTAATTTCCCAAAAATAAAAATTAATATTTATACATTTTTACTTTAAAGTTTTAAATATTGCATAAATAGATAGTGATTAAAGATCTCAAAAATAAAAATAAAATAGAATTTATTAATAACAAAAATTATGTTAATCTAAATTTTAGTTTATTACAGTGACATTATCCTGATTATAGTCTTAATTACAATTAATATTAATCATATTCTTTTATTATATATTTTATTTCTATTTACAAAAATTAATTCTACAAGTAAATGCATCTAAATCTATGATGATAGCTAAAATTTTAGTTTTCTTTACACCAAGGACTGATAAAGAAACTTATGATAATCAAAAACAAATTTGTTTTCCGTATCACTAAAATTCAAATAGAAACTAGCTATTACATAGAAGCTAAGGTTTGATTATCATTTCATGAAAAATATTTTGTATAAATTTCATATAAAGTTAATAAAGGAGGAACCACTTATAATTTTTAAGAATTTCGAACTTAATTTTATCGTAAGAAAAAGTGAGATTTTTTATTTGCTATAATTTGTATACTATTAAATTAATAGCTTTATTGATTATCATTCATAATATTATATTATAAATATATATCCAAGGTAGATTTGGGAAGATTTCGATAATGCTAACTATCATGCGATGGATATCAACTGAGATCATAAATAAAAAATGTGAGATGAAAATACAAACAAATTGATAGAAGTCACAGAAAACCTAGTGACTCTTATCATAACTATAATTATGAATATATCAAATATCAATTAATAGCAAGTGATTGAGAGTCAAATTTATAGAAATCACATAAGCAAAGGAGGTAATAATTTTAAGGTCAAAAAGTTAATGCATCAACTCGAAAACCACATACAAATAAGTAAGAGAAAAAAATAACCGGTTTATATAGACTATTCATAGAATCGATAGTATTGTTGGTCTTCCGTCATTATTTAAATCGAAAATTTCAATTATATATTAATGTACAAAGAAACATATATTTCAATAATTAGAAGTTGATGAATCAAAAATTTAAAAATATTGCATACAAAATTGAGAATTTTGATATAAATTTTTAGGTTTATATAGTTGGTATCTTATGGCAATACAAAGTCTTGGTTAATATACTCTAAAAGATCATTCAAAGGAACAGTCAAAATATTGTAATAGATTTGTCTTGTATTATAACAATCTTGTATATTCATATATCAAGAATTGAATGATAAGTCTACTAAAGTTGTTAGGATACACTTAAAAATGCTAAAGACGTAGGATTAAATTTAAAATAATAAAAAAATATGATAAATAGCTTTTTCTAATTTAATACAATAAATTGCAAGATTATCACTTAAAAAGTCTGAAAATTTCGAATATAAAATTCATTAAAATAAGTTATATTTAACAAAAACAAATATTTGAGGGTGTAAAGGAGTAATATGTATCTCAAAAAATAAAAATACAATAGGATTTATTAATAACAAAAATTATTTTAATCTAAATTTTAGTTTATTACAGTGATATTAGCCTAATTATAATCTTAATTACATTTAACATTTATCATAGTTTTTTTATTATATATTTGTAGTTTTCTTTACACCAAGGATTGATAAAGAATAGTGATGGATATGAACTCAGGAAGTTAATAAAAAAAATAAAAAAGAATTGAAATGAAAGTCCAAGCAAGTTGATAGAAGCCACACAAAATCAAAAGATTCTTATTTTAACTGCAATTATTAGATGGACATCCATTAATAGCTCAAGCGATTGTGAGAGCCAAATTGTATGTCGATGTAAGCTAAGGTTTCATTATCATTTAAAAGAAAAAAAAATCATAAAATTAATTAGTGGAGGAGAAACCACTCCAAATCTCAAAAAAGTTTATAATAAAAAAAATTAATATTAAGAATATGAAAATTAAAAGTGAGATTTTCGATTGGTGAAATTTTATGCTTTTTAATTAACATTCTTATTAATTATTATTATTATTATTATTATTATTATTATTATTATTATTATTATTATTATTATTATTATTATTATAAATTTCCAAGATAGATTTGCTAAGATTTCGATTATGCTAGCCAGTGTGTGTGGATATAAATCAACTGAGATAGTAAATAAAAAAAAAAGAAAATAGAAATGAAAAGATAAGCAAATTGATAGAAGCCACGCAAGACCAAACAGCTATTATCTTAACTACAATTATTTTTATTATATGGATCTGAATTAATAGGTAAGTGATTGTGGTATGCATAGAAAACAAGTACATGGAGGCTCAAATTTGTATAAACCAAAGGTACAAATTTTAAGTTTTGTTTAACAAAAACAAATGTTTGGGAATGTAAAAGAGTTATTCATATATTTAATTTGCTGAAATAAAAAAACTGAATCCTTCTATATCAAACAAGTCTTGTGTCTCTAACTGCTTTTGTAAACTTTTTGTCACCCACAAAACAACAAAACTCAGAGGAATGCCGATTTTCCAATGTGTTCTCTCTAATGCTTAAGTTAGCAAATTTTTTTCTTTTTTTTAAAGTAGATGACAAAAGATTTTGGCTTGACTACATTGCTTGACTAGAGATAATTCACCTCGAGTACCATGTTATACCTGACCATGGGTAGATGTTCTCACGGGCTAGATGCGACGTGTATTATCTCAAGTATTTTCCCAAACATAATTTATGTATACAATTTTATTTTTTTAATCCTCAAAAGTTTTAATTAAGAGTTTCTTTTTTTTATGTATAAATTTAATAAGAAAAATTACGATAACCTAAATTTTAGTTTATTACAGTGACACTATGCTAATTATAGTCTTAATTATATTTAATATTTATCATAGTTCTTTTATTATATATTTTATGTATATTAACAAAAATTAATTCTACAAGTCATTTCGTCTAAGTCTGTGATAATAGCTAAAATTGTAGTTTTCTTTACTCCAGGGATTGATAAGGAAATTTAATATAATCCAAAACAAATTTGTCTTTCCTATCACGGAAGTTCAAATAGAAACTAGCTATTACATAGAAGTTAAGTTTCGATTATCATTTCATGAAAAATATTTTGTATAAATTTCATAAAATTAATAGACGAGAAACCACTTAAAATTTCAAAAAATTCCCAACTTAATTTTATCATAAGAAAAAAGTGAGATTTGTTATTTGCTATAATTTTTATACTTTTTAATGAACAATTTTTTTAATTATCATTATTATTATTATATTTATAAATGTATATCCAAGATAGATTTGTGAAAATTTGGATAATGCTTACTATTGTCTGATAGATATCAACTGAGAAAGTAAATAAAAAAATAGAGATGAAAATACAAACAAATTGATAGAAGCCAAGAAGACAAGATGACTCTGATCATAACTAAAATAATTAATATATCAAATATCAATTCATAGCAAGTGATTGAGAGTCAAATTTATAGAAACCACATGATCAGAGGAGGTACCAATTTTAAGGTCAAAAAGTTACTGCATCAACTCGAAAACCACTTACAAATAAGTAAGAAGAAAAAAAAAACCGGTTTAGATAAAGTATTCATAGATCCTATAGTGTTGTTAGTCTTATGTCATTATTTAAACCAAAATTTTCAATTATATATTAATGTACAAAGAAAAAAAAATTTCAATAATTAGAAGTTGATGAATCAAATAATTTAAAAATAATGTGTTCAAAATTCAGAATTTTGACATAAATTTTTTAGGTTTATATGTTTGCATCGTATGGCAATACAAAATTCTTGATTAATATACTCTAAATGGTCATTCAACCGAACAATCAATATATAGTCTTGATTTTTCTTGTATTATAACAAACTTGTTTATTCATGTACTAAGAATTGAATGATAAGTCTACTAAAAGTAGTTAGGATACACGTAAAAATGCTAAAGACGTAGGACTAAAGTTAAAATAACAAAAAAATAAAATGATAAATCGCTTTATCTAATTTAATAAAATAAATTGCAAGATTGCCACTTAAGAACTCCTAAACTTTCAAAGATAGAATTCATTAAAAATAAATTATATTTAACAAAAACAAACATTTGCGGGTGTAAAGGAGTTATTCATATATATATATATATATATATATCATTTATATATTATTTTTTTATTTGAAAAAGTGAGACTTTAAATTTGTTATAATTTGTTGCGTCTTTATAATTAAGCATTTTTTCAATGTATATACGATCTAATATTTAACACTCTTGAAATAATAGAAAGTTAGGGTACAAAAACAAACAAGTTACCATTTGGAATCTACGTAAAACGTAGAGTCATATCTATGCCAAAAGAAAGGTCTAGAATGATATAGGCGTAAGAAAAAAAAAAGCAAAATTGGCCTGGTTATTTTATTTTATTTATTTATTTATCTTTTGCGCTTTCATTTACATTTTTCTCATCCTCTGATTGGCTTTATTATCATAGGATAAATCAATTTTTTCATCTATTTGATAGAAAATAGCTCATTTTTTTCTTTCAATTCCTATAATTATTTAAGGGACTAAAATAGAAAAGAAATGAAAAGATAGAATTAAACAAAAAAAAAATTAAAATAAATGATATCGTAATATACTGCATATCTTTTGGGAAAGAGCAAATATTCCCTAAGTTTTTGAAAAATATCAAATATTCTTTTGAATTTTTAGAAAATGGAAAGATATTCCTTAGACTTGAACTTTCGTTAGTTTGATATGTTAAAATATTATTATTTTAATCCTAAATTTAGTTAAAATAACAAAATAGAATATATATTTTTTATTATTGACAATTCAATACCCATTATTATAATATTATTTCTAATATATTTGAGATTAAAATGTTAATCTTAAAAAGGTTTATTTTATTTCATTATTTTTAAAAGAATTTCAAAATAAAAATATTATTTATTTAAATTAAAATACTAACAATAAATTTAGATAAAATTATATAATAAAATGCTCCTAACGTGCCTTTTCATTTCTTTCTTATTAATGATTTAATATGTAGTGATCATAATGATTTTTAAATAAAACATGTATATTTTATTTAATATATATTCTTAAAAAATATATTCATTTCATTGTATTTTCTTAAAAAAATTATCAAGCACATAATTAATATAAATTCATACTTTATTACAAATAAAGATAGAAAAAATTCTCTTTGAATTTTTTAAATCAAAATTATGTTAAACTAATAAATAATAATATAAAAGTATATATATCCATATATTGACACAACACTAAATTTAATTCATATATTATAACTTATTTATTCTGATTTTATTTAAAAACTTTGTTCTTGCTTCTAATATTATATATGCACTTTACCCATTTTTTTTTTTGGCAAACTAATGATTTATAGTTTTTTCTACTTATTGTTAATACTTTAATTTAGATAAAAAATATAGTGTTTTTTAAAAAATTAAGAAAATGTATAAGAATATCTAAATATGTGAAGATAAACCTATATAGGTATAAATTTTTAAATATATATTAAATAAGATATTATACATATTTTCCTTAAAAGCTTTTATTATCAATCCATACTAAATTATAACCAAGAAACTTAAGAAAAAGATTATGATCATTTTATTATATAATTTTATCTAAATTAATTATCATTTTAATTTAAATAAATATTATTTTTATTTTTAAAGTTTTTGAGAAACGACGAAATAAAATAAATTTTTTTAAATTTAACATATTAGTCTCAAATATATTAGAAATAACGATGAGGAAGCAATTTTTCTTCTGAACTAGGAGCCCGCCTTGTTTGGGGTAGGGATAAGGGAGAGTTTGTATGAAAATTTAGGGATTGGGTGTTGGATATAGGGACAAAAATTAATCACCATTTCAAAATTAGGTTGGGGACGGGAACAAGCCTTTTTTCCCAACCTGTTCCCAATTCTCCGAATTTAAATTCAAAATGTTTGTGAATAATTAGGTATCCATTTTATTTAACAAATAATTATGAAGTAATTCAAAATAATTTATAATTTTTTAATTTAGTCAATTAACTTCTTGATAAATATTTACAAAATTTTAAAGCCTACTGGTTTTATATCCTTGGCCTACTAGGATTTAAAGCCTTAATAGGATTTACATGGCCTGAGTCGTACGTGAATTTGGCATTTGGGTTCTTGCTTGAAATCATTGGAGTAGCTACAAAGATAACACAAATGCAATAGATTTATAATACGCTAAAATTAAGTTATTGTTTGGTGTAAATCTCTGGAAGATCAAGAGTTATGTATAAGTTATACCTTTCGTCACTACTTTGTGGAAAATCATTAGGTATGAATATGTTAAATATCTGTGATTAGATTGGTGAAATAGTATCTCTCTCCTAAAAAGCATTCTTTTTTTTCTACCATCGCACAAAGAAAATATTTTATTACGAATGAACAAGATATTGAGATATTGTCCATATGCAAAATTATAATTCTTAATATGGGCCTTTTCTACATAAAAAATAAATTTTTTGTTATCACAGAAGTGGAAGCAATGTGGATTATTCAAGAATCGAAGTTTATTTGTTTTTAAAAAGAAGATATCAACGAACTTCTATGAAATGGTTTCACAAAATTCAGTTAATTATTTTGATCATGGGATATCATTGAGAAATAAGAATCCGTGTTATCAAAGAGTCATTACCAGTGGTCATAATTGCTAACTTGATGGATGAATATATATATATATATATATATATGTATGTATGTATAAAAGTAGCTCTATGAGTAACATGTGGGCAAGCCATTGATGTTCCTGAATTTATATTGTATGGAACAATTCTAGTACTAGTATTACTTTCAATTTCATAAACTGGGATGATAAGACATCAGGCAGCTAAAATGTTAACTCCTGGTACAGATATGTCTAGCTGTAATATCAACAAAGTAATGTTCCAAATTAGTTATGATTAAGAGAGTCATCTCATTGACTAATATGCGTTCTTAGAACAAATTTATCACAAATTTATTATGTTGAGAATATTGAAAATAATAGGATTTGGACTTCTTAAAAAAAATGTGACTATGTAAAGACTCAATGTATCATTGACCTCAGGAGTTTTGAATATAGTGGTAGTGGCATTTTTGTAATTAATATGTACAACAACTTTAGGGAGAACAACCAATGCCCCTATGTTTTGATGCAATACCCCAATGCCACCTTATATTTTGGAATATACCGCACTACATTTATCTGTTAGATAAACTAATGGTAAAATCTGATTTTTAGGACAATTATTAAAATATATTATACTTTATAAAATACATAGGTATTATCGCACAGACAATGGGCCTAGACAACAACATATAGATCCCACAATCAACATTTCAAAATATAGTAATATATTTTTTATTTATTTATTTTCATTTCTTCCTTCCACTTTCTTTGCATTTTCTTTACTTTTCTCTTCAGCCAAACATTATGCCACAGCCAAACTGTTGGCCACCACTCTTCAATTTTCTCTCCTTACTCTCACTACTCTTTCAATTTTCTCTCCACCATCACTATTCAAATGGCTCTCCTATATATCTTCTCAAAACTAAAAAGGAAAGAACACCTAAACCGGCCAAACACACAACAATGTAGTAAATTTCCTATCCATAACCACCAAACACAACAAATTAAGGAAAAAAAATAAATAAACTTACAAATTTGAACTAGATTCAAGAAATCTAAGCTCTCAAACCTTCAACTCGCATTCTTGAACACAACAAACTAACATTATAGATCCAGAACCAAATACAGCTTCTTTAGCCAAAACTAAAACCACGCTTTTCGATGTGAGCAACAAAACAACTAAATCCTTTAGAATGTCAATTCATCTATCTCAAGACTGTCATCATTCAACTCTAAACAACCTTCATCCAGAACGCTCACCCCTTGCCAACTTTCGACCTATGTAGTTCAAAGAGATGGGAATGGTGATGAGTGCTTGGCTCAATGGTGGTGGTTTCGATTGTTCTTGGAAGCGTGAGGCCTGCCTCTCGAATTCTTCAAGGAGTTATCTGACAAAATTAATTGGATCATGATCTAATGATGATGGTTGTGGTTGTGGTGGTGGTGGTGGTGGTGATCAATGGTGGAGGAGGATTCATTGGCTTTGAGGATTTGTGGGAGAAGAAATAGGAAAATAAGAAAAATTGTATTATTATTTTTGTATAATTTTTTTGACTTCTTTTAATTTTAATTTTTATAATATTGAAAGACGATTTTACACTTTAGAAGCTAAATTGACAGTTAGTCAAATTAACGAATAGATATAATGTGGTATTTTTTAAAATATAAGGAGCGTTAGGATATTGCACCAAACCTTAGGGGGTTATTGATCATTCTCCCCATCAAACGTGCTTAACTAAAGTAATGTTTTTTGAAATGTTAGAGACGAAAGTTAACCTACCTAATTTTAAATATAAATCTTTTGAAAGTTAGTGAAAAATTCTATTTTACTATTTTTAACAGGTTAGTGGCTTTTCTTAAGAAGTGTCTTCCTTCTTTAAACTTCACGTGCCTAAATAGTTATAAAAAACTTTGTTATACATTTAGTTTTTCAAAAGAAGAGAAAATTTATTGATATCTTTTTATAAAATGAGCCTCATTTTTCTTTGAAAATTTTTCATCGTTTTGCAGAAATTGGATTTGTTGTTGATATTTATACTATTTGATTTTTTTAAAAAAATTTATAGAAGTGAAAATAGGTTGCTATTGAGATTTATAGTATTTGATTTTTTTTTTCAGAATTTTGCAAAATGATAAAGATCAGGAGGGAGAGAGAGATATTACCTTTAATACTAAAAAGATGTGATTAGTTTTATATTTCGTATTAAATTTTATCATTTTGTAAAGTTACTAAATTAATTTTGGAATTATGCTCAAATACATTTTTGAAAATATTTCAATTAAATGGATATTCTGTGAATTTCTTTTTAAAAAATAAATAATTGAATTTTGAATCAAACAAACTAATTTTTTTTTTAATTCACTATTTCTTTTCCATGAAATCAAAATAAATCTCATTTTTGGTGAAATATTATCCTATTTAGAGAAAATTACTTTGACGCGGCATCTTAGGGATTCAAGACTTCTCTCATTCCAAAAAACAAAGTGGTTATCACTTGATTACTAGTGGGTAACTTATATATAATATATTGCTATATATTATATTTTTGAACTTGTATATTAAATATTTCGATTTTATATTAAATATTTTAAATTTTGAAATTACAAAATTTACATTAAAATTCCAAATTTCAAATTAGAATTTTTAATTTTCATATATATATATATATATATATATAATTTTCCAAATTTTACATCAAAGAAATAAATATAACCATCATCCATCCTATTTCGTAGTTCTTGCTTCACTAATTGACTCAATAGCATCTAATGGGAATTATTCTCATATATGGACGTACCATTATTATTTTTTGCTCTATTAGCATCAAGTTTCCTGCACTATGGCCAAGACAATGTGGACATTTCAACTAACAATACGTACTTCCGACTAAGCACAACCTTTTATTATAAAAGATTAATAATCTTCAAACTATTAGGTTGTGCTTGGCTGGCTCCTTCAAAAAGAAAAAAAAATATATGTTCGATTAGCGGGTTTGACTAGTATTAATGGCCCATCATGTATAAAAGTTATTTTGTATTTTGTTTGCCAATTTTTTTTCTTTTAATTAATGTACCAGTACTTTTTTTTTAAATTTTTTTAAAAAATATATTTTTAAAATCTCCTACACTTAATTCTTATTGTTGGCTGCTTAATGATCATGATTGTTAGTAATTATTGTTTAGGTAATTACAGATGTCATTAAAATTATTATAATTATTATAAAATATTCTATATAATAGTACTATCATAATTGTCAATTGAGAAACTGTTTAGTGCAAATTTAAAGTTTAATTTTTGAGTATTAAAAGTTTAATTTCAGATTTACGATAAACAGTTATTTAAAATATTAATAATAATAGTACTTTTGCTTAAAATATTTAACAAAAATTTTAATAATATCTACAATTAATTCAAACGAATGATAGTTGACAACAACAGCAAAGGACCATGACGACAATTTTTAATGATTGACATATACAATTTTGAATTATTTAATTATTAATAAATAATATATAATTAAATAATAAAGAATTAATTCTATATAGTTAATATTTTACAATTCCTTACAATCTAATCTACAACAATTCGTTACCATCCAGTAAATGTTGCGAAACCCACCATTATAGCTTCTTTCCTACTCGATTAGAATACTGCAAAAGCAAAAGATTCCAAAATTCATAATAAACATTAATAAATAATGGTAAATTATTATGTTAGATTACAAAATTAGTGTGAAGATATTCATTCAAAACCCTGTAGATATTTTTTAAACTCTCTATTCTCAAAAGCTTCGATCCTCTGTTACCTTAGGAAGCTCCTTCCGACCAAATTCCCTCTATCCGTCTCTGAACACTAATCCTCTGCGATTCCTTCTCTTCATGGAGCAAGAAAACACCAATACTCCAGTTGTCCTCATCGTCGGAGTCACTGGAATGATGGGCCTAAGCTTGGCAGAAGCTCTAAAGAAGCCACCAACACCAGGTGGTCCTTGGAAAGTCTACGGCGCCTTCCGTCGCCCCAGCCGAGCTGGTTCCCATCTTCCCTCATCGATCACTTCATCTCCTTCGACGCCCTGGACGCCATTGACGCAACCCAGAAACTCTCCCCATCATCAGGAGAAATCACCCACGTCTTCTGGGTCGCCTTCCAGCTTCTCGAAAGTGAAGAAATAAACGCTTCAAGGAATTCCATTATGGTCCGAAACATCCTCGACGTTCTGACAAATTCCACCACGGCGGCCAGACCTTCCCGTCTTCTCCATGTTGCAGACACGGACGAAGCATTACATGGTCCGATATTCGATAAAGCCAAAAGTATTGAATGTGCTCTTTTTTATCACCTACGTATGGCTGAGTAGTAGGATTCGTATCCTCTAAATAAAGGTCTTGTGCTATATAAAATGTGTGACTCTCAGCGTAGAATTTTCTATAGGTGAAGGTCGAAAATTCACCATTTTATGTTAATAGACTTTAGTGCAGTGTAACATTGTTCATCTAAATTTTCAATGTTTATTTAGATTCTCCAACATATTTTTAATGTGTTCATTCAGACTCCTAGTGGTCATTTGGATTTCCCAGAAGATTTCTAATATAATATTATCATATTCATATGATGCGCCATAATAGTTTTCATTTAGATTTTCATTGTTCATTTAGATTCCCAGCAAATTTCTGATGTGTTTGTTTGGATTCTTAGTATTTACTTAGATTCTCCCAACAGATTTCTAATTTAATATTATCATATTTATGTTAGTAGAATTTTGGGATATACCATAAGCGTGTTTATATAATAATATCATTTTTATGTGAATATATTTTTCTGATGCAACATAACAGTGTTCATTTAAATTTTCAACATTTCTGGTTAATATTATCAAATTTATGTAAATAAATTTCTGGAGTATACATATCCATTCAAATTCGCAATATTTTTTTATGTAATATTATCAAATTTATGTTAATGGATTTATAGAGTGCTCCAATTTCAACTTCAAAATCTGTTCAACTGGTAACAAATACAAATGGGAGCATTTTTGCGATATGTCAGACGCGCGAATGCTAGCAGGGCGACACATATGGGTAGCAGTAACCGATAAGGCTAAGAACCAAGCTTTCAATTGCATTAATGGCAATGTTTTCACATGGAAGAGCATATGGAAACTGTTGTCCGAAATCTTCGACGTTGAATTTGTGCCGTTTGATGAGAAAGAACAATTTGATTGGGTGGAGATGATGAAGGACAAGGGAGAAATCTGGGACGAGATTGTGGAGAAACATAGATTATACAAGACAAAAATGGAGGAAATAACTTGCTTCGGTTCAGTGAAAATAGTAATGAGCTTTGAATTTCAGCATGTGAGTAGCAGAACAAGAGTAGGGAATTTGGGTTCTTTGGGTTTGTTAACACAATGAAGAGTGTTCAAACATGGGTGCAAAGATTAAGAGACGTGAAAATCATAGCACGATCAATAAGATAAAGATGGATTGACTATAATTTATCTGATGTATTGTGATATACCTCTTTTTTCTTTCCTCAAATTTTACATTAATATTTTGACTTTTGCATAAAAAGTTTGAGTTTTGACGTTTAAAAATTTATATCCAAATTTCTTTGTTACGTTAAAAATTTTTATTTTTTTTAATTTTGATGTTAAAAAATGAATGTCATGATAAATTCAATATATCGTAGCTAAGTAAATCATTTTCTTTAAATTTGACCCTAGTTACAATTTTTAAAGAAAAACCATTAGCACATGTCATAGGAACTAAAATTTTAAAATTAGACAAACCAAGTTATTGTCACGTCAAAATATAGAACTAAAATATACTACTAACTATTGGAAGGTAGAGGACTTATAATACAAGAAGAAATAAATTTGTTAAAAATAATTATGGATAAGAAGGGAGACAGAAACTTACAATCTTAGACACCTCAAGCTTATTAATTTTTAATTTTTGGCTTCTTAAGCTTCTTAAGAATACAATGAAATAACTCATCACTATTTATAATATGGCACATTTATAACCAACTGTTAGAATTATGTCAACATACATATAATCTAATAGGTATAAATCTTCTTCTTAGAAATATCCATAATAATATCTAAATATTTACTGCAATTATCTAGATATTTCTTACAAGTATTTAGATTTTTATTATTAAATATGTAGATATTTATTCTATAAATATCTAGATATTTTCATACAAATTTTTAAAAATTAGGCTACACTATTCCTAAGCTTAATTCTTATATGCCCAATTTCTAAATGAAGTTTAATTTCCATCACCTCCCTTTAAACTTGATTTAGTGAATTTTTTCTCCATTCTCATCCATGTCCGTGACCTCGTCCTTGGCCAATGTCTCTTCCACATTCTTGTTGTCAAAACTTTCTCTATTTTCTTTAAAGGTAAACTTTGTTTGGAGAACTTGCTTTAAGGTCTCTCACTTTTTCTTTTTATTTTTTTTTTAATATACTTGTAACTAACTTATGAGTTCTTCAATAATTATAGACTCTAAATCTTTTCAGAGTTTGAAGACATACCTTCTTTACTTTTTCAGTACCTTTGTACACATTTTGATGTATCTTCCAAGTTTTTTCAACCATGGATATATTTGTGACTTTCTCAAAACCATCTTCTTGCAATACTAGATGTATGAAGTAGAGAGCTTTCTTGTCATGATATATTCAATACATTAGAGCCAAGTAAATCATTTTCTTTAAATTTGACCCTAGTTACAATTTTTAAAGAAAAATCACTAGCTCGTGTTATAGGAACTAAAATTTGAAAATTAGACAGACCAAGTTCTTTTTTATTGTCACATCAAAATACAGGACTAAAATATACTACTAACTACCTAAAATTCAATTCTTCGTTAGTTTGATTAAGTTTCAACTAGTATAGATTCTTTTCATCCCTAGTTTTAAGATTTAAATTTTTATTATTTTTCAGTCTCTAATTTTTAAATCTTTCATTTTTAAAATTAAGAACTAATCAAGAATAAAATGATTTTTATTGTCTACGAAATAAAATTCACATAAATAAAATTTTAATAAAGTATCGTCTACGAAATTTGGTTGAAAAAAAAAAAAGATTTTCACTAATCACCATTTTGTCCTTCTATAGATAGTTGGTCATCTGAAAATGTGATAGTTTGGTGGATCTGTACTCAGTTGTGTGAAGAAGTTCAAAATCACTTCAACAAAAGTATTATATATTGATATTATCCTATGGACGAAAATGTTAAACGCCATGGATGAAAATGTTAAAATCATATTGTTGGGGAGGGAATTTTCTCTGTTAATATACAATTATTAACCAAATGTACTCGGACAACTATGATTCTATTCATTACATATCAATTTCCTAGCTGTAACTTTTTCTTCTAATATGATATGGAGAATGTTCCTGACTTAACTAGAGGTTTGTCCTTGACCTGACATCATTTTAGTTGGCTCACAAGTTTAATTGAGATGATTTTCATCTCAAGTCCTCATATTTACCTTCTTGGGTAGACTACATTTGAACTCAGTTAACCCTTGACCTTAATTGACCTCAATTCACTTTTTCAAACTTAGATAAATCACGTCATCAAAATTTAGGGACTAAAATGTTATTACTCTATTTAATTATATGAAATAGAAAGGAGAAGAAAATGATCAAATGTCAAAAACAAACTCTAAACTGAACCGGGTTTATTTATTATTCTCATTATTACTTGTGCTTACTTTGATATGTGCTATACATGCATCGAACTGGGCTAAATGTCGGTTTTTACTTTTTAATTAAAAAAATAGTAGAGTTATTTAGTTCAATATTTTGTGTTGGTTTATTTTTTTGTTTGAATATCTTATACACTAAATTCTTCTATTTATAATAACTGACTTATTTATTTTATTTGTTTTAATTATCTTTTTTTGTTACTCTTTTAAAAAAAATCAAGTAATTTCTTTTTTCTAAATGCTAAAAATCTGAATATGCTAATTAATTGCCTGTGACGGTCTTGCTTCTTTTTTATTTATCTTCCACCATCTTCCCGTTCAGATATTTTATGGCTTTGAATTATGACCGCATGTTTAATTAACATTCTGGAAAGTATCTAGAAATCTTGAGAAGAAATATTGGTGTCAATGAAATGTTATCTTTGTGAGTGTACCACTTGCACGCAGCAACTTTTGTTGGTCGAAGCAAGTAATTTTGAATTTAATAATGAAATATCAAACATAATATTTTAATTAAATTTTATTCAATACAATCTGTTTTAATCCAATATGATCAAAGACACTCTTAAGATCTCGTATTAATATTCGTTTGTCCAATTAACGCGTGTGATAAATAATATTAACATTAATTTGATTTACTACAACTATATGAAAGAAAACTTGATTTTTGAATATCATGATTAATTAATATCTTAATAATTTATGTTTGCTTGATGTTTTGTTGAATATGAATAGGTCCAATTCTAGACGAAAAAAACATTGGCCAAAATTAAATTAACTATTGGTTATTTTACTATATCCCTCTCGCATGTTGTTCTATCGTTGGCCACAATGCTCTCCAATGGAATGATGATGATGCCACATTGACTGCAGTTACCTTTTACTTTAAGTAAGGTCATCTCTTTCCAGTTTACTTTTATCCTTGAAATTCGACATTACTTGTCTTCGTGGGCAAAATAGTATCATATACAATCATACAAACATGAAGCAATTATGTTATCTATAAATTGTTGCTGGCGGGTGTGATATATGCTAGCCTACATATCTTATCATATTCAATTATTACCTAAAAAATTAAAGGAACAATTTTCCTTTATTTTGTGACACTGTTTCATCTCTTTCCTCGGTTTCTATCGAAAATTCCAAATAAATTATATTGACAAAATGTAAGCTACATATATATATATATATATAGAGAGAGAGAGAGAGAGAGTAATATAGTATTGACTACCTAATTATTGTGCTTCTAGGAACAATTATTAATTAACTGATATCAGAAAAGATTAAAGAAAATTAAATTTATTTGAAAGACATAATAAAACGCAACTGAAATCATCGTACGCCCAAGAGTTACTCCTTGTCATTTGATTATCACCTTCCTTTGTCCAAGATCACATTTTATTTTTCACTTCCTGAATCGTACATTTCCCTGTGATTAGCAAAAAGATTAAGTGTAAAAGGAAAAAGTGAAAGAGTAAAAGAGAGAAAGTAATTCATATATATACCTTTTCCGCAAATTATACTCTTGTATGTTCAAGAAGGATTTTTCTAATAGATTGCAATTCATGGAGAGCATCGGTTATATTTATACGATCTTGTGGTGAATCCATTGAACACGCAACTCCAATCCTTACTAGAGAGATGAGGCATTCCATTTTGTTATTGCTTCTTGTTTGCCTCATCCTATGGCTAGTGGTACCTACCTCTTCACCATCATTCAGAAGAACTGGATCCACAATGTCCATAACGCGACCAGGCAAGGCTGCTCTGGCAAAGTTATGAAGATTTAAGTCTCCTTTAAATATTAGATCTGTGGGTTTTTTTCTTGTCACTATTTCTAGCAACAGAATCCCATAACTATAGACATCCCCATGTGTAGACACTTCACTTCCCAAACCATACTCTGCCATGCACACAATTTATATAAACAAGTTATTAGATTTTTGGAAACAAAAAGATTTACCATTAAATAATGGAAAATAAAATATCTTAATTTTTTTGGTTACCTGGGGCTGCATACCCTGTTGTTCCTCTTATTCCGACAGAGCTGCTTTTATTTGGATTTGAGACTTCTGGTTGAAATCTTACTAGCCCAAAATCACCAACGTGAGCAGTCATGTCATTGTCAAGAAGGACATTGCTTGGCTTTAGATCACAATGAAGGATTGGTTTTTCACAGTGGTGATGGAGATAGTCTATTGCAGATGCCACATCAATTCCGATGCTAATTCTCTGAAGAAGGGAAAGCTTCCAAACTTGAATGTCCTCATTCTCTATTTCTAGAGCTGGATGCAGCCACTTCTCAAGACTCCCATTTGGCATATATTCATAGACTAGGGCTTTAAAGTCATTACCTTGAAAATCAATACTTGAGCAAGCTGTTATGATCTTGACAAGGTTTCTGTGACGAATATTTCTCAATGCTTTACATTCTGCCATGAAACTCTTCAAAGCTCCTTGTCGTTGAAGGTTAAGTACTTTGATTGCAACAACAGTTCCACCTTGATCAAAGTTTCCCTTATACACCGAGCCAAAACTGCCTATACCAAGCAAGTTTGTTGAGGAAAATCCATCGGTTGCTTTAAGGAGACTTTCATAAGAAACTTTCAAAAGTGTTTTTTCTACTGTGGATGAAGAAGGTTGTTTTTGTTTTCCTTTTCTATTTCTGAGCCAACAGTAAATGACAAAGGAGACCAAGAGTAATCCCGAAAAGGCACTTGTGGTTGAGATTAGTATTTTTGATATTTGAGAGATCTTCTCTTTGTTGGAGTTGTTGTTGGTGCAGTTTGGAAGTCCAAGTTCAGCTATGCCCCCACAAAGTCTAGTATTTCCAGCAACTGATGCCCCACTTGCATTTGCAAAAATTCCTTTTGTTGGTACTTGACCCTCTAAACTATTAAAAGATAAATTTAGTTTTCGCAAGGAAAGAGTCTCCAAGAATTGTGGAATTTGGCCAGATAAATTGTTTTGAGAAAGATCAATATATTGAATACCTCTCAAGGAACTCAGGGATTGAGGAATGGATCCATGGAAGAAGTTTCCCTGCATATAAAGGCCTTCAAGACTAGAACAAAGACCAAGTTCCCTAGGAATTTCACCCGACAAGCTATTATCAGACACATCAATTTTCGATGTAATTGTCAAATCACCGATATTTGGAGGTATGGATCCGACCAAATGATTTTTGTTAAGAAAAAATCCAATTGACATAGACGTTATGTTGAAAATTTCTTCGGGTATGCTTCCATTGAGTTCATTCTCAGAAATATCCAAGCCTAATAATTGATTTAGTTTTCCTAGGCTAGAAGGTATTGCTCCTGATAATTTGTTATCAGCCATGTCAATTTTTTCTAAGGCTGATAAGTTTCCCAGGTCGGAAGGAATTTCCCCCGAGAGCTTGTTTTGAGCAAGATCCAAATCTCTTAAATTCTGAAACTTTCCCATTTCCCTCGGAATTTTTCCAGTAATTAGGTTATCACCTATATCTAATAGTTCTAAGTTAACCATATTACCTATCCCTGAAGGTATGCTTCCATAAAATTTGTTAGATCCTATGAGTAAAATACGGAGTTGAGAAGTGAGATTAACTATTGAATGAGGTAATGCTCCCGTGAATAGGTTTGTATACATGGCAAAAGCATCCAATTTGCTACAGTTGACCAAAGAATTAATAAACCTCATCTCATCATCTTCGCCACTTCCTAAATTATTTGAGCCTACATTTAGCATTGAAAGATGCTTCATGCCTCTAAAATCAATTGACACTTTTCCAGAAAAACTATTAAAAGACATGTCAATCCATTCAAGTTTAGTAGAATTTGATAAAGAATTTGGAACGGATCCACCAAAGAAGTTATCTGAAATTTGGAAAATTTGGAGATTAGGAAGATTAAGACCTAAACTTGGTGGAAGACTTCCATGAAGTTAATTTTGACTTAAAGAAAAGACGGTGAGAGAGGAAAAGTTGTATAAAGAGACAGGGATTGTGCCATAGAGATTGTTTGCGCCAAGCGCAAGGATTTCTAACTGTTTCAATAGATTCAATGAATCTGGAATACTACCTCCAAAAGCATTGTATGATAAAGATAATGTATATAGGGAGGTTAGATTCCCAAGAAAAGGTGGAATGCCTCCCGTCAAATTGTTTTTATGTAAAGATAATCTTTTTAGATTATGAAGAGAGACAAATTCAGTCGGAATATTTCCTACCAGGTTGTTGCCTCCTAAAGATAAGGCTGTGAGGCTGGAGCAATAAGACAAATTGGCGGGAATTTTTCCAACAAGGGAGTTATTGACCAGATATAAAGTTTTTAACCTGAACAAATGTCCAAATTCATGAGGGATTTCGCCTCGGAGACTGTTGTTACCAAGATAAATCTCTCTTAGGAAGCTGAGGTTGCCAAGGTGAGGAGACAACGAACCACCCAACCCTCTTGAATTCAGGTCTAAGATGGTGACTCTTCTGTGTCTGTGGCCGCAAGTAATGCCCTCCCATTTACAGAAATGACGAGAATCATTCCACGAGTTCAGTATTCCTTCAGGGTCATGACTAATCATTGACTTGAAAGCAAGCAAGGCATCACGATCTCTCTCCAGAAAGGCGTTGGCAGAAGAAGCAAAAGTTGTAGCTTGCAATAGTGTGACATAAAAAAGAAGAATGGAAGGAAAGTGAGCCAAGTAGCAAATCCTTGTCCTCATTTCTTAACTTGAGAAGGCTATTTCCTGAAACTTGCTTCTTTGTATCTTGGGCAGCTAGCCTCTTCAGTATATATAGTAGTAGGTGTGGGAAAAAGTGAGAGGTGTAAATTTCAAAGGCATAGTGCAAGTCTAGACTTATTATGAAAAGGAAGACTTGATTAGTTACTTTATTTAACTTTTTCCATAGAATTCCTTGTCGTATCTTCAAGACGAATAAATTTGGTTCCGATCTCGAGTTTGTCTCCGCCAAAATCAAAAGTGTTTGACACTGAAGTCTCCTCCTTTTAGTCATTTATGGACCACATGGATTTATTTATCTTAACTGCCAAATTTTACATTCTTTATTCTCCTTTTTTTTTTTGTGTGAAGAAGAAATATGAGGGCCCATGTATTTATAGCTGCTTTAATTTCTCTGTCATGTTGCTTTCACACGATTAACTTATTAGACTTCCACCTACCAAAAAATAAATTTTCTATATTAAAAATTAATTTGATGCAGAGAAACGCACACTAAATATGGAAGAATTTGAAATTAGTTTCTTAAACATATTTTTTTTCTTTTTTATTAGAAAATTATTTAAAAGATAACATAATTTAACTATTTTTTCCTGACACTAGTCTAATTCAATTTCAGTCATTTAGATATTTAATATATGTTTAAAAAACTGATAATAAAATTAAAAATAACAACAAAAAATTTTAAGTTATTAATATAAAAAATAAAAATGAATAAGCTGATCATCCAAAATGCGTTAAAAAAAAAAGATTTAATCGTATGAAAAAAATTCAATGTACGTATGTTTGGAAAGTAATGATGTAGAAAATATGTCTGGAAGCTCCAGAAAAATCGTCGGAAAGTTAAAAAGAAAAATTATTCTCGGCATGAAATTATATTTATATTTTATATATTTTCATTAAACAAACTGTACGTGAAATATTAATAATCAAAATTTTTAATTAATTGTACATAATTATTATATTTAGAATAAATTCATATATAAAACTGCTCACTCGTGATCCCTGCGTTAATTTTTACTGCCAATTGCACTTTTATCCTCTATATTTTTTTTTATTGCGTGAACAATATGGGCCATATGTGTGTCTTTTACGGCTTTTCTTTATATTCTTCCTTTCACATTACTATTGCGTTGTGTTGTCTACAAATTTTCAAATGATTTATAGCTAAAGATTTCTTCTTTTATGATTGCATCAATCCCAACAATACGGACATATGTTTTAGCATTTCTTTTGAAAATAAATAAGCATTTACGGTTTTTCAAAATATTATTCCATATATATTTTAGTCACAATAATTTAAAAATTATTTGTTTAATTTTTATTTGATAGTAATAAAATACTAAGAATAAATTGTACCGATCTATATTTTGAGCTCTATATTTTTGAATCTATGAATTAATATAGTGAGAAAAAGAAGTAAATATTTATTTTGATCATAACTTAATTAATAGATTGAGAATTAAATAGATAAATTTTAAACTATATTTTAGACACTCAATTATCTTTCTACAAAAATAAATACAAGAAAATTAGTAGTTACGAAAGTTTGGTAAGAACAAGACTCCAAACATTTACTATGTTATTTTGTATTTTTATTTGACATATTTTATTGAATCAAGCTAAGATTCTATTTACATCTCTACCGCCTGATTTTTGAACTATAAATTGTTATAAAGATGAAAAATTAAATTAAATCAAGCCGCTGATAATTATATTTGAAATTATTCTCTTTCCACTGCGTGTGGAATTTATAAACAATCAAGTATACTCAAATGAGAAATTCTTCAAGTACTCTTCATGGAGATGAATTTGTTTTATATTATATTCTTCTGAAAATCAAGGTCAAACATAATAATTTGCATTAAGCTCAAATCATTATTTGCGAAATAATACTATTTAATTACATCATTATTTTTTTGGAAGTCCTTCACTTCGTGGGACCAAGTGCTTTTGCTTTGCTACTGTTGAATTTCCGACATTTCACATTGCTTTTTGGAAACACGGAAACACGAAAACACGGTATTACCTTTTCGACTTTGATTTCAACTCTCGTACATTTGTAGGAAAAATGGAAGAAAGAGACAGCAGGATGAAAAGCGAAGCAAATTAAAGTCTGGTTAGAAAATTAATTAAAAGTCCAACTTCAACCTCATCGTAATTACTTAAATTTAAAAATAAAATAAAAAAAAAATGTTTGATAAAATTAACTTTTTACAAAACTCATCTATTTTTTTATTAATATTTAAAGTTTAGAACTTATTTTTACAACAAAAGTGATTTTTAAGCAACCATATCTTAATTCTAAATATATATTTAAGTGGATATTTATTAAAAGTTATTGATTTGTGTGTATTTATATATATTTTGAATTTACTCTTCTTTTTTTTGAGTTTAATTCAATTTCAATCATTTTGATGTTTTAAATATGTTTAAAAACCCAGTAGTTATAACATTAAGTTAAAAAAATAACGAATAAAAAAAATTTAAGTTATAAGTCTAAAAAAGGGAAAATGAAAACAGCTCTTCCATCACAGACTTGATCTTGTGAAAGCAGTCATTCATACTCATGGCTTTTTGTTCTTGTAGTTGCGTGATTTTAGCTGTTGTTTATGCAAAAAAAACAACTTTTTTAGTGCGGTCTACACTTCAAGTGAACTTGTGAATTCAAGGACTGAATCTTCAATCACTGAAGATCGAGCAACTACGACATCAACATCTGATCCTATCTTTCCCAAATCAACTATTTTAGGTTCTCAGAAATTGCTATATTCTCCTTAGCATCCACGCTCACCACCATCCTCCTAGAGCTACTTTATTGCCATCAATGGAACCCTCTTAGTTGTTAGCCTTAATGCTGGGTAACACTAGGGTTTTCCAAATAAGATAATTTGTGTTTAAAAATTTAATAAAATTCTTATGGAATAAATATTCAGCTGCTTGTAAACGTTCAGGTACTGGCTTTTTCAATGTTTATTCAATTACTCTTTTCCCCGCAAATGTAATAAGTATATAACCTTACCGCATTGATTTATTTTATATTTAAAGAATTTAAGAAAATAAAGTATGCGGAATATGTGATAAGTATATAACCTTACCGCAATAATTTATATGAATATAATTTTATTGCTACCATTTTTTAATAGAAATATTAAAAAGATGCTAGCGGAGTGATTTTAATCAAAGGGTGGAGAGATATTAAGCAAACGTTAGGATAAATTATTATTCTAGTTTCAAGTTAATGTGGACTAATATTACCATTAAAAAGAGAAACTTTTATCCAAATCAATACTAAAAAAGTAAAAAATGATTCAAATTATAAATACATTTAAAATTAAAAAAAAAACTCAATTATGGTTGTTAGTATTAAATTTTCCACGCAGAAAGAAGTCTTTAAGTGGGCCTCAACAACATTTATAAATAAATCGATTTGCCAATGAGAATGAATATAAGTGTATAATAAAAAAAAATGTATGGTAGCATCATCATTATTCATTATTAATTGATTAAAACCCTTATTTGTTGTTTAATATTAAAGGAAGGCGTATGATTGAATGAATTGCATGATTGACACAACAACATTTTACCAACTTGCTTAGACTTGTTAAATTTTAGATACAAATGAGAAACTTTACTCGTGAAACACTGAATCTTATCCTCTATAATTATTTTAACGCAAAATAACTATAAGCCTCATATATTTTATATTTATTATAAATAAAAAATATTAAAACTTTTCTACCTTTTTAATTAAATTTAAATATAAAAATACTAAATATATCTAATTAGAAATTCTATTAACATGTGATATTACTATTTCTAATTTAAAATTCTTTTTAAGAATAATTTAATTTAATTTTCATTAAAAATGTTAAAAAAAAAAATTTTAATTATTTTTATTTGTATTAAATATAACATATATGTATTTTTTATTTATATTAATTATGAGTTTTATAATTTTTCTTAAAAAAATATAATAATGTAATATAATTTTTAAATGTATGCAGTACATATAAAAAAATACTAAAAGTATTTTGTTTAAAATTTTTTTATAGTGAAAGTTAAAAATATTTTAGCATATGATTTTTGTTTAACTCATTATTAAAAGTTTTTTTATAATACTATTTTTTTTAATTTTTATTAAAATAATAAAATTAAAAAGAAAATTTTACTTTTAATGTTTTAGTCCTTAATATATTATGAATAATAAGAATTAAATTATTATAATTAAAAAAAAAATTTATATCTTATTTTATTAGTTTATAAAAATTAGGGATAAAATTCATAATCATTTAACAGGTCATATGATATGATGTATCAAAGTTAAGATGTATTTGTTTTTTCCTCCAAATCTGAGGGATATCTATTTATCCTCAAAATTCAGGGGTATATGTCAATTTTTTATAAATTTAATTTAGCTAGAGTACCCTGTTCCAAAATACATATTTTTAAAATCAAGTAATCTATAATGGAATTTGAAATACATGATCATTCTTTTATTTTTATCTATTTTTAAGTCCTTATATATCCAAATTTTTTTTCAAATTTAATTTACGTTACCAAATAAAATGAATGTAACAATAATATATCTAATATATGATAACCAAATCTTCTCTTTTAAACAATGAAATATATATATGAAATAAATTCTGTTACATTATTATATATACACTATAAAAAAATTGTATTTTTTTTTATGAAGTCATGTGATCGCAACAAATGATATTTTACTGCAAATATTTATTTTCAGTTGTTGGCAGCTGTCATTGGTGGTAGTAAAAGATATTCTTTAAGTTAAAAACTTGATAATTAAATTAAAAATACAACAAATTAATAAAAAAATTTAAGTTATTAATATGACAAAATAAAAATCAATAAGCTGATCTTCCATAATGTATAAAATATGAGATTTAGTCATCAGAAA
Source organism: Azadirachta indica (assembly GCA_022749755.1). Taxonomy (NCBI): domain Eukaryota; kingdom Viridiplantae; phylum Streptophyta; class Magnoliopsida; order Sapindales; family Meliaceae; genus Azadirachta; species Azadirachta indica. The sequence goes on along the minus strand of CM040441.1, from coordinate 4,832,382 downwards.
AAACATTCAACGTACGTAAGTTTTGAAAAAAAAAAAAGAATTCAGAAAATATGTCTAAAAGCTCTTGGAAAATCGCAGAAAAGTTAAGAGGAAAATTACTCTTGGCATGAAATTATATTTATGTTTTATATATTTTCATGAAATAAACTGTACGTGAAATATTAATATTCAAAATTTTTTAATTAATTGTATATAATTAATATATTTAGAATAAATTCATATATAAAATTGCTCACTCGTGACCCCTGCTTTAACTTTACTGTCAATTGTATCCTTTTTCCCCAATATTTTTTATGATTGCATGAACAATATGGACCCATATGTGTGTCTTTTACGCCATTTCTTTATATTCTTCCTTTCATATTGCTATTGCATTGTGTTGTCTAGATAATAAGTTTTAATTAGAATAAAACTCTATTGGCTCTACAAATTTTCAAATGATTTAAAATTAAAAAAAATTTCTTCTTTTATGATTGCGTTAATCCCAACAGTATGAACACATGTTTTAGCATTTCTTTTGAAAATAAATAAGGATTTACGGTTTTCCAAAATACTATTCCATATGTGTTTTAGTCACAATAATTTAAAAATTATTAGTTTAATTTTTATTTAATAGTATTGAAGTACTCAGAACAAATTATTTCGGTGTAAATTAAGATAGTGAGAAAAAGAAGCCAATATTTATTTTGTGCACGACTTATTTAATAGATTGAGAATTAAATAAGTAAATTTTAAGCCATATTTTAAACACTCAATTGTCTTTTTGCAAAAATAAATACTGTTGAGTAGATATAATTATTTAAGAAAATAATTAATGTTGAAAATGTATAATAGAAATTTCTAAGAAAGTTACAAGAAAATTAATAGGTAGGAAAGTTTGGCAAGAAGAAGGCTCCTAACATTTACTATGTTATTTTGTATTTTTATTTGGCATATTTTGTTGAATCAAGCAAAGATTCTGTTTACATCTCTACCGTGTGGTTCCAGAATTATAAATTTGTTATAAAGATGAAAAGTTAAATTAAATCAACCAGCTAATAATTGTATTTGAAATTATTGTCTTTTCTACAGCGTGTGGAATTTATACACAATCAAGTATACTCAAATGAGAAATTCTTCAAGTACTGTTTATGGAGATGAATTTGTTTTATATTATATTCTTCTGAAAATCAAGGTCAAACATAATAATTTGCATTAAACTCGAATCATTATTTGCCGAATGATACTATTTAATTATATCATTTTTTTTTTGGAAGTCCTTCACTTGGTGGGACCAAGTGCTTTTGCTTTGCCATTGTTGAATTTCCGACATTTCACATTGGTTTTTGGAAACACGGGATTACCTTTTTGACTTTGATTTTAACTCGAATACATTTGTAGGAAACACAGAGGAAAAGTAAAGGAAATTAAAGTCTGGTCAGAGGAATAGTTAAATGTCCACCTTCACCTCCATTATTTACGTACTTCACTCGTACTTTCAGGATCCGTTTAAATAGAATTTTTTATAATAGGGTTTTTATTTATATAATTTTTATAAGTAAAATTTTTAATAAAAATTTATTAATTATTAAGTTGTTATAAATAATTTTTAAAAAAATTTAAATGAGTACTTCAATAAATAAATTTTTAATATTTTATTTTTAAAAAATAATATAAATTTTTAAAATAAAATAATAGTATTTTAAACATTTTTACTATTTACAAAAGTTAAAAAAAATTTATTGTTAAAAATTTAAATTTTGTGTTTCTTTTAGCATAAGTAAAACAATTTTTTTAATTTTTAAAAACCCTTTTTTAATACCAATCAAATAATATCAAAAAATTTGAAAAAGGTTACAAATAGGCACTCAATCCACTCACATACATCTCTATCTCTTTCTATCATGGCTTCATCTTCATCTTCATCTTTTTCATCTTCTTCTTACAATTATGAGGTCTTCTTGAGTTTTTAAAGGGGAGGATACCAATGAAACTTCTACTAACTATCTCTTTTATGGCTTGTGTTAAAAAAAAGGTAAAGACCTTCATCAATGAAGATATTAAGAGAGGAGATGAGATTTCTCCTACTCTTTTGAATGTAATTCAAGGATAAAATATTCAATAATTATTTTCTCAAAAGATTGATGGCGTCTGGATGAATTTGTCAATATTCTTGAATGTAAGAAACTAAAATGGCTAAATTGTTATACATATTTTCTACCATATCCATCCTTCCAAATTGTGAAAATAGACGCGAAGTTATAGGAAAACTTTTGTTAAGAATAAAAAATATTTTAAGAAGATAGTAGAAAAGGTTCAAAAGTGGAGGATTCATTGACTAAAGCATCCTATTTATCTGGATATGAATATACTAAAATCAAGTATAGTTATCAACTCTTATTTCATTTTTACATCCTCAATTAATTAAGAAAGAGAGAATACTATTTGTATTTTTTGGAATCTTATGAGGTGCATTAATTTTGACTCCTTTTTTTTTCATCTTTATATTTACTAGGCCTGAGGCCAAATTTATAGATGTAATTATCAAGGATATTATCAAAAAATTGAATGATATAGTTTCTACTAATTTCAAAGGTCTCGTTAGAATAAACCCATGAATTGAGAAAGTTAAATAGCTACTATGTATTACATTGCAAGGTTTTCAAGTTGTAGGAAATTGGGGCAATAGTGCTATAGGTAAAACAACTCTTGCTGAAGCTATTTTCAAGCAAGTTTCTAGTGATTTTGATGGCAAGTGTTTCATTGCTAATGTGAGAGAGAAAAATCAAAAAGAGAGGGTGGATTAGAACATACCATGGTATATGAAGGATAGACTCCAATGTATGAAGGTTTCCATTGTTCTCGATGATGTCAATAAATTTGGACAATTGGAGTATCTAGTTAGATGGCTTCATCAATTCGGTCTAGGAACCAGAATCATTATTGTTGGGTTTTTTTGTGTGGCTGTAATAAGTGTATGTGCGTGTGAACACAGTGTAGCTGTGAGTAGAAAAAAACACTTTCCAGAAAATTTTGGTCTTGCATAGTTTTTATTAAACTAACAATCGGGTGGCAATATTAACTCCTTTTTGGCTTAAATTTTATATAGATATTCTACACATATAGTTCTTTATTTAGATGGTGTGATTAACCATTGAAGTTTTCTAGCATATTTAAAATTGGCATTCATAGCAGCTCAATTTTTCAGAATTTTTTGTAGTCTTAATTTGGCTTTTCTATTTTTAGTGTTTCATCTATTGGCGAATTTGTTAAGATTTTCCTTTGGCTCTCACTTTTTGGTTGAGTTTTATTTATTTCTAAGACTGTAATCTTGTAAGAAAACTCTTGTACTTCTTATTTGGTGATAGTAAAAACTCTTTTCAGGCTGTGATTTTTTTACTCTCACTTACATTAAGGAACTACTTTTTCCACGTAAATTTAACATCTTTAGTGATTTTTTTGGTTTGATTTATTCTTACTGTTTTTATTGTTCTTTTGGTCTACTTGATTGCTTTATCTTGGTACAAGTAAAGTAGGTAGAATTAAATTTGTATTAATTTCTTTTATTTTTCCCTAATAATTATAACCATAAAAGATAAACAAGTTATTGATAAATACAATGAGGAATACATATATCAGGCTGAGAGATTAGATAATGATGAAGCTGTTGAGCACTTTTGTAATTTTGCCTTTAAACAAAACCATAGATCTATAGATTTTATCATCCCATCAAGGAGATTAGTAGAGTATGCTGATGGCAATCCACTGGCCCTCAAGGTGTTGGGTTCCTTCCTTCGTCCTATGAGCAAAGAAGATTGGGAAAATGCATTGGACAATTTAAAATTAATTTCTGAGCCGATATTTATAACATTTTGCGTTGAAATAATCAACAATTTTTGCAAACCGATATTCATTTCAACAAAGTCTACACCGAATCCAATGAAAGCTGCACCAAAATCAAAAGTCTTCATCTTTACATGTTTTCTTCTTCCGTGATTAATGGATTATTTGCTGCATTTGTGCCTATATAAATCTTGTTGTATGCTTTGTGTAATTTAAGAATATGAAATGAAACATTTCTTCATGATATAGAAGCCAAACATCTGGAAAATTTTGACGCTGTAGTTATATATAACAAAACCAAAGCTTGATTCTTGAGATACGGATACGATTTGCCTTCAAATTTTACGAACACTACAACACCAAAAATCATCTCCATCCAATTCCGAGCATTCTGAAAGTTTCCAACAATCCAGAACACCGCCACGCAATTAGACGCGCTGCTAGAATCTTTTCATGGACCACAACTCTGCATATCCATTTTCGGGCTTGAGGTTTAAGACAACTTGGAGAATCTCATTCAAGTTCTCAGTTCTATAGATTTATAGTTTTACTCAATTTATCTATATATGTTACAAATTACTTTGGCCTGCAGCTTGGCCCGTTCTGTTCACTTCAACCTGATTCACATCAACTTGATTTATATCAACGCGGTTCACATCAACCCAATTCAAACAACTCAGTTCATCAAAATCCAGTTTGACTGGACCATTTTCAACCCGATTTTATTCTAGTTTGATAGGACAAAACCATTGATTTTCGAAGCCAGTTCATCCAATTTTTGGCCGGTTCCTAATTCATTCCAGCCGTCTTTAGTTCTTGTTTCATTTTTTACATGTTGGTGACACTACCAAACCAAGAGCCAAATTTCAAACATAATGAGAGAAATGTCTAAAGGAAAAAAATAATCCGACTCGACAAAGTCAAAATCAGCAAAATCGAAAAGGGTATAAATCCTTTACCAAGGGTTCTCCTAGCCATAAAAAGAGTCATGCCAGAGATCAATGCTTCAACATTATAGGATATCCAGATTGGTGGGATCATAATTGAAAGAAAAACTCCAAGAAAGAGTCAACTGCCACTCTTACTGATGCTCAGATAGAGAAAGATATTTCGACATTAATTGCACCTTCAAAAAATATAGGTAAGGCTCTTAAAACATCAACACTTGTTTCTAATAGTACATGCATAATTGATTCAAGTGGAATAAATCATATGACTTTTGATTCTCAACTATTCTCACCTTTAAAGCCATCCTCATAGAAGACTGCTTTTGTAGCCAATGGTACCTCAGCCTTGGTCATTGGGGAATGATCTTTATCCTTTACCAATACTTTAAATTTAGATTCAGGTTTAATTATTCCCTCTTTAGATTTTAACCTTTCATCTATTTCTCAAATAACTAAAGATTTATCTTGTGTCGTAATTTTTTGGCCGGATTTTGTATTTTTAAGGACATCCAAAGCAAAGAATTGGTTGTAGTATTAAGTGAGGGAAATTGTACTATTTGGACTTGGTATCAACAAGTATTGACAACCTAAATTTTGCATTAGCAACAGAAAAATCTGCAAGGAAGGAAGAATCAGAGATTTGGTTATGGCACAAGTGATTGGAACATGCATCATTTAGGTATCTAAAAAAATTATTTCCAAGTTTATTAAAAAATTTGGATGTTTTGAGTTTCAAATGTGAAGTTTGTGAATTGGCCAAAAGTCATCACGTGCCTTCTCTATTAACTTTGCATAAAAGTCCAACTTCTTTTATGGTTATTTATTTTAACATACAGGGTCTATCTTAATTCCCTACTTTTGGACAATCACGTTGGTTTGTTACATTTATTGATGACTATAGTAGGATGACTTGGTTATATTTGATGGAATCCAAAAGTGAAGTGACTTATAATTTTAAAACTTTCTTAAAATGGTGCGTACACAATTCAACGCATAGATTCGAGTGCTACATAACAACAATGGAGGAGAATACAAGAGTTTTGAATTACAGTAGTATCTAGAATCACATGGAATAGTTTACCAAACCACTTGTTTCATTACACCTTGGCAAAACAGGGTAATTGAACATAAAAATCAAAACTTATTAGAAGTTATCTATGCATCATTGATCCACGCTCATATGTTGTTGTCCTATTGGGGAGAAGCTCTTGCCTCTGTTGCATACTTGATCCATTAGGTACTATCCAGTTCTATCAACTTCTAGACACCTTTTTAAGTCTAAATGAAGTTGTTAGAATGCCAAATGTCCAAACTTGCCTCCCCACGTATTTGGTTGTGTGGCATTTGCACACCTATATAAATAACAACGTAACAAGTTGGCTCCTCAAGCATTACATTTTGCTTTTGTAAGATATGCCATCCATCAAAAAGAGTGTAGATGCTATCATCCAGTTCTATGTAATCTAATGGAAAAAGGCAGGGCCAATGAAATTTATACCATCTCTAATTTTAAATCAACTTCTATTAATTTGGCTTTGGACGTGAGAGAAAGATAACTAATTAAAAATATCAATTAACATTATAATTTTTATCTTATTTGCAATAGAAAAGACAACACTTTATTATAAATTTTTATTTGTTTGCAATAATATTAATAATCTCTTGTTTGAGATAATGGTCTAAAGCCCAAGGGCTTAATGAGGCAATGCTAGCAGGCCCAAAAATCTATTCAGTCAGGATAGGGTCTGATCAACTTGGCAGAAGACAAGCTTTGGTCAGATTGCTTTTGCTCAGAACGATTTAGTTAAGGTTGCTTAAGGAAACCGTAGCCCACCAGGATTCATATGAGAATAGAAAACTGACTTGAATTGGAAATTCTAATGTGAAATGTATTCAGATTCTATTGGAGCTCACTCCGAGTACTATTAGGATGAGAAAATTGGTAGCGTACATATATATATATATATATATATATCATACCCTCTTCATGTAGATTTATCCATGTTACTTTATCGATCCAGTAATAAAAATTGTCTTTTAAGCAAAAGAAAGAGTCTAATATTTACTGTGTAATATCAAAGTCACAAATTTTGGTATCAATAATTGATGTCGTATGTAGGGATCGATCAAAAAGCTATGGTAGTGATTAAGGAACAACCAGTTGCTAAGAGAACTTTGACTAAAAGAATTCACGAAGAAAACTCATCGGACTCCAATACTCTACTAGCCTTATTGCGACAATCTCAGGGGCGAATGGCAATGGTCGGTAGACATGCAGACACAATTTAACTTGTTCAGAAATTGTAAGAAAGCAAACAATGGTACCTTGAGAAAGACAAAAAAGTAAAAACTTTGGAGAATAAACCAGTGATAATGGAAAAAGAGATCGAGAATTCGAAAAAGATGATTTAGGAAGGTGTACTTTGTAGATAGATTCTAGAAAAGTTGGGGTTGCTAGAAAATGAAGAAAGTGTTACCTCACCAAGAGTTCAACACAAAGACTTACCTCATAGGGGACTAGAAAATAGGCTACAGGAACAAAATAATCATAATAAAGAGAAACAAACACTCTTTTGTAGGAGAAGACTCGAGAAGAGGAACAGATTCATGAAGGCCACGGTGAAAAAAATCCCCTTTCGTGGTTACGAGAGACCTGAGTAGAGACCATCCATCGATTAACGGGAATTGAAATAAGGCAAGAAAAGATCTGAGCACAGTATGAGTTTAGTTGACATGAGAACCTACTTAAATTAAAAGCGTAAGAAAGAAAGGGAAAAGACCGTCGTAGAGAGAATGTTGAACTAGGCTGAACCTACTACTAATTAGGTGATAAGTAAAAAACAGATAAAGGAAAAGACTTGGAAAATTGAAAAATTATAGGCCCAAAAAGAAAAGGATCGATAACAAGATAAAATTCCACTAGAAGGATTGGCGTTTTCACTGAAGTCCCTTTTTTCAAAAGAAATACAAGATTTGGTTATACCCCAAAAGTTTAAGATGTCTCAAATCCCACCATATACAAGAAAGATAGACCCCAACATTAATCATTGACCTATTTAAGGAGATGATGATGATCCAAAACCTAATAGAGTTACAAATGTGTCGTTCGTTCTCTCTAATCTTGGAAAAGCAAGCAACACGATTGGTATTAAAACTTGAGGCTAGGAAGCGTAAAGAGTTTTGATCAGCTTTACAAGCAGTTTGTCAATGAGTTCAGAGGCATGATGACCACAACAAAAGAATCTCAGCTCACTGCTATTATTAAATCAAGGAAGGGACAAAACTTTAAAAAGCTTCATAAAGAGGTATTATAAGAAGGTAATGGAAGCTAGGACTTTTTCTCACCCCTTAACGTTGGAAGGATTGAAAAAAGGACTACGAATAGACAGAGGATGGTTCGCCATCTATAAGTGAACCGTGACTTTGCATGCACAAGCTCAAAAGAAGATCTTTAAAGAAATTAAGATCGAAGATCAAATACTATTGAACAAGAAGGAGGAGAGGATAGAAGGATCTAGAGATAAGGGTGAGGATTAAGGCTTGAGGATAGAAGAAATAGGAGAGACACCCAGCGACCTAATCCTAGACCTATTTAAAGAAGGGATGAAGATTTTTGATGTTCTCAATACGATGATAAATCTGACAGAGAGTAGGTTGCGGATTTTAATCTCTGAGATATAAGGGAAGAACATAATAGCTGAGAAGTTACCCCTTCCACCCGAAGAAGGATGAAAATAGTTGATATAGTGCAAGATTGGAAAAAGTTTACCAGAATGAACACGTCCTTGTCAGTATTTTACAAAGATATCAAAGATTTAGGTCTACTGCTTAAACCATACCCTCTAAGGCTGGCATCAAATGTTTACGACAAGGGAAAAAGATATGTGCTTCATCAAGATCATGGACACACGGCTAATCAGTGTCTAGACTTGAGAGAGTAGGTAGAAATCTTAGTATAGAATAATTACCTCGACTGGTATAGAGCCAGAGCTCAAGAAACGGGAGAAGGCCCCAAACACCAAAAAAAAAAAAATTAAAAGAACTAATTTACAGGAGTGTGGTAATCTTAGGAGGACCAATATTGGTCGAAAATTCCAACAACGCTAGGAAGAATTATTCAAGATATTTATTACCAAATGCCTCCATGAGCCAACATGTAATGAATGTAAGAGCAAAAAATAGGCCAACGTTAGCATCAGTCCCAATCATGTTCATAGATGAGGATAAAGCTAGAGTGATTTACCCCCATGATGATGGCTTAGTAGTGACATTAGAGATCGGCTTAACCAAGATCGAAAAAGTCTTGGTGGATATAATATTTAGAGAAACTTTAAAAGCCCTTTAACATTGAGGAATTGAAGATGAGATTCCCAGATACAACATTGTATGGGTTTACTGATTTGTATATCCTCCCATTAGACTTAGTTCGATTACCGCTAACAATAGGAGATAAGCCATATCAGAAGACCACAATGATAGAATTTCAAGTGGTAGACCTAAAATGTCGTATACCATGGTTCTGGAAAGATGCTTCCTCAAGAAAACAAAGGCAGTGGAAAACATACATTAGTTGAAACTAAAATTTACGACAAGTGAAGGGATTAAAGTAATGAGAGGTAATCAAAGACTAGCTCAGTTATGTTTTGCAATCTGTTCTAACAGATTATATTGTCTAACAACACAGTCTATCAAAAGGATAAAAGAAGAAGATTGAAACAAAAAAAGGTGATAGAGAAGTTAGAAAAGAAAAGAAGGCAAGAAAGAATGGGACTAATAGTCAAAACGGTATAAAAATTAGAATCGGTACCTCTGGAGCCAATGAGGCACGAATGAGTCATGAAGATCGCCTTTCAATTACTTGAGCAAGAGAAGAAGAAACTGATAAACTTCTTGTAAACTTTTTCTTTGATTGCTACCCTCTTTTATTGGTTAAAAATCCTTCGTTTTTGCTTCATGGGCTTAAACGTCGGATTAACAACTAACCAATGCAAAATCACACTCGGTCAATTCTCAGTCTGTCAAGGTAAGGTTTATAAGTAAAGTGTATTATTCGAATTGGGTAGCAACGTAGTAATGGTTAAGAAAGCAAACGAGAGGTGAAGGATGTCAATCAATTTCATTGAACTGAACAAAACGTGCTCAAAGGATAACTTACCACTTTTAAGAATAAACCAGTTGGTGGATGCAACAATTGGGCATAAGTTGTAAGTTTTATGCAGCAATTCTCAAGGTATAACCAAATCAAGATGGACTAGGCCGACTAAGAAAAGAGAACCTTTATAATCGACTAAGGGCTACACTATTACAAAGTAATACCTTTTGGTCTTCAGAACACAGGGGCGACATTTCAAAGGCTAGTGAACAAAGTTTTTAAACCTTTAATTAGAAGAACAATGAAAGTGTATATAGATGATATGATTACCAAGTCACTTCAAACCAAAGACCATGTTCAACATTTGGGAGAAACCTTCTCCCTACTCAGGAAGGATAATATAAAGTTAAATCTTGAGAAATGCGCATTTGGAGTCATCTTAGAAAAATTTTTTGGATTCATAATCAGCAAACGTGGAATAGAGACAAATCTCCAGAAAATTCAAGCTATACTGAACATGAAAACCCGGACAAACACTAAAGGAGGTGTAAGGTTTAGTAGGGAGGTTGGCCGCATTAAACAGGTTTATATCTAAAGCTACTGATAGACTTTTCCAATTTTTCAAGGCTATTAAAAAAGGGAAAAAACATGAGATGGATGGAGAATTACGAGATTAGTTTCCAAGAATTGAAGGCCTACTTAGCGAATTTACCCCATTTGGTGAGTTCACTAATAAGAGACATTTTGTATTTGTATTTGGCAGTGATTAATTACATGGTAAGCTTAGTACTATTAAAAAAGATGCAAAGATTCACCGGCCAATATACTGCACTAGTAAATCATTGTTAGATACAGAAACAAGATAATTACCCCTACAAAAATTAGCCTTTGCGCTAGTCGTCGTAGGACAAACATTAGGCCCTTATTTTTAGGCTAACTTTATAATAGCATTCATCGATAAGCCTTTACAATGAATATTGTACAGACCAGATCTCGCAGAAAGAATGATCAAATTATTGATCGAGCTTAGTGAATTCGACATAGAATAATAACCCAGCAAAATTATGAATGCCCAAGCTTTAGCTAGCTTTATTGCAAAAATATCAGTGTTAAAAGGAATGATAGTGTGAGAAGTAATCGTGTTGATGATATTTCATGAAAAGGACACACAGCTAGTGTATGCCCAAAACGATATGCCGAGTTCGATAGAGAACACTACTTGGACCTTGAAGGACTAAACTGAACAAATGTTAGAAGAAGAATAAGAATAGGCTTGACTATAGTGTTTGTAAATAGATAGAGCATCGAACATGCAAGGCAGAAGAGGCAGATAATCTTGGCTAGACCAGAAAATGTGGACCTAGCTTATAACCTACACTTCGAGTTCAAAGTAATAAACAATGAAACGGAGTATGAAGCCTTATTGGCTAGACTTAGTTCAGCACTTTCAATCAGCACAGATTATCTCAAGGTAAAAAGAGACTCATAACTGGTGGTGAGCCGGGTTTTTGGACAATACCTAGTAAAAAGTGGGAACATGTATGACTACTTGAGCAAAGCCACAGAGTTGATGAAACGCTTCAAAAGAGTTGTGACAACTTGAATCTAGTGAACAGAAAACACTAAGATAAATGCCTAGGCAAAATTAGCTTCAACTTTGCAAAGGAAGTTTCCAATAACAATTCCCATAAAAGTGCTATACCAAAAAAATGTAGGGCAATTAGTGGGAGAAACCGATCAAGTCAACACAATGTACCAAATCCTAACCTAGATAGACTCAATTAGAGAATATATCCTAAATGGCAAATTACCAAACGACAAAGAAGAGGCCAAAAAGATTAAGGATAAATCTTTGCGATATTTAGTAATCGACGGAGTGCTATCCAAATGAAGATTCGAATTGCCATACTTGTGATGTGTGGAAGAAAAGGAAGTAGACTTTATGCTCAGAGAAGTGCATATGGATAATTACGGTGATCATTGAAGGGCCAGGTCATTGATATACCATATTTTACATCAAGAATACTATTGGTCAAGGCTACATCGAGATGCAATAAGAACAGTACAATCTTATTCAAGTTGCCAGATTTATAGGAACATCCTTGAACAATCACATGAGTCGTTTACCACCTTGCTCAGTCCGTAGCCTTTATATAATAGGGACTAGACCTGATCAGACCATTGCCTACAGGACACACTCAGATGAAATATGCAATAATCACCATTGACTATTTACGAAGTGAGTGGAAACTTAGTCGCTAGCCACCATAACGAAGAAGAAGACCATTGCCTATATTGAAACAAACTTGATCTATAGGTTTGAAATTTCTTGCATATCGTAGCACACAATAAGAAGCAGTTTGATAATGCGAACTTCAAGAAATTTTTCTCTAATTTGAGTATTAAACTTTGATTCATTTCTCCTACTCATTCAAAAAGAAACAGCAAGTTGAGGCTGTAAATAAGACCATCAGGAAAACGCTAAAGAAGTGATTCGATAGTAAATAAAGAGTATGGGTAAATAGTTGCCTCAGGTCTTTTAGGCATACCGAACAACAATAATGACTGTAATCGGTGAAACACCATACTCTTTTAACTTTTGGTTTTGAAGCGGTAATACCAATATAACGAGCCGATACAATTGGGCTTTGATTTGTTCGAAGAGAAGCGAGATTAGGTGCTCATCAAGATAGCTGTTTATCAACAACGAGTAGCCAAATATTATAATAAGAAAGTTCAATCAGGAACCCTCCATAAAGGAGATTTAGTGTTACAACAGATTACGCAAAGCACTAAAATACCCGAAGAAAGAGCTTTAAGAGCAAACTGAGAAGGTCTATATAAGGTAACTAGAATAATTAGACTAGGAGTCTATAAGCTGCAATACCCTGATGGAAGAGAGGTCAAAAAGCCATGAATTGTAGAGATGTTAAAGAAGTATTTTCCTTAAAGATTTGCGAAGTTGTTGTTAAACATGATTCAATTCAAACAATAATTGCCTTATTCTACCATCATGATAAAAGATTATTGTAAGAAGATCTAGCCTCAATTCAAATTAGACAACAACAACTAAAAGATCAACAAAATTCATTTTATTAGAAAAATTGTTAAAAAAATATCTGATCTTACTTTAAATCAAACAACGAATGATTATGAGATTAATAAATTTCATTTTATTCAAAGAATTATCGCAAAAAAGATTTGACCTCAGTTCAGATTAGACAACAATGATTAGAAGATTAACAGATTTTTTTCATTAAAAAAAAATAGTTATAAAAAAATTTAACCTTAGTTCAGACTAAACAATAATGAGCAAAAAATTAATAAGCTCCATTCCATTCAAAGAGTTGTTATAACAAGACCTTGCTTGAATTTAGGCCACGCAATAATGATCAATAAGTTAACAAATCCCGTGTTTACTTAGAAAAATCATGATACGTAATTTCTATTCCTGTTATTTAGTTCGGAAGAAGACCTGAAGATTAGTTTAGGCCTTCTAAGTGATTTATTCGATTAAGATAATAGAGAAAAGTTAGATCGGATAAACATCGATAAGATGTGAAGTTTTATACTTCAATCATCTACGAACAAAGAAGTGAAATGGCACAAGTCCAAACATGTAAATTTTGATCAAGATAAACAAGTAATGAAACTTTAATCATTCATATTACAAGTTAATTCAAGTTTAATAAAAATAAGAGAAAATAAAGATTAAGTCTCCTTCAGAGGCGGCGATGAGACGATATCAAAAGTTGGATTCTCAATAAGAGACATGGTTTGGTCTGGCTGAGTAAGGTTAGAATGTAGGACAGGCTCATCAGCGGCTGCTTTCCCTTGACCTTTAGCTTCTCATTAGACAGGACAAGGGACCTCAAGTTTGTCAAATGGCCAACCTAAGTCAAGCTCTTTATGTTTTGCCTAGAAAATCCTGTAGACCAGCTCTTAAGCTTCCTTAGCAGAGTCATTGCATTGCTCCTCAACTTCCACCTTAATATGAGCAAGCTTGTCTTCTAGGTCTTTATTAGAAGGAGCAACGTTAGACACTCCAAACCCAAACTGGGATACTTGAGCCTTAAGGTTAGCAACTTTATCTTTAAGAGCACTGTGTTTACCTGCCTACTTCCTTCTCTCATAACTCAACTAAGCCTCTAAACTTTCTTTCTACTTCTTTGCTTCCTTCAACTTTTAGCCCAGTTAATCCCTCTCCAAAGTCAACTGATCTACAGTTTTATACATATTAACATTAGCGATGGAGTGTTTCTTCACACTATCAATATGTAGGGTTAAAGAATGATACACCTGTATAAATCCAAAAAGTTAGATAGCTAATCAGAAAGGCTGTCCATAACCAAATAGAAATGAGAAGATCAAAAGTAATTACCTTGCCTAGCTATTCATGAATTTTCTCCAGAATAATATTAGTACTAACAGCCTCCACCTTTGATGACAAGGACAAGTTGATCACATCGTCAACTTCAATGATCTTTATTCCTTGTTTCACATACTACTTTTTGGCTAGCTTCTCCTCAGCACCCGCAAAGACCTCAGCCAAGCATTTTCCCTTGTCCTTAGGTAGGTCTTTCTTATCCTTTTTAGGACCCTAGTCAGCTTTCTTCTATTTGACCTTGGGATCAGCTACTTTTCCTTTAGAAGACCTGTCTTGACCTTGATCAGAAATTTCGGACAGTTTCGAGGCGTTCTTCACCATGACCGTAATCTGTAACTCCAATGAAGAGAGAATCGAGCCTAACGAGCCTAGTAACTTCCCTTTACCTCTCTTCAAAGCCATTTTTTTTGTAAAATATAAAGGAAAAGGGATAAGAACTTGTGAAAATGAGTAACGACCACAAGAAAAAAATATGTAAAATACTCATTCTAACTCGAGGTGGAGTTGTCTTAATCAACCTCTAGAGCATGCCCTTTTTCTGCTCCTAGAATAACCTCAAGCTCTTTATAAGTAGGGTGACCTCAACTAGACCAAAGCTTATGAGCTAGTTAGGTGAAAGCAATTTTCTCTGAATAGTTGGCTTCGTACGCCCAACACTAATTTTTGATAAAAAAAGGACGACTAGATCAGGTTTTAAACTTCAAACAGCTACACAAGTTAAAAGATTATTTATTAATATTTATATTCAACACAAAAAATCAAATACACTATTTGGCTCTATTTGATGAATTTATGAAGAACAGGCTTAAATGCATAAGGCTTGGGACCATGCATGCTCATCTTAATCGGCGAAAACCACAAATCCTCGCCCACTTAAAACCACTTATCCTTCTAATTCTCATTGCAAGTAGGGTTACTAGTTACTAGTTACTAATTTGTTAGCCTTAGTACGGGCTTGGAGATAATAGAACCCAGGGTATTTGGTAGGCCCCTTTTTCAAAAGAAATAAATATTTGATTTTGCCAATGGTCGGTGGGGTTTGCTTAGCCATGGCCTAGATTACATACAATCCAGCAATAGTTCTCCAACCGTTTAAGTTCAGCTGGTATGGAGAAACTCTAAAACGATGGAATAGGGCAACAAAGTAAGTCTGTAGTGGTAACCTACCCCCAAGGAGAAACAACTCCTCACTGAAAGTCACCTCATCTCCCCTAAGGTAGCTGAGGATCTCATTGACCTTAGGACCTTAAAGGTGGCTAAATCAGGAATTTGATAAAGTTTCCTAAATACCCTCAAGTCAACCTTAGTAATGGTGGAAGGAAACCAATTAGCATTGAAGAGGCTACTCTCTCTGGTTAGATGAAAAGGGGGCTATTGATGGATTATTACGTTTTCACTCCTCGAATTTGTTTCTTCTTGCTCATCCCCTAACCCTTCTTCATCCTTATCATCATCAACCTCATTCCATTACTCTACGTACTTTACATTAAAGAAGCTTTGGGTATGTTACTTTAAGGAATTATTTCATAGCCATTAGGTATGGAGTTTAGGTTTAAGGTCATCGATTAATCAAATTGTTGGGCAACTTTAAGATTTTGGAGAACCTTCTAGTCTCCAATACTGGTCTATTCAGGGTCCATTGTTCCCTACACGTGGTCAGAAAACTATCATCTAAGACAACCACCTCAAGTTCTAATCTAATGTACTTAAGGGTGTTTGACCTAGGATCTAAGATGACTAATGGTTTTTCACTTTGAAGTCTAATATGCCTAAGTGTTAGCTTTCTTTAAAGGGATGATTCCGTGTACTCTAATGAGCTTAGCTCTAACCTTACGACAAAGTCAATTCCAAGCTTTAAGTTAGCCTCGGATGAACTTGTTGAAGAAGTGTCAAACTCACTCTTTAGGCTATTGAGAGTATCTCTCATATCAAATCTTTCAGATCTTGACATGATCAACCTAAGCAATATCAACACAGAGCTGGTCTGCTTAGAGTTTATTATATGTATAGTCATAACTATATTTGTAACAGGTCAGCTCAGTTAAGTATTATATTTATGCTCATCTAAAAAGTACAATCCCTAGCACGCAAGATTCTACCAGGTTAGATTCAATTATAAGCTAACAATTATATTGGCAACTACGTTTCTAGGGTTATGAGCTATAAGTCAAAATACAACACGTCTCTCAATCAAATAAGGAAAATCCTGAGTATTGGATCATTTAAAACTAAGTTCATTTGCCTAAAGTCGGCTTCAACATGTTTCCAACCAATTCTCCAAATTAGATTCTAACGTCCTATGGTAGCAAAAATAAGTTTGAGATGTAAGGAAATCGCAATAACATTTCTTCAAGCAACTTTCAGGCAATACATAGGTTTTTCATTTCAACACAAGCTTCCATTTTGACGATAAACAAAACTAGGCAAGTGTGATAATGAGATTTAGGAAAAGGAAAAACTTACTTAGATAGAGGATTTATGGATGAATGGAAGCAAATGCCAGATGTGCAACAGAACTTGACAACGAATAAGAAGGAAAGCTTTAAGAGAATAGCAGAAACATAGTGTATAAGGCTTAAGTTTGCAGGATATGTAAAAGTAAAACAGGGTAAAAGGAAAAACTAAAGCTTTTATACCAATTTTACCTACCTTTGATCTTCATATCAAGATTGATGACCCAAATGGTTCCACGACACCATTCATTGACGTAGTTATCCTGTGCTAAAGAGAAGACAGAGTAGACCATTGGCACGAAAATGTATGGCAGGGTAATGAAGGGTCCAAAGGGCAGTAATAGTTACTGCATTTATGCAAGTCAATTGTTAGCATGAAATTCAAAATGTCAAGCGGGCATGTTTTGACATCGCTGACACTTCATTTGAACTCCAAAGGTCACTATCGTGTTCGCATTCAGACACTAAATGAAGTTTGGTTCACCCATAACAGGGGGCTTGATATTTGAAAGAGCATCATGAATATTTACTAAGAAGGCTTTGTGGATCATGTTCAATTTGGTGTTTTGTTAAACCTGATGTTGTTCAGGAAATAATTAATTATTTCTTTAGATTTCAATGTAAATAATTAATTAATTTGTTTGATTGACTACCTGTCTGTCTTCTGTTCATGGAAAATTATTTAAAGGTTCATTCAATATTTCCTCACTTAATAATTAACAATTATAATAAATTAAAGATTTACAAATTTTATATACAGTAAGAACAAATACTATTCATGTATTTCAAATCAAATAAGGAAAAAAGAAAAAGAAAAATCCTATCCTAATTAATAAGTAAATCCTTCAAAGAAAGAAAATCTTGAGATCTTATATAGACTTTGAGGGAGAAGAAATATTAATATTATTCTTAAGTACCAAAAAGTTGAAAAAAGAGAGCTCTAATGAGAAAAAAAATTCTTCCGGAAATAAAACCTCAACTAGTAATAATAATAATAATCAAGTCAACCGTTCAAATATAATGTTTTCTCTCTTACTCTTTCTTTGTGTATGTAATTGTCACATATATGCATTGTTTTTTTAACTTATTTTCTAATTTACTTGAAACTTTTACGGTAATTTCAAGGTCAATTTCACGAGTGCGATCAGCACATTATATTCTCAAAACACAGTCGTTTTCATTTGCGTAGAATAATGAAGAAGAGAAATATGAGTTTGGAAAATAAAAGTGGTAAATTCACATAATATTAAATAATTAACTTAATCGTATAATAGTTCTAATAAATTAAGGATTTACAAATTTTATATCCAGTAAGAACAAGTACTATTCACGTATTTCAAATCAAATAAGGGGAAAAAAAGGGAAAATTCTACCCTAATTAATAAGTAATTCCTTCAAAGAAAGAAAATCTCGAGATCTTATATAGACTTTGAGGGAGAAGAAATATTAATATTATTCTTAAATATCAAAAAATTGAAAAAAAAAAGAGCTCTAATGAGAAAAAAAATCCTACCGCAAATAAAACCTCAACTAGTAATAATAATAATAATAATAATAATAATAATGATGATGATGATGATGATCAAGTCAACTGTTTAAATATAATGCTTTCTCTCTTACTCTTTTCCTTTGTGTTTGTAATTGTCACATATATGCATTGTTTTTTTAACTTATTTTCACATTTACTTCAAACTTTTACAGTAATTGCAAGGTCAATTTCACAAGTGCCATCAGCACATTATATTCTCAAAACACAGTCGTTTTCATTTGCGTAGAATAATGAAGAAGAGAAATATGAGTTTGGAAAATAAAAGTGGTAAATTCACATAATATTAAATAATTAACTTAATCGTATATCAACTATGTTTTCTCTGTTGTTGAATTCATGATGATTGAGTGTTGTAGGAAACTTGTTTTCTACCCAATAGGAAATAAAAGCAATATCGTGAAAAGACCACATCTCTCTCTCCATATGTCAAATACTAATTGCTTCTATTCTGATCAGGAAATCCATGCAGTTTTTCGCCTGTTTTTACTTGATCAGAACAGTGACCAGTTCTTGACTCTTTAAGGTTAATACTTTCTTTTTTCGTTTAGTTTGCACAAATTTTAAAATATTTTCATTTATGATCAGTATTTACATCCTAAATTTATAAATGATCAATATTTACAATTGTGTTAAAAAATGACTCCTACAATAAATTTTGAATAAAGATGTACTTATGACCAGTTTTTCACATGTAATATACTTTTTAGTACAAAAAAAAAAAACTTTTTGCTTGCTAGAAAATGGACTTTCCAATACGAAGAAAGTTTTTTGGTGCTCAAAGTATGCTTTCTAACACAAAAAAAAATTATTTTTATTAGAAAAAGTACTTTTTAGCACAAAGAAAGTTTGTTTGTAGAAAATTAGTTATAAAGATACTTTCGTTCAAAAAATTTTTAGTTAGCCATTTTTTAACACAATTACGAACAATGATTACTTTTGAATTTGGAGTGTAAATAGTGATCATAAATGAAAATTTTCCTAAAATTTTTAGGACTTAAATAAAGAAACATTAATTTTTCTAGTGATCTTGTCAACCGTAGCTAGATGCCATGGGAAGGAAAGAAGGTTTCATAAATTGAAGTATGAATGGGGTTTTGATCATTTCATCCCCACTTCAAAGACTTCAACGACGCTTTCAGTGGATACCCAGTGAAAGACACGTGTTTTTGGAGCAGAAGTCTTTGTTAAAGAAAGAAACATTGCCAAAGAAAAATGCATATCAATGATCAAAAACACATCTACAACCAGTTATATATAAGGGTGTTTGGAAGATTGAATACTTTTTAAAGTTCATAGCAGTATATTACCAATCAAACAAATTCACTGCTAGAGATCATTAATGGTATTGATTTTTTAATTATTAGGATATAAGAATGTACAATTAAATTCATGAGCTAATTAATAAATAAATTGGTTTATTTTTTTAGGATGATACAAATTCATCACAAGGGCCATGGAGAAAGAATAGACAATGCAACAAGGGATCGTCTTGTTTGAAGAGCTTGATTCCATTACAAACAGGAACATAAGATTGCTGATTCGTGGGATTTGAAGAGCTTATGCTGGCGAAACACAAACGGATGATAAAGGCAGATGCTTCTACTGATTTGACCAAAGACGTAGACAATGAGGGTTTTACCCTTGTCATCACTAGCAGACATTGTTCAGGCCCAAATACTACGAAGAAGGCTTCCTTCATCCTTACTCGAGGCCGCAAAAGAAAAAGAAAGTTTCAATGAAAGTATTCTTTTGGAATATTACAGGTATAATTGGTAACTCGTCATGCAAAATAGAACTCTGAAATTTCTGCGAATCCCATTTAATTTTCTCGATATTCTCTTTATAGCTGAACTAATGGTGCTTTTGGATGCTTTTCCTCCTATGCTCTAGCATTCTCATAATCTCCGATTTCTTATCCATAATATTAGGGATGCTTCGCTTGCCAATATAAGGATTTTAAATAACAATAAACCTGTGATCCTACAATTATTTCTTTCACAGCTCAACAGATTATGATTCAAGCACAACTTGATGGTTTGTCAAATTTCTTTCATCTATGCTTCCACCTCTCTACACCATTGCAAAGCTCTTTGGCATGATCTTTTAGGATTGTCAACATCTCTTCCTTAGCTTGTTCTTTGTGATTTTAACTAAGAGTGTGCAAAATCGAGCTCGATTTTGTTTTCATAGAAATTAAATTGAACCTGAAATAAATTAATTATGAAATCGAATCGAATTGAACAGAACCGAAAAATTTTTAATTTTTAGATATTTTTATAAGAATTCCTAAGCTATATAATAATTTTTAAAATTTATAATAACTTTTTTTTATTTTTATATGAATTTATGTAAATAATTATAAATTTTTTATATATTTTTATAAAAATGAGAGGTTTATATGAAATGTTACAATCAATTTTGATTCGGATTTAGTTAAAAATCAATCAGATCAATTAGCTCAAAACCAAACTTACTTTTATAACCGACTTGATCGAACCGAACAGTTCGATTTGATTTGGTTGATTATTTTTGCCTTACTTTAATTTTAATTATATGGAATATTAGTTGAATAGATCCCTTTGCTCCATCATTGTATAGAGTGTTCAATGAGAATTCTAATAGTATTTACATTGAAACTAATGGTGATCAAAAGTAGCAGTCAACAACGATTATAGCAGTCAGTGGCAATGTGGTAAATAGTTAAAGTGAAGTGGTAATGGATAAAAATGTAATTGCATCATATTCCCTAATGTACTAATCGTAAGTTGTACTATACTAAACAAAACGAACTGCTCAATCATCACCCTTAAAACTCCATCTGAAAGTCTTGTAATTGTTGTGCATACGATCACAATAGTAGCTGATTCTACAGCAACATTTTATTGTTTTCTTTGTTTTCGACTATGAGTTGACAATTGTTAGGCTCTTCAAATTGGGCTAGGTGAGTGTTGGGCTCAGGAACCTCTTTTAGGTAGCCCATTTCTTTCAACATGGATAGTTTACTGAATATTAGTTATTAGAAAACAATATTTGACCAGCTAAAATTTGTATATGGGTAAAAGTTTTTTTAGTTTAAAGGTTTAGTTTAATATTCTTATAAGTTTTAATGATTTTAAAAATACTCTTAAAATCCTAATTTATTAACAAATGATAAGTATGTCCTTATATAATAATAGTTATTTAAGAGAAATAAATAAATAAATAAATCTTTAAAATTTAAGAAAATTACGATATATTTATGTACAATACATTAATCAAATAAATAATATTATTATTTTATGTTACATTGATTACATTATAAATTTATATTTTTATTATTTTATTTATATTATAAATCTATACACATATATTTTATTTAAATTACAATATAATTTATTATAAAAATGCTGTAAAATACATAAATTTATAAATCTATATTGTATTAATAAATTAATATTTATTTATACTTTAATTAATTTAATTTCTAATAATTAAAAATGATAATTTATTTTTTTTAATTTCTCACAAGTAAGTACAATACTGTTTATATTTTAATTTAATTTCTTATAAGTAAATAAATACAATCATTTTATTAATATATTATTAGAATAATATTTTTGTTTATTTCAATGCATTTTATGTAAAATACATTATATTTTCTCAAATTTTAGAGATTTATTCGTTAATTTTTTAAATAACTATTTATATTGGAATATTATAGTCATTTGACAATAAATTGGGAGTTTTAAGGGTATTTTTAAGACCACAAAAACTTTTAAGCGTATTAGGTCACCTTTGGGAATAAAAGGGCTTTTATCTCTTATATATTTATTTATTTTTTTAACTTTGTCAAATGCCTTTTGTTTTGTTCTAATTTTTTCATGATTCCACTTTTAAAAATATAGAAGCTCAAAGAAAATCATAGAAAACCCATGAAAAAATTTGTGTTTATATTTATGTTAGTTTTATACTCAAATCATTTATAAATTGAAATTCCTTAACAAGTTCTTGAGAAAATATAATGTGAACCATGTAGATCAAGTTAAAGGATTACACTATCATGAATCTCTTGAGCATTTTTGTAATTTTTCCTTTAAACAAAACCATCGCTCTACAGATTTTATCATGCTATCACAGAGACCAGTAGAGTATGCTGATGGCAATCCACTAGCTCTTAAGGTGTTGGGTTCCTTCTTTCGTCCTAAGAGCAAAGAAGATTAGGAAAATGTATTGGACAATTTAAAATTGATTTTGAGCCTGATATTTATAGTGTTTTAAAGATCATTCACGACAAACTAAGCTGGTCAATGAAAAATATTTTTCTTGACATTGCATAGTTTTTCAAGGGATATGATAAAGACTACGTGAAATAAAATTTTGATGACCTTTATTCGACATATTGTGCATTGGATGTCCTAGTTGATAAATCACTTCTAAAAATATTAGACAACAGCATGTTAAAAATGCATGATTTATTACAAAAAATGGGTTGAAAAATTGTTTGCCAAGAATTAGAAGAGAAGCTAGGAAAACGTAACAGGTTGTGGGATCATAAGAATATTTATCATGTACTAAATAAAAATAAGTAATCAAGAGCCTGAATAGCTTTATTTACTTTCATTTTTTATACAAAAATTTGGATAAAGAATCAAATCGTATGTATTCTATTGACAGTATATAAGAATAATTTTCTATATTTCACCATATTTGCTTATTCATTATTCTTTCTTTTGTTTATTAGGGTATCGATTCAGTTAAAAGCATATTCTTGATCTGTCAAAAATAAAAGACAAAAATATAGATAGCCTTTGCAAAGACGATTACTCTAAGAATGCTAAAATTTTATTTGCCCGAGCATCGGAATGTGTCGAATATGAGATCAAAAGTTTATCTTTTTGAAGATCTTGAATATCTTTAAGATGAATTGAGATATCTTTATTGGCATGAATATTTTTTTAACAGATTACCAAATGATTTTAATCCGGGGAATCTTATTAGACTTCGCCTATCTTATAACAAAATTGAACAACTTTGCGAAGAAGAAAAGGTATTATATGTCACCTAATAAAATGTGCTTTTTATTTTAACTTTAATCGTGAGAATCTTTTATTTGAGTGATTATTTATATTATTTTACAGCAAGCTTTCAAGTTAAAATATATTAATTTTCATTGCTCACAATATCTCATTAAGATTCCAAACCCTTTGACACTGAATCTTTTGAATTGTGTGAAATTTCCTTGCATTCCTTCGTACATTCAGAATTTCAACAACATGTGATCTTGCATTTGAATGGCTGCAAAAATCTTAGTGTTTTCCACGCAACATTCATATTAGAGCTCCAATAGCCATTGATTTGTCCATAACTGTCAATCTCACAGAATTTCCAGAGATCTCAGGAAAAATAATGGAGCTAAATTTAAGCGGGACAACAATTGAAGGAGTTCCCTCATCAGTTGAGAGTCTAACTGATCTTAAAATTTTAGATATGAGCTCTTGTGCAAGGCTGAAGATTCTTCCAACTAGCATTCGTAAGTTGAAATCTCTTCAAGAGCTTTGGCTTCCTAACTGCTCAAAGCTTGAGAGTTTTCCAGAGATCTTAGAGAAAATGAAGCGTTGAACACTTATTGGATTACAATCCACAACGATTATGGAGTTACCATCTTCAATTGAAAATGTAGGACTAGAAGATTTGAATTTGACAGGTTGCTCCAAGCTTCATAATTTGCTTTGGCATCTGTGCAAGTAAATGAGCCATCACCCAAATACCACACTTCAACAGAAATTTAAACGAAATTGGATATCTTCATTTTTCTAGATGCAGAGGTTTTGTATTGCCTCCATTATCAAGTTTTTATTCTCTGGAAAAACTGACAATAGATTACTGTGATATGAAAGAAATACCGCAGCATATTGACTGTCTATCCTCTTTGAGATGGTTAAGTCTATAGGGAAATAACTTTGAAAGTTTGCCTACAAGTATCAAGCAACTGTCTAACCTGGATGATCTTATCTTGAGCAACTGCAATATGCTTTAATCATTGCCAGAGCTTCCACTAGGTCTACATTGTCTACAATCAACGAATTGCAAGCAGCTCCAATCGTTACCAGAGCTTCCGTAACGTTTGGATGAATAAGATACATCCATCCTGGATAAATTATTCAAACAACGTGACAAGGAGCTCAGAGATCGTAACATTTCAGACTTCGCTACTTGCACGAAATTAAACGAAAACACAAACAACAACGTTTTGGCAGATTCACAAGTAAGGATTCAACATATGGCAACTACATCTCTGAGAAAATTCTATGAACAGGTTCGTAACATTCTCTTTATATATCTGTCTTCTGCTTATATCATATCATAATTCGTGATTTTTAAATTACCGGTAGATAGTTATTTTCCAGATGGTTTCAGCATTAGTTTACCTGGAAATAGAATTCCTGAGTGTTTCAGCAATCAAAGTTTAGGATCTTCAATAACTATTCAACTGCCATAGCTTTGCTGTAACAAAAGCTTCATTGGATTTACTCTTTGTGTTGTTATTGCAATTGAAGATGTTTCTGAGCCTGGTGTGTATATTGGAGTCCAATGTAGTTACGGTTTTAAAACCATGAAAGTTGGTTGGTTACAACGCAGATCTTGGATTATGACATCTGACGACTACAAAATTTACACTGATCATGTCTGTCTGGAATTTGATCCTTGTTTACCTGATTTAGACCACCATACATCCTTCTCACTTGATTTCTCCCTTGTCCACGGAGAAGGAGTAGAGGTGAAATGTTGCGGGGGTATGTCCAGTATATGCACATTCTATTGAGACAAAACCCAGCACTTTTATTGTAAGTATCGTACCACCAACTGAGGAGGAATGCAGGAAATTGCATAATGAATTCCAATAGAAGGCCAGCAGAAGCACAACGGTCCTCAGCAACACAGCTCCTTTCTTTCTGAAATATTTCATTGCTTAGGGCTTGACTTTAATTGTCTGTGGAGATCCGAATAACTTCAGGTACGTACGTTTGGTCATTTTAATTATAGTGCATTGATTATAGCTTTTCTGATTCAATTTATCAAAGTACTTCAAGGTTAATTTGTTTCTACCCCTTGATAGTTGTTGAAGGTACGATTAACTTGAGGCAACTAACTGGAATTATAAACGAAAGAAAGCCCAAGAGAATTTGCAGAGATCTAACTAACACTCCATAATGCTCTATTACATTCTTCTTGAATTTGAACTTTTTGCAGTGTTTGTCAATTACTGTTCTCTTAATCTGCAAATTTAATAGAAAAAGTTTACTTTCCCATTGCCGAATTACAAATATACAAAAATCACTGTTCTTTCCAATCATATTGAACAAAGAAACTCTTCTAAATTACTAAACAGAAAACGTAACCAGAACATTTACGCTATATAAATTTGGAATAACCATTTTCAGCTGGATTACGGAATTGAAAATTCAGATATAAAATTAAGGTAGCTTCATCTTCTTATACAGTTTGCATATTAACAAGAACATGATTACACTAAAAACATAACTTTTATTTTATTTGTGAATCAACTTCTTTGAACAAGCTTGATTTCCCTGCTCTGTTTAATTTAAGGTTGTGGTTTATTATGACATGTAATATCTTTTCTTTTTTTTTTTTTAAATCCCTACATTTTCTTGCTTTTTGAATTTAATTCTCTACTTTAAGAAAGTCTATCTCTTTCAACTGATGAAGAAGACTCAAGATCATGATGTTGTTAATGGAGGCACCAAAACTCTTGTGTAGACTCATGATCGCTTGCAGAACAATAGGTTTGTATCTTGAATTGAATTCATTCTTTATCGCAATACATCCTTGTTTGGCTATGCTCTCAGTTTAAGGACAAAATCTTCAAAATGAGGACATCCATTGAGAAATTTATGTCACAAATGAAACTGCGTATAATGTAGCCGATAGTCATAGCAAAAATTCATACAGAGATATCTTATTGTATTCATCACTCGAGAATTAATGATTGTTATATGTGTTGCAGGAGTTTGATGTACCACATCAATTCAGCATTTCTTTTTCTGGAAGTGAAATTCCAGATTGCTTCAGCTATGAAAGTTCGGGATTTTCATTGTTTCAGTGTTTAAGATAATTAATCAATTGAAGATTCGCATTCAAGGAGTAAAAAAGAGAGTCCCCAAATGAAAGGCTTTCCTAATTGATTTTGAATTTCATTTCCATCTGCTTTGTTTTGAGATGTCATTGCATGGATCTCTGCTTGAATGAATGAATCAATTTTGTTGTTTGAAAATGCTTCCAAATACTCGTAATTGAAAAAAATGTAGCAATTACTTTTATTATGCACGAACAGAGCACTCTGTTTAGGGAACAAATGAATATTAAAAAATAAATTGCTAGCAATTGGCTTGTAAATTAATTTAATTAATTTTTTATGATACCAATTCATAATTTTTGATTAAATTTTCATAAGCATGATGCTGACAATGAATTTAAAAGTCAGTACTGGGAAAACCAAGATTTTGCTTAATAACAGCAATTAATACTTCCAAGAAAATAGTAAAGTAGTTATATTTTCAAATAAAGAAGATCATAAAATAAATCATGACTGAAACGAGTTGCGAACGAAATATTTTTAATTTAAAATTTAAAATTCAATCAACAAAAATTTTCCAATTATAATTTTTAATCAAAATGTTACTTTACGTTTTTTAACCTAAAATTAAAAATCGGGCAATACAATACTTGATTCTCAATGAGAAAATTGAACAGCGATTTTTCAAAATTGAAGATCCAATCAAACCCAATTGATCGGTCAAATTTCATTTTCCAGTTGTCGGTATTTTTTTCTCCATTGTATATTTAATTTAAAAAACCAAGCAAAGAACTAAAGACCTGTCAAATCACAAATAAAATGAAAACCAAAAAAAAAAAATTAATTTGCTTCATCAATTCTTCCAATTGCAACTAAATTTTTTAATGATCAATGATGCTAAGCTATTTATCATTAGCTTGGAGATTGCATGCTTAAAAAAATTATGATGAAGTACTATTAAAAAAGTTCCTTTGTATTTATCGTATTGGAGTTTAATTTTGAAAATATAACAACTAAAATACCTGATAATTAAATGACTTTGACAATTATTATTTAAAACATCCTTTTGTATTGGCTAATAACTCATTTTATTTAATTATTTTTGATAATTAACTGCAAAGAATTTTGGGATATTATGTTCACGGGAATTGCTGATCTACTGCTAACAAAAAGTTCAACATTAATTAGATGCAAGTAATTTGGATTTAGTTAAGAATAAAATTAAACACTTCTGAATCAATTAACTACAACCAGGATGTGTGAGTTGTACTTACAAATATCATGATTTAAATACTAAAATTACTCCAAGAGAAAGTTCTGAAGAGCTAACTTTTTAAATGATAAACGATGCATTTGGTTTTCCCGTATTACCATATTTCTTTACCTTGCCCTTTATCATAAGGTTTTAAAATCTAGAGAGATAAGTGTTGTACATGTATTCATATGTTCAAGACCCATACATGAACTTTAGCTTATATACAAGAACAGAATCAGATAAAATACAAGCTTTATTACAATTTGGTGCAATTTGGGTTTGCATGCAGTGTTTATTAATTCATGTTAAATACAAAAAATATAGTATTTTGATCCAGAATGAATATAGACCTATTTGTTAATAATTATGTCAAGAAATCCAAACACTAATCCTGTATGAATGTTAAACGAGATGAGTAGATTGTTCTTCTCTATTTGTTTATTGATGTTACTGCTTCAGTTCAGGCTTGGAGAATATTTAAAAAATAATAATATATAATTCACCAACTATGACCAATTAACTACACCCTCCCTTTTTCCCTGTACTCGATTTAGTTTTGTTTACAAATCGAAGCAACAAAATTTTGCCTTTGTACTGACAATTGTCAATCTTTGTTGTTTGCTTCTTAATTAGTTTTAAACCATTTTTTGGATATGGGAAGACTATTATTAGAATTCCTTTACTGAATATATTTAGAATATATTTGGTATTTTTGATCACTTTAATTTGAAAGTAAAGTTAAAAAAATTTTTTTAGTAAAATTAAGTTTTTGTGAGACTCACCAATTTTCTTATTAATACTTAAAATTTAGAGCTCACTTTTACAACAGATGTAGTTTTAAAGCTATAGTATTTTAATTCCAAATATACCTCAGAGTGGATATTTATTAAAAGTAATTGATTTGTGTGCATGTATATTTTGATTTATTGTTCTTTTTTGTCTGATTTTAATTCAATTTCAGTCAATTTGTTGTTTTAAATATGTTTAAAAACTTGGCAATTATAACATTAAGTTAAAAAAATAACCAATTAAAACAAGAAAAAATTTAAGTTATAAATCTGAAAAAGGAAAAATGAAAACAACTCTTCCATCCAAGAATTGATCCTGTGAAAGCAGTAATTCATACTCATTGCATTAGTTAGCAGTTGTTAGGCTCTTTAGTTTGGGCAAGGTGAGTATTGGGCTCTTGGACCTCTGTTAGGTGTTTGCTTGACTCCAATGGCGTAGGCAACCCATTCTTTCACATGATGGAGAGTTTAATTATTGAATGTTAGTTGTTAGAAAACTATATTTTTGACCGGCAAGGATTTACTTATTAGACTTTGTCAAATGCTTTTTTTATTTTTTTTCTAATTTTTTTCATGATTGCACTATATGTCAAAAAAGTATAGAAGATAGAAATCATAAAGCAAAGTTCTAAAAAGATCATAGAAAACCTTTGAGAAAATTTACAGTTTTTCTTTATATTCTTCCTTTCATGTTACTGTATTCTGCGGTCCAAATAATAAGTTTTAACTGGAATAAGGCTCCTTTATCTTTACAAATTTTTTTAAATCAAATGTTTTATCACGAAAGGATTCCTTAATGTCTTTTTACTATTTACTTCACATATTTGATAGAACTTTGCCGGCCTCCATTGAAATCCTTTTCTTAATATCTTTTACTATTTTCCGTAAGCTTTTCTATAGTTCTGTTGTCAAATTTTCTTTCGTCGCTTTTTTCTTTTTTTTTTTTTTTTAACTTTTTGGTTTTTTGATTGAATAAAAGATATGGACACCTATAATATTTGCTCCTTTCTATTTATTCTCTGCGTTCCCTTTTCTTTCAATACTTACTCAATAAAAGGTGATTGGTGTGAGAATGTGTTACGGAAATCTCTATGAAAACTGGTAGAGGTTTTTCTACTCTCAGGTTGAAAATAATTATGCATTGAACCTGCAGCCTTTAGCTTATACATAGGGTGAGAGTAGGGACTTCTTCTCGTGTAAAAGCACTAAAATGACCCATTCTATTATGAGTTAATGCATACTTGTTCCAAAACATTATCCTCTGACTATAGTTGTATCAAAATGACTTGTTAACAAATGGGATATCACAAATAAATATATATAAGATATATGCTCCAATTATATTTGACATTAGTATTAGTTATAGGTTAATCCAATTAAACTGAAAATCAAAGGAATGATTATGCTAGTCCACTAAATGTGAAAATAAATTCAACACTCATTACATCAGAATTCATGATTTTCAACATACGGGAAATTGCTACACCATATGGAGTCAACTTTTGCGTACCTGGAAGTGAAATTCCTGGGTGGTTCAGCAATCAACGTTCAGGATCTTCGAATAAGCATTTTTCAATTAGGAAATACCGCATTTTGTAGGAATCAAATGTAAATACAATGGCATCTCAGACCAAATCAAATTACTAAAAAAATTATTGCATTGACAAAGTGTAGTTGATTCCTAAAATTAAAAAGTCCAGTTGTTTACATTGACAATCAATAAAGAAATTAATCACAGAACTTGTATATGATTCTTTTTTATACTCCTGAGATTATTATTGACATTCTTTACCATTCATTCTTGTAGGTTATGGCAACATACTTTAATGTTTTCAACAAAACATTATGATGTCGTGGAGTTTATGGTTGTGGCAAACTGGGAAAATGTTGAATATACCCTGCTTTGCCTAATACTTTATCATCTCCGCTTGATACTTAAAGGATAACTTTTAATCATAATGAAAATGAAAATAAGGGGTGATAGAGTATTAATGAAAATTTAAGAGAATAATGGAATATTAGATCTAAAAGTAAAGGGTATCAAACATGCTCTTTAACAAAATATTTTGAACATGTTAAATTGGGTACTTTTATGATGTAATTTATGTGTTTTTTCGAATGTTGTAATTTATGTAAGTTTGTAAAGTAAGAGATGAAATTATTATATAAGCTTTTAAGTAAATTCATTTATAAGTTGATGTGACGGTGTTGTATTACTACCATAAATTAATGAATTTAAAAGCATAAATTTTATTAAAATAAGCACAATTAAAAAACAAAATTAATGACATGAATTTTATTAATATAAAAAGTAGATAAATTCAAAAACTTAATATTATAAAATTAGGGCTAAAGGAGTAATTAAAGTTGTATATTAAAGTTTAACAAGTTTTAATTTTAATTATAAAACCACGGCCGTGGAGGTTTTGTTGCATTTGATGATTTTCTTATTTAAGTTAGTTAACTAGTAGTAGGGTATTTGAAAAATTGTCATCTCAATCTTCAACCCCAACAACATAAATAAGTCAATTAACCAATGATAAAGCTCTAGGACAAAAGTCATGCATACGTATATAGTAAATAGAGAAAAATTTAATTATATAAATCAATGTGCTGCGGTTATATGCATGATATTTTTACAAGAACAAACAAATAAGCAAAAATAAATTATATTAATTATATGTGACAGTAATTTAACTTTGACACGCTAAATTATATGAAAAAATTTAATAAGAATTTTTGTTGGTAATATTATTATAAGTAAATAAAGGACACTGATTAATTTAAGTTTCAGAGTCCTCTAAAGTCATCTACACCCTTATATTGTAAGTCTTATTATAGAAAAATGATCTGATCTCATACAAAATTTCCTCTAATATGCATAGACTTGTCAATTCAAATCTCCGTGTAAGGGCAAAAGTCAGTTCAAAAAGAAAATGATACATGCATATGCATTAATTAATATATAATTGTCTAATCACATAATGTTAAATTATTTTTTAAATCATATGCATATGCAAACGTAAAAATACCAATTATTTTTTTATTTTTGGACTAATTGCTGACTATTTCAAATATACATTCATTTTATTGTTAAATTTTGTTTGTTAACTATTAATTTTTTTTAGTTCTGACCTGATTTTCTTTTAACTGAAAAATCAAAAGGTATTTTGCACATTTGATATCTGATTTTATTAATTGTTCGAGCTTCAAACCTTAACTATTAATAAAATGGATTACATGAATGAGTTCATATTTATATAATGATGCAGTTGGATAGCGAAAGTAGAAATATAATAACTTTACAAAGATCTGAGTACAACACCGATCTTTCGATCCAGACATTTTCGAAAGACCAGTAACTCTCTCAACTCAAAATAATTCGGTGAACATCACTTGATTCAATCCGTAACCCATTCCAACAGGAGGAGTGAAAGAAAGGTAAACTAGATTTTTTGATATAGTCAATTAATTAACATTCAAATGCTTTTGATTTTTCTATATACATACTGACAAGCTGATAAATAACAAACGAAATCAATGTGTGAGAAGGATATATAATACATCGCAAGCTTGCCCAATGCATTGTAAAACGATCCAAGGACACGTCGCTGAATTTTGCTAAAAATAGTACGAAAGAATTAAGCTCAAACAGTAAAGAGAACAAATCAAATTAATTACGTTCACCAATCAATAATAAATTCCTGCAACTTCTAATTTGCTTATTACACATTTGGACAACAGATACAATACACTGATACTATTAATAATAATTGATACTGGAAATATACATAAATGGCTCTGATGTTAAATTCAGTCGTGGTGCTCTTGTCAAGCGAGCTTGTAATATGGGGTGGCCTTGGGGGTGTTTTATAATTCCTAGTGTCGTTTTCTTCAAATTCTCGATTGAGGAGGAAATTTATATGGTGATGGGTTATCAACTACTGGCCTTTTCCTCTACAAATTCAGATAATATTATTTTAATAAAAACATAATTTCATATATATGAGGCTTATATAATAATATTATATCAATTTGTATCTCACAATTTATGAAAAATAATATAAAAATATATATAAATATAATAAAAAAATTTATTGATAGTATTATTATAAATAGATAAAGTAAACTGATTAACTTGAAGTCAAGGAGGCTTCTAAATTCAAGCCAACTTAGCTACTTGACTTCATTTAATTTCTAAGTCGAGGCTGCTTGTGCGTTTGTGCGTATGGGGTGTTGTAGTAGTGGAGCGAGAGTAGGGTAATGTTTTTTTTTTTTTTTTTTTTTTTTTCACTTTTCATGTTATTTTGTTTTGTACTGAATCCCCATACACACTGATTAACTTGAAGTTGTGGAGTCCTTTAAAGTCAACTATTATCATACAAAACTGATCTATCAATTCAACAAAGGTTGATTTTGTGTGAGGATTATGTATAAATTTACTGCTATAATTATATTATTTTAATAAAAATAAAAAATCAATGTAACTTTAAAACAAATAATTTAATTAATATATATCTATACGATGTTGTTTCATTAATTTGTATCTTATAATTTATATGAAGATTTTTTCTAAGTTAATTAAGACAGTAGACCAGGAAAAAATGAGTCTTTTTCATTTTAATATACCTGAAATATACCAATTTTTTTCTTATTTTTGGACTAATTGCTGACTATTTCAAATATACCATCTATTTTTTCTTTTTGCTAACTATTAATATTTAGTTCCGGCTTGATTTATATTAATTGAAAAAAAAGGCATTTTACACCCGAGACTTGATAGCTAAATTTCGTGATTGAGGATTGGTATGAGTGAGTTTATATAATAGATTTATTTTATGTATGTATAAAATAACAAAATGGGATAGCTGAAGTGGAAATAAAATAATATATCTCTGAGGAAGGCCTTGGAGAGGGATGTTACTAAAAGAGAAGGGCAAGAATTACAAAAGAAGTTAAGCTCAAAAAGCAAAGACAACAAATCAAATAAATTACATTCACCAATCAACAATGAACTTATGCAATTATTAATTACCTTATTACACATTTAGTCAACAGATATAATACAATAATGCTATTAATAATAACTGATACTGGAAAAATAAATAAATGGCTCTGATTAAATTCACTCGTGGAGCCCTTTGATGTAGACTTGTTTAACTTTCGAAGTCAAGCTAACTTAAATGAGGCGGTCATTCTCGGAGTGTGTTTCTGTCTTCTCGATTTTGTTTTGTTAGGCAACCGATTGACAAGGAAATTTATATGGTGATGAATAGCAACTATTGGCCATTCGCTCTACTGATTCAAATAATATTGTTTCAATAAAATAATGAAATCAATCAATTAATGAAAATCAATAATTTTGATGTATAATAGGTTTATACAATAATATTATATCAATTTATATCTCATAATTTATATAAAAAATTATTTTTGAGAATTAGGACTATGAACATTATTTTTATACTGGTTATAACAAAAATATCTAATAAAAACAAACTTACGAAGATAGCAGGGTAGATTAGTTCTTATAAGATTTTTTTTCTTTAGAAATAATCTCATAGTATGGATAATTTTGACAAAATAAGTTATTTATATTTCAACAAATGGGAAAAATAACAATTACTTTCCTTATCTTTGGACTGCTTTCTAATTGCTTCGAATATACTATTTATTTTACTGTTAAATTTTTTCGTTAATTATTGATTTTTTAGGCCGGGCCAAACTTTCTTTTGATTGAAAAAGAAATAGAAAAGGGCAATATTAGACTTGACAGCTAGATTTAACATTTAAGGATTCGAATTAACTTTAATTATTGATAAAATAAATTAGTACGAGTAAGTAATATATCATAATTGGTGCACATAGAGTTTTTAATGTATAAATAATGAAAGAAATTTACCAGACAAATATGGTTTATCCTCAGGTCCTTTAAATAGTACACCAGATTACATCATTATATTATGGTAGTCTTTATTACTGCAGTTTTGCTAAATCGTAGTGTGGGGAATATCATTACATTGTAGTAGTATTGCGAGATACTGTAAATCAAGTGATAAAGCATGGACTATAATAGACAATAACTTACATATTTTTCTCATAATTGTAGAAACTTCAAAGATATAACGTCTTAATATATCATAAAAATAATAAAATTGTTTATTGTAGAATAACTTGTTAGTTTGTTTTACACGTTAATTCGACTGCAGAGCCGAGCTCCAAGGTAGACCAATGAATTGCAGAATAACTGGTCCAAACAGCCTACCACTGTTGTTTCATGACTACAATATTATTTTTATTTTCAAAT
Source organism: Azadirachta indica (assembly GCA_022749755.1). Lineage (NCBI taxonomy): Eukaryota > Viridiplantae > Streptophyta > Magnoliopsida > Sapindales > Meliaceae > Azadirachta > Azadirachta indica. The sequence goes on along the minus strand of CM040441.1, from coordinate 4,797,708 downwards.
TCTCCAATAATATAGTGCAAGAGCTGAATATTTCACAATTGCTAACAACTATTTGCTGAACAATTTATTGTAATATTTTATTTAAGATAATTATCAATTGTGCAGTGCAAAAGAAACATGTGAGGAGTGGAGGTCTCTTAAATACAGAAAATCCTATATTAATTTAAAAATTATTAGACTACAGCAATTTTTTTTATCCAACACGCTTTAAAGTTAACCGATGCTACATACTTTATTTAATGGAACTCGAACTTATCATGAAATTTATATTCACAACTTACGCAATTTTTTTTTTTCACCTATATATACATGAATCTATTCAGTTTTAGATTGAGTCAAACACCATCTAATTTTGCTAATTTAATAAATAACACTTAATAACAATGCACAAGCTTGTTCTTAACAATGATTATGATTATTAATTGCATATAAAAAATTATTTAGATAACAAGTGAAATCAATATGACGTTAAGAGACCACAAAATTTCTTGCAAATGATTGTGATAATAATTAATAAGATCTATGCATAAATTTGGGTTGTCTTACAAATTTGGTTGCAGTGCCAAAATACAAGCCGTTTTGGTCACACTGTTGCTCTGAGCAATTTGCCTATTTCGAAAAAAGAATATTGCAATTACCATAATTGAAATATATATTGCTCCTAAAACAGAAGAAACAATTAAAAGTCATTTTTTCTTTAAAGACTGTTTCTGTGAAGTGAAAGATGTGCAAGATGGCAATCCTTTAACATTACCACCTTTGTTGCCTTGTAATGTTTGCATTGGAGCATTTGAAAAGCTTTGCTATTAGGAGTAGGACCTTGTAAGTTATTATAGGATATGTCAATCCATGATAGGGCATGCATTCCTTCAAAGCATCTTGGAATTAAACTAGAAAAGTTGTTATGGGAAAGATTCAAATTCTCCACACTCTCCAAATTAAATATTTGAGGTTGTGTATCTCATATAAAAAAATTATGACCCAAATCTAACTCTGAAAAATGAACCATTTTTTCTAACTCAGTTGAAATTTCTTGGCTAAATCAATTATTGCTGAAGTTTAAGTAGTGCAACTTCAATAAGTAGCCCACATCTTTTGGGATTGAGTCTCTTAATTTATTTACAGACAAGTCAAGGTACTCAAGTTCAGTGAGAAGGCTAAGTGCTCGAGGTACATGTCCACATTGATTTTCTCTAAAAATGAGCTTGTTTAGAGTAGATAACTTTCTAAGTTCTAGCGGAATTTCTCCTACAATATGATTTGAAGAAAGATCAAATTCACGTTGTCGAGATGAATTTCCAATCTTAGATGTAATGTTTCTAGTGATATTATTCGTCGAAGCATTCAAAGTTTCTAACCTTTAAAAATTTTCCCAAATAGAAGAAACTTCACCACAAAAGTTGTTGCTGAAATCTAGGAAATTTAAGTTTGGATATGTGCCAAAAACTTCAGAAATGTTTTTGCTCAAATGGTTCTGCTCCAGACGTAATCTGACTACAGTTGTGCAATTTCTTAAATCTTCAGGGATTCGACTGATAAAGTGGTTATTACTAATAGTAAGTATCTTTAATGGTCCACTTCGGCAAATTCTAGATGCTCTGAATTCACTACTTTAGCCATTCCAAACCCTTCAATTGGGTTCATTTTACAGAATCATCAGCAGAATTAATAAAATCTAAGGAATTAAGATATCCTCTTCATACTTAAAATTAAAGAGAGACTAATTAACTTTAAAAAATGACAAATAATTATTTGAATTTCTTACAGAGCCTGGTACGAAGGAAGAAAACTCAGGATCTTCATTAAATGTCGTGCAGAACCTCATATAAGGATCACAAGACAAGTAAAGATTCTTGACAAGAACAGCATCTGAATCTTCTTCTAGCTTCAATGAAATTGAATTTGTTTCACTTCCATGTCTGTTTCTTTCGTAAAGCCTTCCGCAAAGATCTTGAATATCACCCGTTTTCCTTATTTTTTTTCACCGTTGCTCGGCATTGTTGCTCTGCTTTGCTCGCTTCTCTCTTTTGCTTAATGACTGTGTTATGAGTTTTCTATCTGATTTGAGTTTCTATTTCTATATGCATGGCATTTGTATTTGGGGAATTAAAAAAAAAAGACACATTATTGTGCTCGAAGAGTCAGCAGTGACGATTTCGTAAGTATAATTTTGTTTTCCTTGCCGGCTGCTTAATTTTTTATAAACTATGAATTCGATGTTTTAACAATTTTACTATTTATGCCCAAAGATGGTGCTTTTATGTTTTTTCTCCAATTTGAGTTGCTAGTTATGTGTACATTGTATTTGTGTTTTTTAAAATATCTTTTTGTTTTTTATTTAAATTGTGGTGGTTAATTGGTAAAAATTTTTAAAATGCAATGCAACCTCAGCCTTCCATTTAAAGTTATACTACGTGTTAATGAATTCTTGAAAGTTTAGGATTGAAAAGATTAGGATTATAGGACTTCGATTCAGTCTTGATCTTTTCTATCCTAAACTTTCAAAGATCTATTGACACGTGATATATCTTAAAATGAAAGATTAATATTGTATTTTAAAAACCATTATTAATTAATTTTAAATTATTTTTTATCTTTCAGTACAATAAATCTGGCGGCTAATCGGTAAAAGTTTTTAAAATGTAATCTCAATTTTTCATTTTAAGTCATGCTATGTATCAATTGATCCTTGAAAGTTCAAGATAAAAAAGATCAAAACTGGATCAAAATCCTTCCAACCCAAAATAAGGTTTTTCAATGAGCTCATTTATTTTCTCTCCTCCAAAGGGAATTGATACTACGTTTCCGAAATATCCCTGCATCATCTATTTTGATTTTTCATTGTCTTCTTGGCTTAACCTAGATCTTCCGTCAACACCAATACCCATTTTAGAAACTTTTTCGTTGCTTGAACCATAACATTTTGCTACCATTTTCCATAAATAAGCACACGATTCAAATTTTGTCCTCTTAGATCAGTGGCACCGGCGAGTGCATTAATTTCATTGATTTTGTCATTTGTGATATAGCATATGCGACTTATGTTATGATCATCGCTGGCCTGTTGGGGTTTTGTCGAAGGTGGCGGCAGATTTGAGATCGGCATGTACATGGCATCCACGGTGGGGTTGATGCTGCTGCACCGTTTAAGGTTTAGCAGAGATTGGCGAAAGCATGGAGGTAAAGAACGTGGCTTGCACTGAGCAATCTCGGTCCAGGAAATAAGAAACAAATTGGTGGAGTACAAGTATGCAATTCGGTTATCAAAGTTGCATGCCACCACAACACCGCCGCATTGCCTGTAAATTTGTGTTTCAAACTCCACGTTATAGAAATTGAACAGGCAAAATTGATTATTCTGTGAAATCATTTCTCATTGATAATAACTTCCGCCAAGGACTTCTTAAGGACACCAACAAAGGACACAAAGTTATTATTATGATATGGTTATGGCTTCTTGTAGCGGAAGAACAAGCCGGTGTCTACCGGAGGAAGAAGCAAATCAATATTGGAGAACGGCAGCCAATGCTCTTGCAATTGAGAGGCTACTGCTACAACTTCTTTTTTGCTCACTATCACTGTGAATTCTCCTTTCATAACCATTTTGGTCGTGGGATTTCTCACTTTCTTTTTAGTGAGTAGATTGTGTGGAGATGGATTTGTGAACTAGTGTGGAAATTTACGGCAAAAGTTTGGAGAATTTAATAATATTGTCAATTGAGAGAGTTACTGGAAACTGCTCCTAATTATTTAATTTATTTGGTTAGTTTTTACAAGTACCTACATTCTTGTGGTAAGATCTGAAAAAATTTTAATTTTTTAGGAGTCATTAATTTTTGTAAGGGTTGGGTTTCTTAAAAGTCATCAAGGCATAAGCAAGACTATAAAGTATTGTCAAATGTATAATTTTGTTTTAAGAATTTAAAAATTACCCATTTACCTATTATTTAATGTCAGTGATGTATTCAAAATAGATGGTTATTGTATTGTTGGACTCTAAACTTCTCAATCTAAACAACAATATGTGTAATTTTGAGAAATACAAGACAGAATTAAAAGGTCAATGCTTATTTTGAGCACAACCCAATTAAACAAATTAAAGGTTAAATGAATAATTTTTAAACTACTAGGAATAAAAATTTACACTAAATTATATTTGAAGGATCTAGTAATCTTTTTCTCATCAAATTATTCAATAATGATACATAATCAATAATTTAAGTTTAATTACATAATCACATATTTATTATGCTGTATCTTCAATTCCAAAGCTAACTAATGACTTAAAAATGTTTCAATTATTATTGTTTGATGAAATAAATTGTAGCATTAGACATAATTACCTATTCTTTTTGAGATTAAACTTAAATTTTCTAAGTTTTTTGTTAGGTTTCTTATTCTGCACAAGTTATTAGTAATTAAACTCTATATATGTTAGTTTTCTAGTGATTTTAGGATTCGTTAATCGTCAAAAGCCAACTAAAAAATATAGATTTTGTTGAAAATTGAACTTGATTTGGCCTAAAATATAAATTGAGCTTGTAAGTTGGGTTTAGAAATAGTACGGCATAATTTCTAAAAATTTATAAAGAAATATCTAGATATCTAATAATAAAAATTAAATATTTTAAGAAATATTTAGATAATTGTAATAAATATTTAGATATTTATAGTAAATGTTGGGATATTATTATGAATATTTTAAAAGAAGTTTTATAGTAATTAGATTAGATGTGTTAACATAATTTTAACCATATGTTAAGGAGGTGAGATATTATAGATAGGGTTGAGTTCTTATATTTTATGTCAAATTAAAAAAATTAGAAATCAATAAGATTGTGAGTTTCTCTCTTTTTCCTTATCCATAATTATTTCTAACAAAGTTATCTTCTTTTATAATCTAAGCCCTCTACTTTCCAACATATCTTCTTTTGTAATCTAAGCACTTCACCTTCCAACAAATTTGCTAGTCTACAACTCAGAGGAAAGAAGAATTTTTAGAAACAAGAAGTTGGACAAGGTAAGAATCCTTTCATACTTAGAGATTTATTTCCTTAAGGAATACGGAAACAAAATTCTTCTTAGGACTAGGGTTTATGATTTTCATATAAATGAAAAATATTTTTTAGAATTTGTGAAACCTCAAATACATGAAAACTAGTCAAAGAAAGCTCGTCCATAAGCATGACTTTTGTTTTCTAAGTTCATCTTTTTTCTTATACTTTAATTGAGAATAACTTAATGTGAATTATTTGTGTATGATTCCTATTATAATAAACTTAAGAATTTAGATCTTTTAAGTGTTGTGAGGATATTTATTTTGTACTTTTTGGGAGAGGAAACTTGATTTTCTTTGGGGCAAGAAACCATGTTCATTAAAGGAAATTCAACAACATCAAAAGCGAGAGGATCTCACAAAACAAGGCTATCTAAAAGAATCCTACACCACAGTGGCAACAACAAAGAAGGAATCTTTGATTTGTATAAGTACAATGGTGTTTGTATCATCTTATTGTTTTCGTGGATTAGATAAGTCCATTTGTGTTTCTATCATCTTATCTCTTAGCGGATTGTTTATTTCTAAACGTGGCCTCGTGATGTAGGATAGATTGTTTTTCTGTAAACATGGCTTCTTGATGTAGGATTAGGAAATCCGAATCACGTTAAAATACTGTATCTTTATTTCATTAATTGTGTCACGTTGATATAATTAATTAAGAAATTAATTAATGTTAGTTAACAATTAATTTAATTAATTAAAATTGATAATCAGCCTATGAATCTTTCATTTTTCATTAATTATAGTATACGAGTCTAACAATCATTTTGTAATTAGAAAATATCACTTTGTCATGTCTAAATTCTTGGAGCTGAAGATTCTAGTCCATTGAAGTTAGGAACGCGATTTTGTGAAAATCTTAGTTTTATAGAAAGTTTGTGGAAACCAAAATACCCGAAATTCATTTTTTTAAAATTACAAAATAAAATTAGTTTGGTTAGATTTGAACCTATGACCTTATTAAAAAAGACCGATACCTCACCACTACACTTAACAAATTTTAATAATATTTTTTTCAATCTATAGTCTATTAACGTTTTGAAAATACATATATAATAATCCATATAATAATTAAATTGTTTTGTTATTACAAAAACATTTATAATTAAAAAATAATTTTATAATCCTTAAAATTCTATATAATAACTTAAATTTAAAATTATTATTATCATTAAATTATAAAATTTTAAAAAACTATTGTCATTATTCATATTTTTTAAATAAAATAAATTATTTTATTTAACAATTATTTAAGGATAATTTTAAAAATTATTAGTGCTAATAATAATTTTAGAATAATTTTATGTTATAACAACTTAAATTTATTTTCTTTAATAATTATTTCAGAATAATTTTATTATTATTTGATAATAATTTAAAATTCCAGTTATTATATAAAATTTTTTTGAATTATAAGCTTTATAATAACAAAATAATTTTAATTATTATAGAAATTTTTTAAATATCTATTTTTAAAAAGGTTATTTATAAAGGATTGAAATTATATCATTAAAATGTGTTTGATGCAAGGGTTGAGGTATTTGTCTTTTTCACTAAGGTCATAGGTACAAATTTAACCAAAGTAATCTTATTTTGCAATTTAAAAAAAAAAAAACAGATTTGGGTTTCTTTGGTAAGTTTACTGATTGTAAGGAATCCCTTCTTACAAACTTTCTATCAAATTGGGATTTTCACAAATCTCAAAAACAACACGCGGATTTTTCTCATCGAACTTATCCTTCTAAACATATCAAGATTAATCGATATTCAATAAATAAACTATTAAAAGAAATCTCGATTCTATATACATGTTTTTAAAAACGTTTAAGAAATTAGATGAATTAGATTAGCATGCAGAGAATCCTAACTTTTAATTATGACATATATAATCATGCCGTATCAAAGTGCATTATATTATAAGCAACAAAGATATATGGATGGCAAAACTGTTGCCTCCTAATTATAACACATTGGTTATTTAATTCAAGATCAAAATTCTCTCTGAATTTGAACTGAACCAAGATTATGTTTTCAACTTTGATTTGAATGCACCAAGATTTTGTTTAAATATATATTCTCTTCCCTGAAAAAATACATGTATATCACTTTTAATAAATAAAAATAAAAGAACAATCAATCTTAATCATGCAATAATATACATGCATGATATAATCTCATTTTTTTTTTTTTTAAGACTTTAAGATAATTTTTACCATAGGAGAATTGTCAATCATGTTAGGTAGCTTTATATCATCAAACCTTCGATTACCTCATAAGATTTATTTTCTTCTCAGCATAAGTACTAATCCTGATCATGATCTACTACCCTTAGGTTTTTAAATTCCAAAATTTAGAATGTTTTAGGAAGTCATCTTATGCTATTATTACGGTTTATTCAGATGATCACTGGAGACACATTCAATGGACTCTAATTTTAGGCAACTTGTAATTGTAAATATATATAACAAGAACGTTGACATTGAAATGGTCAACTATATAATGCTACGTAAGTTGTTCATACGTACATATGTACTTGGATTATGATGCATAAATATTTTGCCGAAAATTTTAGGGTTTAATTAACGAGTGCACTAAGATATTTTTTAATCTATCTAATTTTATTATTTAAGAAATTTCTAATCAATCTAATATTTAAGATTTTTTTAATTATAATTTATTTTCTGTTCTCAAGTCTATAATAAAAAAAATTAAATTCTCTCTAACACGAATTTCTTTTTTTTTTCATCTTTTAACAATCTTCAAACATGTTATAATTATGAATATATTTAACAACAGTAATTAAATTTGTAGTAAAGGAAAAGCCGATATAGTATATAAGAGAAGGCAAAAGAATGTGTAGTACTCTTGCCTCAAAATTAGGTTAAGCTTTTATTAAAACTAAACTGAACTCAAAATGTGTATGTTGTAGAATCGAACCAAGCCAAACTAAAGTAGTTATTTAGATCCGTTTTGTTCTAAAGCTTCATAGTTTAGTTCTACTTCAGTTTTGGTTTCAAGAAATTTATGTATATTATCATTTAAGTCTTCAATTTATAATAAAATTATATAAAAAAATAAAATTCTAAAAAATATGAGCATTAACCCTTATTATTATGTAGATTTATGAAAATAATTATAAATATTATAAATTATTTATAAATTATAAAATAATTAAGGGTTTAAAAGATATTTTACATTCAAATTCAGGTCGATTTCGGATTTAACCGGACCTAAACTAAACCGATTGAATTCGAGTCAATGTGAAACCAAACTTATTTTATAATCGAATCGAATTGAATTCGGTTTGATTCAGTTGGGCATTTTTGCTTAGCCTTACTTAAAATTAATCTAAATTATATATTGTTTAATGGGTATTAAATGTTAAGAACATGAGTAATTACGTTCACTAGAAAGCAAGTTGTTACTTTCTTCGAGTCAAAGATAGCGAAACATTAACAAATTGGAAAAAAAAAATAAAGATAAAGAAACAAATTAATTATGTCCTATTAGTAGCTTTTACAAGGAAATTAATGTTCCAGACAAAATGTCTTGCATATGTAACTCTAATGTAAATTAATCCATATTGGTATTGTTTAATTGGATGGCCTGCTTATCTTTTAATTCATTTTGGTATTCTATATGAACTTCATGTTAATGGAACTCAAATAGATAATAAAATTTATGTTCACAACACATGCAATCTGATTTTTCTTTTTTCACCTATATATATATACATGGATCTATTCAGTTTTAGATTGAGCAATATTGACCTTGGTCTCCCATAACGCTAATTTTGATGATCACAAAATGCACCATCTAATCAAAGAAATGAAATTGGGTTATTCGAGCTCAATTCATGAAGACAAAATACAAGCATAGATGACAGTATTCTTCATTTATTTCATTTGTATAAGTTTGTATTTTTGTAAATGTGTCATGCGTTGATAGAAATTCATATTGTTTTATGGATATCATATGTTTTATGAAACCCTAGTCCAAAACGCAAATTTTTGAAACCCCAAACGGGACCAAAATGCTGATTTTGAAACTAGATGGACCTATTTAGAAAGTCAAACTTGGTTCACTAATAGATTTTATTGAATCGGACCAAATTAGTCCATGAGAATGGGTAAATAGTGAATAGTGAACAATAGATCGAATGCTTGCAAAATTTGGCAGTAAAGTTGATAGATCGAAGTTGCCATTAGGTTGATCGAGTTTGCCATTAGGTCGACTGAATCTAGATTTTAAAACTAAACTTATTATATCATTTGGTCAATTGAATTGCACGAAAATTGAATTTCTCTGTCTCATAATGACTAGTTTTTTAGCAAAATATAAAAAGGGGCTTCTCATTTTATTTTATACAACTTTTTAAGCTTATGTTCAAAAACCCTAAAGTTCACAAAGCATTAAACTTACATTGTTGAGCTTAAATTTATGCAAAACACATTAGGATCTCTAAGTGCATTGAACTTCATTATTTACACTTGTAGTGATAAATCTTGTAAGCTTGTCCTTTATCATTATTGTTCAATTTTGTTATAAGGAAATGAAAGAAGTGGGTCTTTTACTTGTTTAAGTGAGATTAAAAGTGTTTAGGGTAAGCTTAGCATTATAAGGGTTATAGGATACTATAAGTCTTAGGTTGTTTGAGTGTTTGAGGTAAGCAAACACTTATAAAGGAGGTACCATAATCCCTTGACTGTATTTTGAGGTCTTGTGGTATAAAGACGTGGTATTAGTGAAATATTTAAGTGGAGCTTAAAAGAGCAGATGTAAGCCGTGTTGTTGCTATACCATTATAAATTTTGTGTTCATTTTTCTATCCCTTAAACTCTCATATCTATGTTCAGATTGAATGTTGATTATTTGGGCCAAATTGAATTTGTTGTAATTTGTTATTAAAAATCCAATTCACCCCTTCTCTTGAGTTGCCTAGTGTTATGTTAATTGGTATTAGAGCCTGGTTCTCTAGTAAAAGATTAACCACCTTAGTGATGATCCAATGGCAACCTAGGACGTGTTAAAGATAATCCACCTCTAAACCTCCATTTTTTTATGGAAATGACTACTTTGTTTGAAGGCTAGGTTCTAAATTTATTTGCAAGCATATGATTATGAATTATGGGAAATGGCTAATGAGGGACCCAGGATCCCCATGAAACTAAATGAAAAAGGAGAGGATACACCTAAGCCTAGTCATGAATGAGATGAAACCGATAAGAAAAATGTCACCCTAAATGCCAAGGTCATAAACACTTTATATTATGGGGTAGGTAAGAAAGAGTTTCATAGAACTTTTTGGTTATGAGATAACCTATGAAATTTGGCATGCATTAAAATTTGTTTATGATGGAGCCAACCAAGTCAAGGAGTCTAGAATTAGTAGACTCACTAGACAATATGAATTGTTCAAGAGTACTCATAGCGTAGATTGTTCAACAAGAATTCTAATGATATCCACGGTGACCCAAATAGAAGATGTTTGACAATGGTCTATGGTAGTCAATGGTGTCAATAGTGGTCAATGGGTAACTCAACTTTAAGTTGTCCAATAGAAAGATGACATGTGAACAAACTTTTGACTATAATTAGGAGAGTAAAATAGTTATTATCCTAACAATACAATGGCTCTTATTAACAGAATTAATGTCATGAGGGTATTGAGGCATTTTTAAAATAACAAGAAAAGTAATAAGGTATTAGGCCTAATAATTAGGGGGTACCGGCCATTCTTTCATAAATTAACTAGTGAACTAATAGATCAACAACTAAAATTACAATGATAATTGAAAGAGAAATAAATAAAAACATATGCCATTTCTATGTTAAATAAGCAAATAAATGATGCATGAATTAATAATTTCTATTTCACTCCTTCAATTTTAATGACCTACGTATTAAGAATGATGTTAGGAACTTATTAATTAAAACTAATCAAAAGGTATTAGTAAATATTGTGGAGAAATACCGAAAAATATTAAAGATAAAGATGAAATAAAGAATGGTAAAGAAATTCAATTTGCCATTTTGAACAAATTTGAGAATGAAAAGACTTTTTAACATTGTAATTAATTGACCTAGCAAATTTACATGCATAACAATTGACTGACTTTTCGCATAATTGGTCTACATTCTGGTCTCTTATTAATGCATAGAAAGGCAACTTCCATGATTGACATTAGCTTGCCTTGCATGTTGAGTGATGGATGTGGAAGCCGAGTGTCCAACATCTCATTAAGTGCTATGTTCATTCTCAAAGATGAACTTGAAGAAAGAAAATCTCCTGGATGCTTCCCCTTGATTACTTCCAATGCTAACACTCCAAAACTGTAGACATTGCATTTTTCCGTAACCTTCATTGTGTAAGCAAGTTCTGCAAGTTGGAAGAGAAACTCGATCATAAATGCTTTATGGAAGACTTAAAATTAATAGTATGACAGTAAGTAAGTAAAACATACCTGGTGCAACATATCCATACGTACCAGCAAGCTTAGTCAAATTGAAGGAGCCTGGATTAAGAAATTTCGCAATTCCGAAATCTGAAACATGGGCCACATATTCTATATCCAACAATATATTATTGCTTGATATATCCCGGTGGACAATTGGTGGGAAACAATCATGGTGCAAGTAAGACAAGGCATTAGCTACACCTTCTATTACATTTGTTCTCATTTTCCAACCAAATTTGTTTACTTCTGCATCATTATTCAAGATTGCGGCTAAGCTTCCTTGTTGAAGATATTCATAAACTAGAAAAGAGTGTCGGGGATGTGAACAAAAACCATGAAACTTGACAATATTTCGATGCCGAATATTTGTTAATGCATTAATTTCACTCAAGAATACTTGTTGATCTGCAATCTCATTTGAAACTGGTGAGTGAAATTTCTTAACTGCTATAATATCTCCAGAAGGCAGCTTAGCCTTGTAAACACTTGCTTGTCCACCTTTACCGATAAAATACTCATTGTCAAAATCATTTGTGGCTTTAATGATTTCTTTGTACATGATTTTCCCTTCAAAAGTCAATACTGAACACAATCCTGGATTATTCACATGATTGCTTTTTGGTTCACCTGAGCAGTTTTTCCTTCTTCGAAAAAAGAATATTACAGTCATGACAATTGAAACACAAATTGCTCCTAAAACAAAAAGAACAATTAAAAGCCTTTTTTTCTTTGAAGGCTGTTTATGTGAAGTGAAAGATACGCAAGATGGCAATCCTTTAACATTACCACATGGCCCTTTATTGCCTTGTAAAGCTTCAATCGTAGCATCTTGAAATGCTTTGCTATTAGGAATAGGACCTTCAAAGTTATTATAGGATATGTCAATCCTTGACAGGCCATGCATTCCTTCAAAGCGTCGTGGAATTAAACCAGAGAGATTGTTATGAGAAAGATTTAAATTTTCGACACTATTTAAATTACATATTTGATGCGGTATCTCTCTTATCAGACAGTTATGACTTAAATCTAACTCTGAAAGATGAACCAATTTTGCTAACTCAACTGGAATTTTTTGGTTAAATTGGTTATAGCTCAAGTTCAAATAGTGCAATTTTAACAAGTTGCCTACACTTTTTGGGATCGAGTCTCCTAATATATTTGCAGACAAGTCTAGATGCTCAAGTTCATTAAGGAGGCTAAGTGCTCGAGGCAGACGCCCAGAAAGTTGATTTTCTCTAAAAATGAGTTTGTTTAGAGAAGATAACCTTCCAAGTTCCTGTGGAATTTCTCCTACAATATAATTTGAAGAAAGATCAAGTTCATGTAATGCAGATGAATTTCCAATCTTAGACGTTATGCTTCCAGTGATATTATTGATCGAAGCATTCAATGTCTCTAATGTTGGAAAATTTTCCCAAATAGAAGAAATTTCACCAGAAAAGTTGTTGTTGCTAAAATCTAAGAAATTCAAGCTTAGATATATGCCAAAATCTTCAGAAACATTTCCACCCAAATGGTTCTGCTCCAGACGTAATCTAACCAGGCTTTTGCAATATCTTAAATCTTTTGGGATTCGACCGACAAAATGATTGTTACTAATAGTAAATTTCTCTAAAGATCCACTTCGGCAGATATTATTGGGCAAAGAACCACTAAACTTGTTATCAACTAACTGTAGGACACTCCACATTTGTTTTCCCATTTCTTGAGGAATAGAACCAGAAAGTTGATTACTAGTAAGGAATAAAGTTGTTAATTTACTCAAGTTACCTAAAGAAAAAGGGATTGAACCACTAAATTGATTATTGCTTAAGTCTAACTCAACAAAGGACTTCAAAGATCCTATTTCATCAGGAATAGAATTAGAAAGCTCATTGTCTTGAAAATATAAAGTCACTAAATTACTCATATTAGCAATTGAATAAGGAATGACACCATTAAGATAATTTTCACTTAATTCTATATCTAAAAGAGACTTTAAGTTACCTATGAATGGAGGTATGGAACCAAAAAGTGAATTATTATAAAGATACAAAGTAGCCAAGTTACTCAAGTTACATAAAGAAAGAGGGATTGGACCACTAAGTTGATTATTGCTCAATTTCAAATCAACAAGTGACTTCAAAGATCCAATTTCAACAGGAATAGAACTAGAAAGCTCATTGTCATTAAAGTATAAATTCCTTAAATTACTCAGATTACCAATCAAAGGAGAAATGACACCACTAAGATGATTTTTACTCAATTCTAAATCCAAAAGAGATTTTAAGTTACCTATGAATGGAGGTATGAAACCAAAAAGTGAGTTATTATAAAGATACAAGGTAGCCAAGTTACTCAAGTTACCTAAGGAAAGAGGGATTTGACCTCTAAGTTGATTACTATCCAATTCCAAATCAACAAGGAACTTTAAAGATCCTATTTCATCAAGAATAGAACCAGTAAGCTCATTTTCAAAGATGTATAAAACCCTTAAATTATTTAGATTACCAATTGAAGGAGGAATAACACCAATGAGAGAATTTGTGTCTAATGCTAGCTTTGAAAGAGACTTCAAATTTCCTACCTCTTGTGGAATTGAACCATTTAACTGATTCATATGAATGTTAAGCAACTTTAAACGAGTTAGTTGGGCAATTTCTGATGGTATTTTTCCAGACAATTGATTTGCTCCTAAATCAAGGTACTTGAGTTTCGTAAGGTTACCAATTTGAGGTGGAATGATACCAAAGAATCTATTGTTGTTGAGATTAAGATACACAAGATAAGGAAATGATGAGAATGAGAAGTTATGAAGTGTACCTTTTAAACCTGTGTTTGTCAGGTTTATACCTATGACTCTTCTGAATTGATTGCAATAAATTCCTAACCAAGAGCACACGTTTATTTGGGTGAAATTATCAGTAGGATGAAGAGTCCATGAATGCAAAAGAGAATGGTTTTGGTTTTGATCAAAGCTTGTTTTCCATTTGAGAAGGGCATTTCCTTCTTCAACAGAATCAGAAGAAACGGGAAGTGAAAAGTTCAACAAGGGAATTAGGATTAGAGAAACAAAAGAGAAAGCTATTAGATTATTATCTAACGATCCCATTGATTCCACAATGAATAATTGTGTGACACAGGTGAGCTGACAACCTGATGCAAAAGCGTAAGAAAATAAACACGAATATTAGAGAGTAATATTAAATAAATAAATAAGGACACTAATTAACTTGCAGTCATGAAGGCCTCTAAAATCAAGTTAGTCTAACACCTTGACTTCATTTAATTTTTAAGTCAAGCTAGCTTGTGTGTTTGCGCTTATAGGGCGGTGTAGCTGTGGAGTGTGGTTAGGGTAATGTTTTTTCTTTCCTATGTTTTGTTTTGTATTGTCTTTAATCTCGATGGACGAGGAAATTTTAAATTTGTATAAGAATATTTGCAAGAATTATTTGATATTTCCAAACATAGTCACTTAGGTCCGTACCACTTCAGAACTTAGTAAGGAATTTCTTATTTTAGCCTGTCTAATTGGCCACCATCAACTTGAATTTGCTTAATAGAATTTTCAAGAGAGTATTCACAGTTCTAAGCTTAACGTTAGAGAATAAATAACGTTAACTCTGGTCTTTTGGTGCGCGCAAACGTGCATGTGTATATGTATGTGTATATATATGTATTTGACATTTATATTAGATTAAAGTATTGGATTTTTTCATGTATGGACTGACTACTATACCCTTACAATGTCAGTTATACAAAATTGATCTCATACAAAATTCCCCTTTTAAACTAGATAGAAGTCGATTTATTTAGAAGTTGATTTATTTGTCAAAGTTTAAATTAACATTTAATAAGGACTTGGTTGCAAACGGCCAACTTCAAGATCTCCAACGTACGTAGACTTGTCAATTCAATTTTCCGTGTGAGGGGAAAAGTCAGTTCAAGAAAAAAAAAAAATTGACAGATATAATTACCTATATAATTCACATAATATTATATAGTATTTCATTAAATTAAAAAAAAAATTTTGGAATATTTCTTAAATAAAGTGGTAAATAGGTTTACATTCATGTTCACCAATGATCAACAATGAAAATTTGCACAATCTTAAATCTGTTTATTTCACATATAAACAATAGATCATATAATGAAGCTACTAGAAAAATAAATAAATGACTCTAATTAAATTCATGTCTTGGAGCCCTGTGAAGTAGATTGTCATTCCTATATCCTTGTCTAGAACCTTGACTTATTACGTTTTTTGTTTTGGTTCCCGCTGGACGAGAAAATATATATGCTGATGGGTTAAATACTGGCCTTTAGCTCTACAAATTCAGACAAATATTGTTTCAATCAAAATATAAAATCATTTAATTAATGAAAATAAATAATTTTATATAATAATATTATATTAATCTATATTCCACAATTTTGTAAAAATAACAATCTCTGTGAATTAAAGCTATAAAAATTATATTTATGCTAGTTATAACACAAATATTTAATAACAATAAACTTACTAAAACAATAGCGCGTGGATTAGTTCGTATATAAACTTTTTTTGTCTTTGTTTAGAGTGAATTTTTTATAGTAAGGATAATTTTGATAAAATGAGTCATTTACATTTCATTAAACGAAAAAAAAAAATATTAACTGCCTTCCTTATTTCGGGACTCATTTCTAACTATTTCAAATATACCATTTACTTTACTAATTATTAATATTTTAGGTCAGGCTAGACCTTTTTTAATTGAAAAAAAGAAAGAAAGTAATATGTACACTAAGGGCTTGTTTATCTTTTGGCTGAAGTCTGAGTATAATTACTTAGATGTTCAAGACTCTTTTATTTTCTAATTTATATTTGAATATTTGTTAAAAATATCTGAATATAATTAAATTAAAATTTTTTATTTAAATTTCAATAATCAAATATCTGAATAATTTAATATTTTTATTTATTAAAAATATCTCTATTTTATTAATTTATTTATTGATAAAATTAAAACTCTATTTAACTAATTTTGACGAGTCTGTTTTCTATCGTTGATATCCTTTCTTTGTCTTCTCAACTCTCTTTTCAATTCTCACTTATAAGTTATTTAAAAAAAATCATATATCAAATAAAAAATAATGGATATACGAATATAATTTATTAAAAAATTTTATTTTTATATATTATTATGTTAATATAATCAAAATTAACATATAATATAACTATATTATTTAAAATTATAAATATGTCAAAGTATTAATTTTTAAACTTTTTATTTTAGAAAAACAAATAACTTAAATACTTAGTTTTAGATATAAAAATAAATATATTATTCAGATTCACATTTTAATTAAATTCATATTTAAACCATCTTTAGAGTTCAGACAAAAGAAATAAACGTTACCTAAGACTTGAAAGTTGTATTTTATTCAAGTATTCAAAACTTAATTATTGGTAAAACATATTAGTACAAGAGAGTTTGTATGATAAAAATTATTTTTTATGTATATATATATATATATATTCAAATGATTATTAAAATAATACCGCAATTCATGAATATGGAAGTGAAATTTCGTAGGCTGCAAAAAAGAGGTGGTTGGAAGTAATCCATGGTTATTTTGAAAACAGCCAAAATTAGCATATGTGTTGAGACAAAATTTTTTAAAACATCCAAAATTAACATATGAGTTGAGAGACAATTTTAGCTAACTTAAACGTTTAACATCATTTATATATTCATTTAATTAAATTTTATCACGCATATTTTTAAATTAAATCTAATTAATTATAATTAACAATTTCTTATATCTTTTTCAACCATTAAATTTATATTCTTTTAATAGTTGAGATTAAATTTAATTTATATATATAATTAATATATGATTAATATACTATAATTGGCATACAAATGATATATAATTTCAATCATTTAAAGAGAAACATTTGAATAATATGCATTTTTTACTAACTAAATCAACGATAAAATAATATAAAAATTATATAAATTTAATAAAAATTTTAATTGGTAATATTATTATAAACAAATAAAGGATACTGATTAACTTGAAGTGGGGGAGGCCTCTAAATTGAAGCCAGCTTAGCATCTTGACTTCATTTAATTTCTAACTCAAAGCAGCTTGCGTCTTTGTGCGTATGCATGGGGTAGCGTAGCTGCGGAGTGGAGGTAGGAGTAATGTTTTTTTTTTAAATTTTTTTTTTATTCTTTATTTCTTATGCTGTTTTGTTTTGTATGCATCTTGACTTCATTTAATTTCAAAGTCAAGGCAGCTTGTGTGTTTATGCGTATACATGGGGTAGTGTAGCTGTGGAGTGGACGTAGGGGTAACGTTTTTTTTTTTTTCTTTCTTATGTTTTTTGGTTTTATTTTCTATGCATCTTGACTTCATTTAATTTCAAAGTCAAGGCAGCTTGTGTGTTTATGCGTATACATGGGGTAGTGTAGCTGTGGAGTGGAGGTAGGGGTAACGGTTTTTTTTTTTTTCTTTCTTATGTTTTTTGGTTTTATTTTCTATGCATCTTGACTTCATTTAATTTCAAAGTCAAGGCAGCTTGTGTGTTTATGCGTATACATGGGGTAGTGTAGCTGTGGAGTGGAGGTAGGGGTAACGTTTTTTTTTTTTCTTTCTTATGTTTTTTGGTTTTATTTTCTATGCATCTTGACTTCATTTAATTTCTAAGTCTTGTGTTTGTGCGTATGCATCGTCTGGTGCAGCTTTGGAGTGGTGGTAGGGGTAATGTTTTTTCTTTCTTATGTTGTTTTGTTTTGTTTTGTATGCATCTTGACTTCATTTAATTTTTAAGTCTTGTGTGTTTGTGCGTATGCATGGGTGCCGTAGCTATGGAGTGGAGGTAGGGTTAAGTAATGTTTTTTTAACCTTTGTTATGTTGTTTTGTTTTGTTTTGTATTGAATCCAGATCGACGGTGGCTAACTTGAAGTCGTGGAGCCCTTTAAGTCAACTACACCCTTACATCTACCAATTTAGCAAAGGCTGGTTCTGTGTGGGAATTATGTATAAATTGATTATATTATTTTAATAAACATATAAAATTAGTATAATTTAAAAATAAATAATTTAATTAATATTACATTGGTACAGTAATGTTAGGTTAGTTTGTATCTCATAAAATGTATGAAGAAATTGTCAAAGTTAATTAAGACTATAAACATTGTGTATGGACTACTTAAATATTTAATTACAATAACTAAATAAAATGTAAGAATAATATGGTGGACTATCAAAAATATGAGTCTTTTTCATTTTAATAGATCGGAAATATATCAATTATTTTTCTTATTTTTAGATTGCTAACAATTTCAAATATATCATTTACTTTTCTTTTTGCTGACTATTAATTTTTTAGTTCTGACCTGATTTATTTTAATTAAAAAAATGAAAGACATTTTTTGCACACTAGACTTAATAGCTGAATTTCATGTTCGAGGATTCAAACCTTAATTATTAGTAAAAGGAATTAGTATGAGCGAGTTTTACATAATAGATTTACTTTATGTATGTATATAATAACACAATGGGATAGCCGAAGTGGAAATAAAATAATATATGAGGAAGGCCTTGGAGAGGGATGTTACTAAAAGAGAAGGGGAAGAATTACAAAAGAAATTAAGCTCATGAGCAAAGACAACGAATCAAATAAATTACACTCACCAATCAACAATGAACTTATACAATTTTTTAATTTGCTTATTACACGTTTAGTCAATAGATATACAATACAATAATGCTATTAATAATAACTGATACTGGAAAAATAAATAAATGGCTCTGATTAAATTCACTCATGGAGCCCTTTGATGTAAACTGGTTTAACTTTCTATGTCAAGCTAACTTAAATGGGGTGGTCATTCTCGGAGTGCGTTTCTGTCTTCTCAATTTTGTTTTGTTTGGCAACCGATGGACAAGGAAATTTATATGGTGATGGATAGCAATATTGGCCATTCGCTCTACCAATGCAAATAATATTGTTTCAATAAAATCAATAATTTTGATGTATAATAGGTTTATACAATAATATTATATCAATTTATATCTCATAATTTTTATAAAAATTTATTTTTTGAGAATTAAGACTATGAACACTATTTTTATACTGGTTATAACAAAAATATCTAATAACAACAAACTTACAAAGATAGTAGGGTAGATGAGCTCTTATAAGATTTTTTTCTTTAGAAATAATCTTATAGTACGGATAATTTTGACAAAATAAGTTATTTATATTTCAACAAATGGGAAAAATAACAATTACTTTCCTTATTTTTGGACTGTTTTCTAATTGCTTCGAATATATCATTTATTTTACTGTTAGTTTTTTCGTTAATTATTAATTTTTTAGGCCGGGCCAAACTTTTTTTAGAAATAACTCTAATTATTGATAAAATAAATTAGTACGAGTGAGTAATATAACATAATTGGTGCACAGAGTTTTTAATGTATAAATAGCGTAAGAAATTTACCAGAGAAATATTTTTTATCCTCAGGTCCTTTAACTACCACACGGGATTACATCATTATATTATGTTAGTCTTTATTACTGTAGTTTTGCAAAATCGTGTTGTGGGGGATATCACTACATTATAGTAGTATTGCGAGATACCATAAATCAGGTGAAAAAGCGTGGACTATAATAGACAATAACTTACATATTTTTCTCATAATTGCAGAAACGTGAAAGATACAAGGTCTTAATATATCATAAAAATAATAAAATTGTTTATTGGAGAATAAACTTTTGGTTTGTTTTACACATTAAGCCGAGCTCCAAGCTAGCCCAATGAATTGCAGAATCACAGGTCCAAGCAACAACTACCATTGCTGTTTGATGACTATAATCTTATTTTTATTTTAAAATTCTCCAGTGAATATAGCGCAAGAGCTGAATATTTCACAACTGCAAACGACTATTTTGCTGAACAATTTATTGTAATATTTTATTTAAGATAATTATCAATTGGGCAATGCAAAAGAAACCTGTGAGTAGTGGACTTCTCCTAAATACAAAAAATCTTATATTGATTTAAAAATTATAGCACACCAGCAATTTTTTTTTATCCAACACGCTTTATAGTTAATTTTAACCGGTTCTAAGTGATAATGTGGTGTAACCCTACATACTTTATTTAATGGAACTCGAACATATATTAAAATATATATTCACAACGTACGCAATCTGATTTTTATTTCACCTATATATACATGGATCTATTTGAGAGGATGGACTCAGGTCCATAACCTGATATTTGGAACATGAGCTCAGCCCATAGAATTAACAGTCTTCATAATAAGCCATCTTAACACCTGGTTAATCACTCTTGATGCTGGACTGACCACGATCAGGTTGGATCCGACGGGATTATGCTCAGACGTTCTACAAAAGAAGCTCAACCAAAAGAAATCCTTGGCAAATTTCCAAGAATTGAAAGACTACTTGGCAAATTTGCTTCGTCTGGCTATTCTGCTAATTGGGGACACATTATATTTGTACATAGCGGCAGCTGACTATGCGGTGAGTTCAATGTTGGTTAAGGAAGACAAAGGAACACACTGACCAATCTACTCTCCCCAATAGAAGCTAACCCTAGCATTGGTGGTGGCGGCTCAAAAGCTCTGGCCATACTTCTAAGAGCATACTGTAGTAGTTCTGACCGATCAACCACTACAGCAGATATTACACATGTTAGACCTCTTAGAAAGATTGATCAAATGGTCATTTAAATTCACTGATTCGACATCGATTACTAACCTCGCAAAGCTATCAAAGTCTAAACACCGGCAGATTTTATTGCAGAAAGATTAGTTTCGAAAGAGATGATGATACGAAAAGTGGGCAAACCAACGATGCCTTATGATATTGGGAGTGTGATGTTGGGTGAACAATCCGCTCAGAATTACTTTGTGGAAATAAAAATCAATGGTGTCCCACTATTTGAAGATGCCGCTGAGTAGGTTGAGAAGGAGGAATGAGAAGATCCAAAATTGTGGCGTTATATGTAGATGGGGCATCGAATGCTCGAGGTGAAGGAGCTGGCATTATCCTGATCGCACCGAAGAATGAGGAATTAGCCTACGCTCTACATTTCAATTTTATGGTAACTAATAATAAAGCAAAGTATGAAGCTTTGTCGGTGGGACTTGGCCTAACTCTATCAGTTGCAACAGAGCACCTTAAAGTAAAGAGAGATTCACAATTGGTGATAAATCAGGTCTTTGGCAAATTTCAGGCAAAAGGCAAAAGCATGATCATTTATCTGAGCAGAGTAATGGAGCTAGTAAAGCACTTTAGGACAGTTGTAATAACCTAGATTTCCCGAAGGGAAAATACCAAAGTGAATGCTTTAGCCAAATTAGCTTCAACGCTATAAGGAAGGTTTCCCATGGTGATACCGACAGAAGTGTTGCATTGGAAAAGTGTGGAAGAATTAGAAATAGAGTTAAGTCAAGTCAGTAAGACATGCCAAGCTCAGACTTGGATGGATCCGATCCAAGAGTATGTTCTTGAGGGAAAGCTACCAGGGATAAGAAGGAGGCCAAGAAAATTAAGAGTAGGTCCTTGCATTACTTAGTGATTGATGGGATACTATATAAATAGGGATTTGGGCTACCATACTTGTGATGTGTTGATGAGAAAAAAAGCAGATTACATGCTTAGAGAAATCTACATGGGCAACAGCGGCTATTATAGAGGAGGCAGGACTTTGACCAATTGTAATTTGTGTTAAGGGTATCATTGGTCGACACTACACCGCAATGTGATGAAAATGACTCAGTCTTGCCCTAGTTGTCAATTTCATACAGATATCCCAAGGCAGCCCCCAGAATAGCTCACCCCTTTATTCAACTCACAACCTTTTGCTTAGTAAGGTTTGGATCTGATCGACCCTCTACCAACTGGGCGTGTTCAGATGAAATATGCAATTATTGCAATCAATTACTTTACAAAATGGGTGGAAGCAGAGCTGCTAGCTACCATAACAGAGAATAAAACCGTCGCTTTCGTGGAAGGAAGTATAATCTATTGATTTGGGGTTCCACGTATACTAATAGCTGACAACAGCAAGCAGTTTTATAATACTAGATTTAAAGAATTTTGCACTAATCTGAGCACTAACTTTAGATTTATATCCTCAGCCCATCGCAAGGCAAATGATCAAATGGAGGCGGTGAACAAGATTATCAAGAAGATGCTAAAAAAGTGACTTGACAACGAGAAAAGGATATGGGTGGATGAATTACCTCTGATCCTTTGGGCCTATCGAACGACAGCGAGAATAGCAATTGGTGAGATGCTTTATTCGTTGGTGTTCTGCTTTGAAGCAATAATGCTAGTAGAAATAGGAATACCCTTATTCAGAGTAAAGTACTTTGACAAACTTAATAATAACGTGGCAATAGAGTTAAGTTTGCATTTGTTAGAAGAAAAATGGGACCAGACGCTCATCAGAATGGCTACCTACCAATAAAGAGTGGTAAAGTACTACAACAAGAGAGTCTATTCGAGGGTTTTTCGAGATAGGGATTTAGTGCTACAACGGATTGTCCCAAACATTAAAGTGCTCAAAGAAGAGGCCTTAGGGGCTAATTAGGAAGGTCTGTATAAAATAATCAGGATCGTCAAGCCAAGAGTTTATAAATTGCAACACCCAAATGGGAAAGAAGTCAAGAAACCGTAGAATGTAGAAATGTTAAAGAAGTATTTTCCTTGAAATAATCATAATATAAAAAAGTCTGACCTCAGTTCAGATCACACAGTCATTGCTTGACCATATTACTTCTGGTTATCATAAAAAGATTTGACCTTAATTCAGATTAACATTACTAATTAAGAAGTTGTTAGATTCTGCCTATATTTGAAAATTGTTGTAATCAGGTCTGACATTAGTTTGAACCAGGCAACAGGGTTCGAGGGAAATAAAGTTCTTTGTTTCAAAATTATCAGAAAACAAATTTGACCTCAATTCAGATCAAATATCTAACCAATTTCAGATAGTCTCCATTTTGTTAAGCTGACCTCAGTTCAAGACGCAAAATGAATAACTGAAACCAAAAAATCACTATCACTTAGTCAAGGATAAATATTATGCCATCTCAAGTGTAAAGTAAAGACTATATATCGGTAGACGAAAAGAATATCTAAATTTTCATTAAAGGTATCTTCATTTACAATGATCGTTAGAACAAAAAAAGTAAATTTTACAAAACTACTAAGTGCCTTTCGAAGAAGATACTAAGCCAAAGGCCAGAGTCATAGAGGTGGCCACGATTGGTTGAGCAAGGTCTGGTTTACCAAGGTCAAGATCCTAAGCAGGCTCTTCTATAAATGTCTCTCCGGTGTCCTTAGTTTCTAACCAATCGGGTTAGGGAATGTTAATATTATTAAAGAGCTAACCTGGGTTAAGATCCTTGTACTTCTTTCGGAAGATCTTGCATGCCAACTCTAAGGCTTTCTTAACAGAGGTGTCACATTGCTCTTCTGCCTTGGCTTTAGTGCAAGCAAGTTTATTTTACAAGTCTTTATTAGTGTGAGCAAGATCTGCAGTGTGAGATCTGAGATCGGACACTTAAGCCTCAAGATCAGCAATTTTGTCCTTAAGGGTGCTATGTTCACCTGCCCACTTCTTCCTCTCTCTGGTCAACCAAGCCTCAAGTTGTTCCTCCCGTTTCTCTAACTCCCTTAGCTTTTTCTCCAGCAAATTTTTCTCCGAAGTCAACTAGTTTATTGATTTGTACAAATTTACATTTGTTATTAAGCGTTTATTTGCACTCCCAATATGCAAACTACGGTAGTGGAACGCCTACACTATTTAAACAATATGTTAAATAAAGTAATTGCAATGAAATAAGAAGAGAAAATTAGAGGATTGGAATGCTATGAGATGAATAATGAGATATTTATGTAGTACATCTGACTTGAAGCTTTCTTTTAGTGAAGATAAACTTGTTTTAGTTGGCTTTACAGATACAGACTTGGCTAGAGATATTGATTCTCGCAAGCCTACTTCCGGTTATCTGATTAACTTTGCAGGGGGAGTTATGTCATGGCAATCTAGATTGCAAAAGTGTGTTGCTCTTTCAACAACAGAGGCAGAGTTCATTGCAACAACTGAAGCTTGTAAAGAGTTGCTATGGATGAAAAAGTTTTTTAGGAAACTTAATTTTGAGCAAGAGAGGTATATGTTGTTATGTGACAAACAAAGCACTATTCATCTTAGAAAGAATTCTTCTTTTCACTCAAGATCGAAGCATATTGATACTCGTTACCATTAGATACGGGATGTGTTAAATGGTAAGTTATTAGATCTTGAGGAAGTTGACACAAAAAATAATGGTGCTGATATGTTGACAAAGGCATTACTGAGGGACAAACTTAAGACTTGCCGTTTAATTGCCGGAATGACAGGATTCTCCAAATAGTCGTTAGGAGAAGTTTTGTTGGGTTGGACTTCACTTCTATTTAGAGAAGGCACAATTTTGAAACCCACATGGTTAAAAGGATTTTAGGTTTGTTTTGTAGTTATATAAGGCGTGCGTGAGAATAGTAATGCAAGCTGTAAGATAGAAAGACAGCACTTTTTCAAAAATTTTTTGTTTCGCACAATTTTCATCAAGCTAACCATCGGGTAGCGATTTGAACTCTATTTTACCTCAAATTTTATGTGAAGATTCTACACACATAGTTTTTTATTATGGACGGTGTGATTGACCATCAAAGCTCTCTAGCATATCCAGAATTTACATTTACAGCAGCTCTGATTTTCAGAATTTTTCTACAGTTTTATTTTGGCTCTTTCACTTTGGTGTTCATCTATTGGTGTATTTAGTGAGGTTTTTCTTTGACTCTCACTTTGTGATTGAGTTCTTATTTATTTCTAAGACTGTAATTTTGGAAAAAGACTCTAATACTTCTTATTTGATGATAGTGAAAATTTTTTCTGCCGTACTCTTTTATTCTCACTCACATTGAGGGGGAAGTTTTTCCACGTAAATTTGGTGTCTCTTGTATTTTTAACTTGATTATTATTGCTGTTCTTATTAATTTGATTTACTTGATTACTTCATCTTGATTCAAGTAAATGAGAAGAATTAAATTTGTACTAGTTTCTCTTGTTTCTTTCTAATAGAAGACACTTCTCAAACATTATTTTCATCAAATTAGATGGAAAACTGAATAAGACAGAGTAATCTATTCGATGGAAAACTGGAAAGTACTCCGGTTTCCAATTTCCTAGAAACTGTAGATGTCTAAATTGGTAAAACCAATTCCATAACCATCTCAAGCATTCCAAACTGGAAGATCAATATATATATATATATATATTTCAAAAGAAAATTGTAGGCTTACCTTTAGCCATGAAAGAATAGTACTTACATACTTAGCTGCAAGAATGACTAAATCAGTATCCAGAATATCACCACTGGCAAGCTCTACTCTGCATGGAGAGAACCTTCTGATGCCAAGAACAACTTTAATTTTACTAGATGTTCAAAATAATTCGTTGAATACCAGGCAGGCGAAGGTTATATTATATCATTAAAAAGCTATAGCTATGGGCTGAAGAGGGGTTTATTTTCAATGTAAAGCAAAAGATATATTGGCCAATATTACCATTGTGCAATGCAGTAAACTAGAGATGGTAAAAGATCTAGTAGAAAACAAGGACTTCTCCGAAATAATTGGGCTTAGCCTTCTATTTTTCTGGTGGAAAAGACTAGATTCAACAAAAAGCTCAAGCATAATCAAACACTGATAAAAGCCTGAGATGACAAGAAGTCTAGATTCATTATGTTTTAACACTGATAAAATTGCACTAATGAATCAAATCAACAAGATAGGAATATTGCATGAACAAATGAATATGGAAAAAACTCTTTGAAATCACATCGTACGTATAAAAGGTGAACCTTGCATCACCTTATACATTTGCACACACGAGATCATAAGAAGAGACTTATAACAGGATTCTTTTCTTCAGGACTCTTTAGCCCTACAAACTAATCATCAAAAGAATCGAACTGATTTGTTGCTGAGGAATGTTGACTTTCTTCTAGTCAGATCTGCCGATACTTCAACTTCAATGATTGTTGAACTCGTGCTTGCCTCATCTTGAATTTCATTATTTGTGGTAGTTGCACGCCTGCTTGCCTCTTCCTGAAATTCACTATGCAATTTCCTGCATTTTTTTTTACTTGGTGTTAGCATGTTTACAGTAAAACTGTTGGGTTTTGTCTTAATAGGATCTTCATAGATTGGACACACCCTACAACGTTCCAACTTTGGCCGCCTTTCTCCTGATTTGTGCAAAGAGTCAATGGAGAAATCAAACGAGACATCATCAGATAGCCCAACAATCGAACAGGGCTCAAACACAGGATAAACATGTCACCGATCTTCATACTTGTGCCCCTCAACTAAACGGTTCTTGAAAATAAAATGCCTATCAACATGATTGGTTTTAGAAAATGTCTCAGTTTGAAAAAGATATTTACATATATCTACATAATCCTTGTCAGTGATATAATCGTCAATAATATCCTCATCCGTGCATAATCCAACAACAAAACAAAAAGCAAATCCAATGAAGTTTCTGTCACAACAGAGCTCTGACTTTTTAATATGTATCGAAGATCCTTGAATTTTGAATGCTGAACCAATGAGGAATTCGGCTTCCAGGTAAACAAATGGTAACTCCATAGGGTACAAGAATTTCCTCTAATTAATTAATATATATGAAAATATTGAATTTTTTCATATTGAATTTTGATATAACAAAAAGAACGATTTATGGAGAAAGAGAATAATTACATACCTTTTCATAAAATTGTCTGAGTGTTGCAATCGTCATATGCTGAATCCATAATTGTGAGTCCAAAGTAATGTCGTATAATTTTTGGCAATTACTAAAGTTTAGGTCCATATGCATGGCATCCTTTTTATGGAAGTAGCATTGGCAAAAGTTTTTTAGTACTGATGCATTTAATTCTTTCAGATGTGAAGGAAGCTCCGGCAAAAATTAAGTATTTTGCAATTCGTTGCTTCTAAACGAAATGGACAGAGTGGAAACTCTGGTAATGATTGAAGCATTTTGCATTTTCTCAAGATAAGTTCTCTCAGCTTAGACACTTGGTTGATGCTTGCAGGTAAAGTTTCAAAGTTATTTCCCTGTAGATTTAACCTTTCCAAGGACGGCAGGCAACCAATATCTTGCGGTATTTCAATTATCCCACAATCGTCCAATTTCAGGTTTTTCAAAGAAGATAAAAGAAGATAAACCTAACAATGAAGGCAATACCAAACCTTGGCATCCAGAAAGTGAAAGTTCCACCAGTTGCTTTAAATCTGTGATAGAGGATGGTAATTGATTGATGGCTGATCTCTTCCCATAAATGAACTTCCAAGATTTTAAATTCCCCAAGCTATCTGGCAACCTATAAAGTTTAGAGCAAGACATCACGCTCAAAGTTTTAAGCCCTACGTTTTGTATTGAAGATGGAAGCTCGTAAATAGATGTGGATTGTAAACCACTATATTCTAAACCTTCCATTTTCTCTAAGATCTGACGGAAACTCCCAAACCTTGAGTAGTAATTAAGAGCAAGGTGACGAAGAGATTTCAATTTAAAAATGCTAGTTTAAAGAATCTTCAACCTTCCGCAAAATGTCATATCTAACTTTTCAAGAGCTGTTAGGCTCTCAATCGATGGGGGAACTTCTTCTATTCCTGTCCCTACTACAGTTTAGCTCTGTTACCTTCCCTGAAATGCTTGGAAATTCTCTGAGGTCAGTGAAGGAGAAATCAATGGTCATTGGAGATCTAAAATAAATATTGTGTGGAAAGCAACTAAGACTGGTGCAGCGCTTCAAACACAAAATACCAAGGCTGTTGAAATTCTGAATAGATGAAGGAATGGTACGCAGCTTCGTACAATTCAAAAGATTTATTCTTTCACGATTTGGAATTTGTAATGGGTCTGGGAGTTTAGCGAGACATCAGAAGTGCTGGAGATCAATATATTTTAACAAGAAAGCTTCCTGTAGAAATATATAAACAATTACTCTGACAAATGAGCATCAACGAATTTCACAATAAATTTCTAATAAAAAAACATATATATAATTTCGTAAAATGTAATACCTTCTTTCCTTCCCAGAGTTGTTCAACTTTACTACATGGCAAGCTCGGTTCAATAAGATTTTCTAGTTTGAAATCCATTGGCAACATACTCAAAGGATATCCATGCCAATAGAGGCATCTCAATTCGTCAGAAAGGATATTTAAGACCTTGGCAAAGATGCAGTTTAGAGTATGTATCTAGGAAGCCAAATTGTTCTGGCAAATAAACTTTCAACATTCTTAGATTGGATATATTTGCAAAGGCTCTAGAATTCAAATCTATATCTCTTATTTTAACAAATTCAAGAATATGCCTTTAATTGAATAAGTTCTGTAAAAATAAAAAGAAGAATAATAATAACAAAAAAAATTACATAATTTTTTTAAAAAATATATAAAATTGATTTTAAATTCAAGAAAGGAGGCGTGCATGGCTTGATTATTTATCCAACATATATAAAAAATTTAAAAGATATAAAATGAACTAATGAAGCTCTAGATTACCTTATATTTATTCAAGACATGACAAATATCCTTATGATACCACAACCAACCTGCTGCGTTTTTCTGGATCATCTTCTGATTCTTAATGAACGATTTCTTGACCCATCTCTTGTAACAAATAATGCATTTTTAGCTTATTGCATGATATTGTTGCAAGTGATTTATCAACCAAGATATTCAACCCGTAATATATTGGACTATGGTCATCAACAATTGATATCACATGATCTTTACCATATCCTCCAAAAAAACATGTAATGTCAAGAAATACATTCTTTAGTTTTAGGTTCAATTTGTCATAGCATATTTTCGGCACATCATAAATATGGGGATTGGAAATTTGTTTCAAGTTGTCTAGTGCATTTTCCCAATATGGTATGCTCTTTTGGTAAAGGGAGGAACCCAACAATTTAAGTGCTAGAGGATTGCCTTCTGCATAATCTACTACTTTCTCCGCCAGCGTCATAAAATCCTAAGGGCAAGAGTTTCTTTGAAATGCATTAATACAAAAAAGATCAAGAGCTTCATTGTTTTACAAATTTCAACTTTATATATATACTCCACGCCATAGTTATCAAGCACACTTTTATCGCTAGTGGTTATGATGATTGTACTTCCTAAACCAAATATTGAGCCCTCTAACTGAAACTTCTAGTTGCTTCAATTTATCTACATCATCAAGAATAATGAAAACCTTCATTCGTTGGAGCCTCTCCTTAGTATAATGTGGTATATTGGGACCTTCTCTTTCAAGATTTTCATCTAATAAATATGAAAAGACTTACTTTTGTAGATATTCCAATCCACTCCAATGTTTAGTTTTTTGTCTCACATTTGCCATGAGACACTTTCCTTCAAAATCACTATAATATTGCTTAAAAATAGATTCAATAAGAGTTGTTTGACCTATACCAACCATATCCTAAATTTCTACAATTTGAAAATCTTGCAATCCGAAACATAACAGTGACTTAACTTGCTCAATTTGTGAATATATTCCAACAAGACCATCAAAATCAATTGATACTATTATATCTTCTAATTTCTTCAAAACACCTTTGACAATTGCATCTACAAGTTTTGATTCAAGCCTAGCAAGCATGAAAATAGAAGACAATGAACTAAAATGGATGGAGAAAGAACTAGAAAAATTAAACATAATTATTGCTCCTTTCCTATAGATGAGATTGTAAGAGTTACTTGATTTTCATAGATTCATGTCCACTAAATAAGATGCTTCTGTCAATGCATCCCTCCATTTCTTAACCTTTTCTAGTATCTTCCTAAAATGTTTTTCATGCTCAGTAAATGGCTTTCCAAACCTTCTAGTTTGCTTTCGCACACCAGATGGATGAACAAGTATAAAACAGGTAAAATAATTTGGCCATTTAATTTCTTACATTTAAAAATTTTGACAACTTCATCCAAACACCATTTAGTTTTTTGAGAAAATAATTACTGAAATCTATGATCCTTCAATGGCATTCACAATTGCAGGTGAAATCTTATCTCCTCTTTTAACATCTTCATCAATGAAGGTCTTCATTTTTTTCTTCGTCATCTTTCTCCTCTATTTGCCCCTATATATATTCATTAATTTCCTATATATAACTGCCTTTCTGCCTCCTTTCCTCCAAATTTCTTGAGATTTTCGTGGACGGTCTCATTAGATTGTACTTAATTATTTCATTTCTTATAGCATATTATGTTATTCCCTCTTTGATCTTATCATTTCTAATTATCTAAATTCCAAATTAATAATTATAAGAAATTTTATATGGCCGGCTACCTTGCATAGCTAGCATTTGATTATAAACGTAGAACCCGAAATCAATTATAAAAAATTTAATCAACTTGCATAGCTCTAATTTTAAATAGAAATGAAAAAGAAACCTGGGACTTCCTTAGTTACATTATATACCAACGAATATTCCAGGAATCAAACAGACTGCATTTGCAACTAACTTTTATCTTCTCTGTGTTTTATTAGGAATCACATATCCCTGAAATTTACTCCTTGTTTTCTCCAAAGATGCAGGAAATATATTTTCTACTGCTGGCAAAATATTTTCTTAGTTGATTCAATTTGGTTGTTTTCACAAACTATAAAATTTTTACAAATTAAATATGGGCATCCTTGTGAAATCAAGATTTTTATTGGTAACTGAGGTTTAAATTATAAATTAAAATGTCTAATTCAACTTGGCTCGACTGCTGATTTCAATCCAAAGGTTCAACTATCATTTTAATTTTGATCATCTAGCCCGATCATAATATCTTTGAATAGAGAAATTAATTAATGAGTAGTAATATGTTTATCCTTAAACTTCAATAGTAACAATTTTGTTCGAGATGTACGAAACTAAAATATAACTTATACAACTAGAGTTCGAGATTAATTTGTTACAATTATTAAAATATGTTCTGAGCTGTTCTTACCCCATTAATTGATTATATTAAAGTACTCCCTCAATTTCGTCACTGCACACATTAATTTTGGGTCTTGTTTCTTGATTCTGATAAAAAGAATGTACTGATTCGGCATTTAATTCTTCACTCCAAGTATATAATCAACAATATCTTTGTCTTAGTTTTCACTTTATTATAAATTTTTCTTACAAGAGATTTCACTGCTTGCAAAATATTTTCTTAGCTGATTCCACCGCAAAGCTGCTTTTAGAAATAGTAAATTTTAACAGGACATGGATATTCTTACTAAATTAAGATTAATCCAAGCTCCTTGGAGATCCCAAATCTTGAGAGAATAAGTCTTTTGAACCGCATAAAGTTGCTTTATTATATTCCCTTGTACACACGACTATTAAAGAGCTGCCATCTTCAGTTGAACATCTAGTAGCCCTTACAACTTTGAACTTGCTGGGCTGTTCTAAGCTTGATAATTTGCCAGAGAATGTGGGGAATTTAAAATCTTTGCAGATATTCTGTGCAAATGATTCGGCCATTATTCAACTGCCATCCTCTATAGCAAATTTAAAAGAACTTAAAAGCAGCTTGGTGTTCTGGATGTAGAGGTTTGGTATTGTCTCCATTGTTATCTGGTTTTTCTTCTTTGACAGTGCTATATTTAAGCTGCTGTAATACCATTGAAATCCCACAGGATATCCCCTATTTATTGTCATTGCGAGCATTAGATCCAAGGAAAAACAATTTTGAAAGTTTACCTGTGTTAATGTTAATATGCTGAAAAATCTGGATACAGTTTTTATAATGAAAAATTAGATTTTGAGCAAGAAAATCAATCTGCATTGTTGCTGTCCAAAATCCTCTGTTTCTCCTCTGTTCTTGCTGTTGTCTTCTTAATTTTCTATATTGTTTGATTCACTTGTTGGATGGTTTGTTTGAGGTGTTAAATACATAAAATAGGTTGTGATTGCTGAAACTACAGCCAACAACCTGAATGTCTAAAACAGCTTTTAAAGCTGAAATCTTGACCTTGAAAAGGCTGCGATATACTTCAATCATTACCCGGGAGTTCTCACTAAAACTTAAAAATATTTAGAAGCCAAGAACTGGAAGCAGTTCCGGTCTCTGCCAAAACTTCCATCTTGTTTATAATTATTAGATGTCTACAAACTGGAAACACATTGTGAATGCCTCAATTATCACCCTACTGGATATGATATGATATTTCCTTCGGTGCCTCAATTCTGAAACTTGAATTTAAGTGGAAATGCTAGCAAATGCAGGTGCATTCGGTAGAATTTTATCCATATACCAGTTAACAAGGAATCATACAGTGTAAAGTGTTGGGTTTTGTCTCAATGGGATGTGCATATACTGGGCACACCCCGCAACATTTCACCCTTACTTTTTGTTTGTCGCGGGCAGGGTAGAAGTCAAATGAGAAAGATGAATGGCCGTCAAAATCAGGTAGACAAGGATCAAATCCAAGTCAGACATGATCTGGATCATAAATTATGTAGTCGTCAAATGGCAAAACCAAAGGCATGTTCTTTAACGAGAATGTGGCACCAACACTTTTGCTTTCAAAACAGTATTTACAATTTACTCCAAACAGCCTACTAGAATGAAAAATATCTTCAAATGCAATAACAGCACAAAGAGCAAATCCAACGAAGTTTCTGTTACGACAAAGATGTGGCAGTTGAATAGATGTGGTGGAAGTTTCGTTTCCTTGTATCCAACGAAGTTTCATTTGTGTTTTCATTTAATTTCGAGCAATTTCAGAATTCTAACAGCCTACTGAGTCTGAAGCCATTGTATGGTTTTTCGGATAATTTATCCAGTACTGATGCATCCATTTGATCCAGACGTGATGGAAACTCCGGTAAAGCCTTAAGTCGTTTGCAATTCAGCGCTTCTAAATAAAATAGATGTGGTGGAAGCTCTGATAACGATTGAAGCATATTGCAGTGGCTCAAGGTAAGCTGATATAGTTTCGACAGTTGCTTGATATTTGCAGCCAAACTTTTAAACTTATTTCCGTCTAGATTTAACCATTTCAATGAGGACATTCAGCCAATGTCTTGTGGCATTTCTTTCATATCACAGTAACGTATTCTCAGTTATGTTAGAGAAGAAAATACAAAACCTTTGCATTCGGAAGATTGAAGGCTTCCAATTTTGTTTGAATCTCTGATAGAGCTTGGTATTTGAGTGATGGCTGATTTCTCTCCAGAGATTTCAAACAAGGATTTTAAATTCTGGTGGTTTTCTGGCAAACTGTGAATGTCAGAGCGACCTCTCAAATACAAATATCCAAGTCCTACATTTGAATTGAAAATGGCAGCTCCTTAATTGCCGTAGTTCTAATCGAATATGAGTTCAACTTTCCATTTCTCCAAGATCTCTGGAAAACTATCAAGCTTTGAGCAATTACCAAGGTTAAGCCAAGAAAGAGATTTCAACTTACAAATGCTAGTTGGAAGAATCTTCAGCCTTGCGCAAGAGCTTAGATCTAAACTTTCAAGATCAGTTAGACCCTCACCTGATGAGGGAACTACTTCTACTGCTGTCCCTCCCAAATGTAGGTTCATTATTTTTCCTGAAATCTCTGGAAATTCCATGAGATTAACACAGTAGGACAAATCAATGGTTATTGGAGATCGAAAATGAATGTTGCGTGGAAAGCGCCTAAGATTGTTACAGCCCTTCAAACACAAGATCCCAAGGTTATTGAAATTCTGAATGTACGAAGGAATGCAAGGCAACTTCACACAATTCAAAAGATTTAGTATCTTAAGATTTGAGATTTCTGAAGGGTCCGGGTTCTTAGTAAAATATTGAGAGTGGTGAAGATTAACATATTTTAACTTGTAAGCTTCCTGTAAAAAAGTATAAATAATCACTTGAATAAATTAGTATTAACGAAATTCATAGTAATATAAAATAAAATATATATTTAATTAGGTGACATACATATAATACTTTTTTTCCTTCGCAGAGTAGTTCAACTTCATTGAAAGATGAACTATTGATCTCATATTGGACACATCCAAATGTTCAGGCAGATAAAATTTAAGCATTCTTAAACTGGTCATTTTTGTGAAGGCTCTGCAATCTAGATTTATGTCTTTTATTTTCAACAAATTCAAGAATATGCCACTACCTAAATCTGTCCCCTAATTAAGAAAAAGAATAATAATAAATAATAAAAAATGGCTAAATATTAAAAAAAATAATTATAAAATTGTTAAATATTCAAAATAATTATAAAAACTAGTCATATTTTAACTTATTGCATGAGGTTGTCATACGAGACTTATCAACCAAGATATCCAGTGTATAATGCATCGAATCAAGGTCATCAAAAATTAATTTCACTAATCTTTATCATATCCTTGAAAAAACATGCAATGTTAAGAAAAATATTTTTCATTGTCCAGCTTAGTTCAACATAACTAATTTTCAAAATATTATAAATATCATGCTCAAAAATCAATTTTAATTTGTCCAATGCATTTTCCTTGTCTTGTTTGCTCTTAAGACAAAGGAAGGAACCTAACCCCTTAAGAGGAAGTGGATTGCCTTTTGCATACTATACTAGCTTCCTTGATAGCATGACAAGATTTGTAGGGCAATGGTTTTGTTTAAAGGCAAAATTGCAAAAGTGCTCAAGAGCTTCATTATAGTTTAATCCTGTAACCTAATATACGTGATCTACACTATATTTATCAAGAACTTGTTTATCTCTTATCGTTACAATGACTTTGCTTCCTACACTGAATTGATGAAGCCCTCCAGCCAAATATTCTAATTGTCCAAATTTATTTATATCATTGAGAACAATGAAAACCTTCATACGTTGGAATCTATCTTTCATATGTTGTGGTTCAGCAACAAAAGAGTTTACACGCTTCTTTTTTATTAATATTTTTTTCTCTCTAAGAGTTGCTAATTTAGTTAAAAAAATATTTCTCTATTATGTTAGTTATAATTTATGAACGATTAATTAAAATTTTAAGAAATATGAGAATCTTAATTTATATTTTATATTTTAATATTAGGACTGTTGCTCAAGCTAGATGAACCCATGAAAATATTTTAATTTTACTGGCACTACAAGAAAAAAAAAAATTTTTTGCCACTGAAAAAATCAGTTTCAGATATTATAACTTCTAACAAAAGAGTTTTTTGTTGCAAAATTTTGACTTATTGCGTCCAAATATCAGAGATTGCAATAAATCACGTCGCAAAAAATTTATTGTCATTTCTAGCTGTTTTTAACCACAGCAAAAAGTATTCTTAACTAATTTTATGACCGTTATGTAGCAGTTTCAAATAAGCTAAGAAATTTGTTTACCTTTTTACCACCATCATTTGTTGTCAAATGTTCATCTACAATAGATATTATACATTACAATTATTTTCATTGCTGTAGTTTCAGTTTAAAAATTTGCTGAAAAGGCTTTTTCTTCAAGTTGTCTATTTTTTAAAAAAATAAAGGCAAACAAATGAAAATTAATTAAAAATGCCAACGAATTTAATTAATTAATCAGTTGGTGGAAGCTTGAATCTCTTACAATGTTCTTCCTCTTGTTTTAGGTACATACTTGAGGGTGAAAATCTGAGCCCAATTTAATTTCATTAATCAATACAACTGAAAAAATTAATCTCTTCCAATGTCTTCCATCCAGTTTTCGGTTACCAGACTTCAACCCGGTCCCTTTATATTAGAGTGGCAAAATCTGCAACAAAATGAAGCAATTTGAATTAAAGGCACACCAAACTAACATCAAGGAGTGAAATATTTAGAAATTAATTAATTCAGATAATGTCACATTATAACCGTAGGAATTGGACCCATGCCAACTGAAAAGAGCCTAATCTGAAGTTTCAAGAGAGCAGTGGGCCAACTACTAAAGTGGAAATTATTTGTGTTGTTTAATCACAGAATTATTTCTGCGAAAGAAATATGAGAAGGTGAAATCTTTTGAATTCACCAACCTGGTTATAGAAGCATATATTGTCATATACCAATGCAAAAGAGAATAAGACGTAAAATCTTTTTGAATTCTACATTTCTAATATTTAGAAGAGATTGTAGGAGAAAGAAGTAATAATATATATATATATGTATATATATACACAGACACACATATACATACATATATATACATATATATCAGGCGTCCTCAGGCTAAAATGCTCCTGCTACGAAGTTATCAAGCGTCCGTGATAATAAAGAGCTGCAAATTAAGAATGTAGCGAGTAATTAGAAGCCTAAACAAAGAATGGATTCTCATTGAACTTTGTTGAAAGTTTATAGATACGATTTTTGAAACAAGTTAATTATAGTGAAATTCGTACCTGATTTGCTGTTGCTAGCACTCCCCTGAGGTCTTTCAGTGTTATCTCAATGACGCGTATTGGCACCTATTTGTTTAAAGAGTGCAAGCAATGGTACCGGTGAATTCCCAGTTTGGATATTATTTGTTGAATACAAGGATCAAACACGGAAAGTAAAGCATACCATTTAAGAAATAACTTATATAGAGCTAAAAAAAATCCAATTATTTTGCAAATCTTGGATTTTTCCATTGGAGAGAGCTGCTTTTGGTGTTAACATTATGTTCTTTTCTTTAGTGCTCCATATTATTTTCTACACAAACTGATATCAATTTCTTTACCAGTCAGCAAAAAGAAAAGATGCAAAACATATTAAAACGCTTCCATAACAATATAATTAGAAATCAAAATCATTAATAATTGCATCGAATATTTGTGTGTATATGAGCAGAGAGTAAGAGAATTTAACCCAAAATTTTGTTATGAAGATACAAATCCCAGTTGCAGAAAACAATAAAAAGATGACTGAAAATAAAAATATATTTAAAAATGAAACTTTTAGGCTCACCCTTAGCCATGAAAGAATATTGCTGCGATACCGAGTTGCAGTAATGACTAAATCACTATCCAGAATATCTCCATTGACAAGCTCCACTCCACCTATAGAGAAACTTCTGATTCCAAGAACAACTTTGATTTTACTAGATCTGATTTTCAAAATAATTTGTTGAGTAATAGGTGGGCTAAGGTTATAGTAATTAGATTCTTTATAAACCTAAGGCTACGGTCTCAAACTGTGTTTGTTTTCAATGTAAAGCATGAGATATATTGGCCATTATTACCATTATGCAATGCACTAAACTAGAGATGGTAAAAGTTCTAGTAGAAAATAAGAACTCCAAAATAATCGGGCTCGTCCTTCTCTTTTTTGGGTGGAAATGACTAGATTCAACAAAAAGCTCAAGCATAATCAAACAATGATAAAAACCTGAGATGACAAGGACTCTAAATTCTTTATGTTTTAACACTGATAAAATTGCACTAATGTATCAAATCAACAGCATAGAAATATTGGATGGACAAATGAATGTAGAAAAAACTCCTGAAATCACATCCTCCAAAGGATGAACCTCTTATCACCTTGTACAATTTCACACACAAGAGCATAAGAAGAGACTTGCAAAGGCTTTCTTTCTTCAGGACTCTTTAGCTCTGCAAACTAAACATTGAAAGAAACGAAGTTTGTTGCTCAGGAATGTTGATTTCCTTCTGGTGGGATTTGTGGATACTTCAACTTCGGTGGTAGTTGCACTCGTGGTTGCCTCATCCTGAAATTCATTATGCAATTTGTGACTGAGGAATGTTGATTTCCTTCTTGTCAGATCTGCCGGTACTTCATCCTGAAACTCCTTATGCAATTTCCTGCATTTGTTTTCACTTAGTGGCAGTGTGTTTATAGTAAAACAGTTGGGTTTGGTCCTAATAGGATGTGCATACATTGGACACACCCCACAACGTTCCAACTTTAGCTGCCTTTCTCGTGATTTGAGCGAAGATTCAATGGAGAAATCAAATGAGACACCATCAGATAGCCCAACAATCGAACAGGGTTCAAATACAAGATACACGCGACATCCATCTAGAGACTTGCACTTGCCAACTAAACGGTTCTCGAAAACAAAATGCCTATCAACATGATTGGTTTTAGAAAAAGTCTTAGTTTTAAAACTATATTTACTTATGACTGCATAATCCCCGGTAGTGACATTTCCAATAACAAAACAAACAGCAAATCCAATGAAGTTTCTATCACAACAGAGATCTGACTGTTTAATGTGTATTGAAGATCCTGAAACTCGGCTTCTGAACCAATAAGGAATTCGGCTTCCAGGTAAACAAATGGTAACTCCATAGGGTACAAGAATTTCCTGCAATTAATATATATAAAAATCTTAATTTTGATATAATAAAAAGAAAGATATATAGAGAAAGAGAATAATTACATACCTTTTCATAAAATTGTCTGAGTGATGCAATCGCCATATGCTGAATCCATAATTGTGAGTCCGAAGTAATGCCGTATAATGTTGGGCAATTACTAAAGTTTAGCTCCATACGCATGGCATCCTTATTATGGAAGTAGCATTGGCAAAAATGTTCCAGGACGGATGAATCTAATTCTTCCAGATGTGATGGAAGCTCTGGAAAACATTGAAGCATTTCGCAATTCGTTGCTTCTAAACGAAATGGACAGAGTGGAAGCTCTGGTATTGCCTGGAGCATTTCACAATTTCTCAAGATAAGTTCTCTCAGCTTGGACAGTTGTTTGATACTTGCAGGTAAAGTTACAAAGTAACTTCCCTGTAGATTTAACCTTTCCAACGACGACAGGCAACCAATATCTTGCGGTAATTCCATTAAGCCGCAATCATCTAATTCCAGATTTTTTAAAGAAGATAAACCTGAAAATGAAGGCACTACCAGACCTCTGCATCCAGAAAGTGAAAGTTGCTCTAGTTGCTTTAAATCTGTGATAGAGCATGGTAATTGATAGATGGCTGATCTCTTTCCATAAATGAACTTCAAAGATTTTAAACTCCCCAAGTTATCTGGCAAACTGTTGAGTTTAGAGCAATCCATCAAGCTCAAAATTTTAAGTCCTTCTGCTTTTTCTATTGATGATGGCAGCTCTTTAATAGCTATGGAATTTAAACCAATATATTCTAGACATTCCATTTTCTCTAAGATCTCCGGGAAACTCTCGAAATATGAGCAGTAATTAAGATTAAGCTCACGAAGAGATTTTAATTTACAAATGCTAGTTGAAAGAATCTTCAATCTTCTGCAAAATGTCAGATCTAACTTTTCAAGATCTGTTAGGCTTTCAATCGATGGGGGAATTTCTTCTATTCTTGTCCCTGCTAAAGTTAGCTCTCTTACCTTCCCTAAAATCCTTGGAAATTCTGTGAGATCACAGTAGGAGAAATCAATGGTTATTGGATATCTAAAATAAATGTTGGGAGGAAAGTAGCTAAGACTGGTGCAGCTCTTCAAACACAAAATACCAAGGTTGCTGAAATTCTGAATAGATGAAGGAATGGAAGGCAACTTCATACAACTCAAAAGATTTACTCTTTCGAGATTTGGGTTTGTAAGGGGTCCGGAAATTTAACGAGACATGGAGAGTGCTGGAGATCAATATATTTTAAATTGAAAGCTTCCTGTGAAAATATGTAAACAATTACTCAAACCAGCCAACGAATTTCACAATTAAATTTCAAATATAAAAAACATTTATATCATTTGGTAGAATACAATACCTTTTTCCCTTCCCAGAGTTGTTCAATGCTACTATAAGGCAAGCTAAGTTCAATAAGATTGTTTGGACTGAAATTCATTGGCAATGTTCTCAAAGGATATCTATGCCAATGAACATATCTCAATTCATCAGAAAGATATTCAAGACCTTGGTAAAGATGTACTTTAGAGTATGCATCTGGAAAGCCAATTTGTTCTGGCACATAAAATTTCAGCATCCTTAGATTAGACATATTTGCAAAGGCTCCAGAATCTAGATTTATGTCTCTTGTTTTTGACAAATCCAAGAATATGCCTTTGATTGAATTGGTCCCCTGAAAATAAAAAGAACAATAGTGATAACAAATAAGAAAAATTGAATAAATTCTTTTGAAAACTTATTAAAATTGATCTTAAATTCATAAAAGGAGATATGCACGGGGTGATTATTTATCCAACATATATTAAAAAAAGTTTAAAAGAAACAAAATAAATTAATTAAGGTCTAGATTACCTTATTTTTGCTTAGAACATGACAAATATCCTCATGATACCATAACCTGCTACGTTTTCCTGGCTCATCTTCTGATTCTTGGTGAACGATTTCCTGACCCATCTCTTGTAACAAATCATGCATTTCTAACTTATTGCATGAAATTGTTATGAGTGATTTATCAACCAAGACATTCAACCCATATTGCATTAAACTACGATCATCAACAATTGACATCACATGATCTTTATCATATCCTCTAAAGAAACATGCAATGTCAAGAAATATATTCTTTAGTTTTGGGTTCAATTTGTCGTAACAAATTTTCAACACATCATAAATATGAGGATTAGAAATCTGTTTCAAGTTGTCTAGTGCATTTTCCCAATAGGGTATGCTCTTCCCATAAAGGGAGGAACCCAACACTTTAAGTGCTAGGGGATTGCCTTTTGCATAATCTACAACCTTCTCTGCCAGCGCCATAAAATCTTGAGGGCAAGAGCTTCTTCCAAATGCATTAATGCTGAAAAGTTCAAGAGCTTCATTGTTTTTCAAATTTTCAACTTTATATATATACTCCACACCATAGTTATCAAGCACACTTCTGTCTCTGGTGGTTATGATGATTCTACTTCCAAAACCCAATCTTTGAAGCCCTCTAGCTAAAACTTCTAATTGCTCCAATTTATCTACATCATCAAGAACAATTAAAACCTTCATGTATTGGAGCCTTTTCTTTGTATAATATGGTATATTGGGACCTTCTTTTTCTAAATTTTCATCTAATAAATATGAAAAGACTTGCTTTTGTAGATATTCTAATCCTCCTTCTTGTTGAGTTTTTTGTCTCACATTTGCCATGAAACACTTCCCTTCAAAATCACTTAAATATTGCTTAAAAATAGCTTCAGTAAGAGTTGTTTTACCTATACCACCCATGCCCCAAATTCCTACAATTCTAAAATCTTGCAATCCAAAACATAGCAATGAGTTAACTTGCTCAATTTGCGAATTTATTCCCACAAGACCATCGGAATCTGTTGAGACTGTTATATCTTCTAATTTCTTCAAAACATCTTTGACAATTGTAGCTACAAGTTCTGCCTCAAGCCTAGGAAGTTTGAAAACAAAAGAAAATAAGCAAAAATGGATCGAGAATAAAATAGGAAAATTACACATAATTATTGTTTCTTCGCTAACTAAGATAAATGAGATTGTTACCTAATTTTCATGGATTCATATCCAGTAAAATAAGAAGATTCTATCAATGCATCTCTCCATTTTTGAACCTTTTCTGGTATATTCTTGAAGTGTTTTTCATGCTTAGTAAATGCCTTTTCAAAACTTCCAGCCTGCTTCCGCACATCAGATGGATGAGCATGGTAAAAAATTGGTATAACAATTTGGCCATTTAATTTCTTACATTCAAGAATTTTGACAACTTCATCTAAGCACCATGTAGAAGAGGCATAGTCTTTTGAGAAAATTATTAATGAAATCTTTGATCCTTCAATTGCATCTACAAGAGTAGGCGAAATCTCGTCTCCTTTCTTAGCATTTTCATCAATGAAGGTTTCTATTTTTTTTTTACACAAAGCAGCAAAAAGATGACTAATAAAATTTTCTCGAGCATCCTCCCCTCTGAAACTCAAAAACACATCATATTTGCTAGAAGAAGAAGGAGAAGAAGAAGATGATGATGCAGCCATAATTGAAAATTGGGAACTTTGTGACAGAGAGATTAGATGAAAGTGCTTGTACCTCTATTAATTCTTGACAGACGGATTAGTAATCTATATATGTTCATTAATTAATCATCCTATTTCTGACTTTTTGCCTCCTTTCCTCCAAGTTGCTTGTTATTTTAGTCGAGGTTCTCATTGGATTGTACCTAATTATTTTATATCTTATAGCATATTATATTATTCCCTCTTTGATCTTATCAATTCTAATTATTTTAAACTGCAAATTGATAATTATAAAAAATTTCATATGGCCGGCTGGCCGGCCGGCAACGTATCACCCCGAATTAATTATAAAAAATTTAACCAACTTGCATAACTCTAATTCTTAAATAGAGATAAAAAAGAAACCTGGAGACTGACATTGTTATATACTACTCATATTCCAGGAATCAAACAGATGTTTATTCTTTTTTTCGTTAGTATTAACTATCAAGTAATTTTATATATCCATATCAAAATATATATCTAAAATTATAATATTTATAAAAAAATACAAATTAAGCAAACTAAGAAATTCAAATTGTCAGTAATGAGTAATTTTATCCATATTACAATATGTATGTATCTATCACCGACCTTGTAGCAATAATTTCATTTAGAAAATTATATTTTGCAAACTAAACTTTTGTTTTCTCCAGAGATGCAGGGAATTGATGAAATTAAGTTTGAGTTTCTTTCTTGCATTTTCTTACTGCTTGCAAAATATTTTCTTTGTTGATTCAATTTGGCTTTTTTTCCAAAATAAAATTCTCACGATAAATATTGACAAACTGTCCTCGCGATAAATAAAATCAGGTCCCCTTGAACCACCAGCAAGCGAAGTACTACCAAGATATCGACAAAGTTTCCTCGGACTATCAGAAATTAAAATAAAATACCGTGAGGTACCGATAAGCCCCATGTGGTAAACAAAATAAAGCCCCCTTGAGCCATCAGAAATTAAATTACCGTCAGAGTACAAACAAAGTCCCCTTGAA
Source organism: Azadirachta indica (assembly GCA_022749755.1). NCBI lineage: Eukaryota > Viridiplantae > Streptophyta > Magnoliopsida > Sapindales > Meliaceae > Azadirachta > Azadirachta indica. The sequence continues at coordinate 4,754,279 of CM040441.1, read as the reverse complement.
CTGTCAAAAAAATAAAAAACCATTATGATACTGACAAATTCCCTTTGTGATAAAAATAAGACATACATATATATATATATATATATCAGAATGGGAGAGAAAAGAAGAATTATTTAAAGAATTTGGGTCATAACAATTGGCAAATCTGACACGGATACAAATGACTACAAAATTATCATGCCCATATTTTTTAAATAGATCACGTGGTCAAGATACACCTGTTAGATGAGAATATACCATCGTACGCTAAGCTCTAGATATTGTAGCTATATGTACAATTTAAAACCCATTAATGAATAATGCTGATTTGCGAAGTATGAAATTGGCCATAGAGCACATCACCGTAATACCGACAAACCGCCTTCGTAAACACAGCCGTAATATTCGCAGGAAACCTTCAAATTGTAAAACAAGTTTGCAATTCGAAATGCCCGATAAAGCTCCCAAAAGGAATAAAAATCGTTTAATTAATAAAGTATTAAGCTTTTAATTTTCAAAAAAAATAATAATAAAATAAATAAACAAATAAAATATTAAGCTTATGCTTAGTGTGTATATATATATATATATATATACACACACACACATCAAGATTCCTTTTGCATGGTCAAAGTCCATAGTAAACCTTTCCACATTCATTAACTTTATCATCACTGTCAATAAAATATTCATTAATAATTCAAGGAGATAATCCCATTTGTCTTCGTCAATTTATTTCTCAATTACAACTACCACCTCAAACATTCGAGCCAGGAACACAAAGAATGATGACATATCCGTAAAATTAAAATGAAAACAATAAACAAAATAAAACTCTACTATATATTTTCACTATTGAAATTTCGGGAGCAAATAGGCCAAGGAACTGGCGTTATCGAGAAACCAACATCATGATTAAAATAAAATTTTAATTTTTGAAGCAACATGGGAAAAACCTTAAACCAATCTATATATCAGTAGGAACGCATAATACGCGCATGTGCGTGTGTGTGTGTGTGTGTATATATATATATATATATATACACACACATAATTAAAGACATAAATTAGATTTGATTATTCCATTTTTTTATATCCCCAATAACCGACAAGCTCAGTTGTAATAGCTCCTTAATTAGCTAGTTTTTGTCCTCCACATGTATGCATTATCTGACTTATATTAATTAATTAACTATTCCCATCATAATTAATTAATATTCATAACAAGCTAAGTCACATTATCATGCTTATGATTTAAAATACTTATTTTTAATTTGACTTCTACATGGACCTAATCAATTTGGCAGCTGCAACCTAACCACCCACTCAAACAAAGCCAAAGGCATGCTATCAATATCTTCATTTGTTACTCCGATCCACTCATCAATATAACGTGCATGCTGTGCTTCGAGTTGTTTATGAAGGTCCCAAATCCATGCATATATGTAATGTCTCTTCAATGCTAATAAGCAAATTAAACTGCTTAGGGCATTCAACCAGGTATTTACTAAACAATGGAACAAGTATCAAAGTATTGAGAACGTCAAGAACAAAAGAAAACATTTAAAACTAAAAATTCAGCACCCAAAATACGGGTTGTGAAGGCTAAGCCTCGCATTCTCTCTCTAGGGTCGAAGATCGTTAACCCTCTTTCAGTTGCTGATTAAGCTTGTCCCGACTACCTTTTGAACCGACCTCTTGCAGCTAAAAGGTTAGGAAATCAATCCAACTGGACCCAAGGTCCCGACTACCTTTGGAACCGACCTCTCGCCATTAGGGGGTTAGAAAATCAATTCGATTGGACCTGATGTCCCGATGGCTTTCTGAACTGACCCGTTGTCCTTGACAAGTTAGGAAATCAATTCAATTGGAAGTGTACTGCCAAGAGTTAAACTTCCAACCAAAGGTCAACGCATGGACCGAGGTAAATAAAAATAAAATAGGAATAACATAGCCACACATGCATATAAACTTGTCTCAAACTATCTAGTCCCACGTAATCATCATCTGCAAACTATTGAAGTAAATACAATAGCCCAAAAGATAAGACAATAAATCAAAATAATAAAGACTTTCAATTATCTTTTTCTTATAATAAAGTCATGTTAGCGGCCTATTAGCAAACCTAGTGGTTAAATATATTAATTGAATTAAATTTCAATAGCAGCTGAATCCAGCTACTACAAAAGTGGGGGAATCCATGTTGGACCCCAATTCTTGATTAGTAACTGATGGGGATGGGATAAGGAAGAGATGAAGGGATGAGTTATGGACATTCCTACAAGTCCATTTTTAGACTTTCACATTTATTTAGAATTAACGAAAATAATGGGTTGAGTCCAATTCATATTGCGCTTGTATCTTAAATTTAAGATAGGTAGACCCAATTTAGCCCAATAAAAAAATTACTTTACTATCTTATTTAAACTTATTAAAATATAAATCATAAATGATGTTTATTTAGAATTTTATTAAGATTAGTATTCCAAGAGGATTAAGGGACGAATAAGTATATAAAAAAAAAAGATATAAAGAAGGGGACTTTTTCTCACAATTTAAACAGATTTATTAGTTGATATAAAGGATAAAATCTAGTACAATAGCTATTATTAAAAGCTAAATTTTACTCTTTAGTCTTTCCATTATAGATTTCTAAATTCATTGTCAGCATTCTATTTATGAACATTTAATTAAAGATTCCAAATTGGTATAAGAAAAAATTAATTTAATTAAATTAACAAGCCAATTGCTAGCAATTTATTTTTTAAATATTCATTTTGTTGCTCCCTAAACAACAAAATTAAAATGTGCTCTGTTTGTGCATAATAAAAGTAATTGCTGCATTTTTTCAATTACGAGTACTTGAAAGCATTTTTTAAACAACAAAATTAATTCATTTATTCAGAGAGAGATCTATGCAACGATATCTCAAAACAAAGCAGATTGAGAAATAAAATGTCAATTCAGCTTTACACCTTGAATGCAACTGATCAGTTGATCATTTATCTCAAAAATTTCCATGATGGCATACTAAAACAATGAAAACAGCCCTCCGATCTTTAGAGAAAACGAGAAAATTTGTTGTTAAAGAGCATTTCTTTTTCTCTCTGCAAACTTGCTAGTAATCCCAGTTCTTCCACACCTGAGGCAGTTGAATGGTTACTGAAAATTCTCGACTTTAATTGATATGTAGTTGAAGCAATCTCCAGGAAAAGAAATGCTGAATTGAGATGGTACATCAAACACCTGCCACAGACATAACAATTATTAATTCTGAAATGCTGAATGCAAAGAACCAGTTTCCACTTCTAATGCATTCAGCGGCAAAATTAATTGAGATAAGATTAATTAATTAATAAATAATAATAATAATAATAATAATAATAATAAAAGTAGCAACATTTTTGTTCCTAAACTTTGCTGTCCACAAATCATAATATCTTCTAATAATTTTGATAGATTATTTTTTTTTAATTTTATATAGATCATTACAAGGCATAAAACTATTAAAATTTAAGTAAATTGTATTTATTTCAAAAAAATTTAGAAATAAAAATATTATTATTTTAATAATAAAAAAATTGTGTTAAGATCTCAAACTGAAAAAACTCTTGAGAATAAAATGAAAATAAGTTTGATATAGTTCTACTCATGAATAACAATTTTTATCTTAAAAAATACAAAATTTATGAAAGCTTTTATTTGTCATATATGTATATTAGTTTTATTCATTCATAATACGGCATAGAATGCATAAAAAAAAGAAGTATTAAAAGTTCTCCTTTACACTATTGAACTTTTGTTGATAATTTTAGGGATAGAGAATTAGTTGTCTATCAAGTTAAAATTTTCATAATTTTAGTAAATAATATATGAAATTAATTAAGATATTTCAGAAAATTAATATAATAATAATATTTTTTCGTAAATGGTGACGCTACTCTATTAACAATTCTATTATTAACCATTTTTTTATAACATATCTTATTAGCACCTATATAGTTCATCAACTTAATTGATCAGAAATTTTATTATCTTTTATAAATTTTTAATTCAATTAAAGTAAATTAATCGGTTGTAAAATTTTATATAGATTTTTCAGTTAAAAATAAAATAGATTTTTAAGTTAGAAAATAAATTTCATCTCAAATTTGTAAACAAAATAACTTTTAACTTTAAAAATCTTTCATCATTTGCAATTAATTTGTTAATAGTAACGCACATAAAATTGAATAACCTTTTTAAAACATTTTTATGACAATTAATTGATTAAAGACTTGTAAGCATTTGACAAATTAATAAAATATAATTTTCAAAATTAGTAAATTATTTATGAAGCAAAGTTTTTTCAAAAGTTACACATATTTTTAATTAATAATTTAAAATAAATATTAAAAAATAAAAACATTTTATTATTGATACATAAATACAGATGTAATGATTAAATCAAATTTACAATACAAAGCCTAAATTTATAACAATACACCTTTAATTTGTATTATTATAAGTAGCATTTATATACTTACATTTTTAAAATTTAAAGTTAAAATATAAAAATAATTTAAAAGATGACAAACATTCTTTTAATATTTTAGAGACAATAATGTATGAACACCACAATATGGTTAGAAAACTCCTATTTCGAAATCATTGGTCAAACACACAATTTCTGTTATTTTTTATTTTTGACTTATGTTGATGGATTTAATTCTATAAATACTTTTAAACTTGCATTGGTGGATGCAATGAAAAAATATCTCAATTTTTTTCACAAATTATAAACAAAATGAAAAAAATTTACAACAAATGAAGGAACTAATCCTAGAATCCATGATCCAGGTCCTTCAATCTATAGATTTGAATTGAATCTTTAATTCAATTTCATCATCTCTCTATAATATGAGAATTGATTACCTTATAATTTAGTAATGGATGTATTTATCCAATTGAAAGTAAGGTTTCGAGTCCGACACTTTTGTGGTATGATTTCTTCGTATAAATTTCCTTGTATTGATTTTTGTATTCCATATCGGATGTGTATTCAAATTGGGTTGGGCAAGCCAAGCTCAGAGGCTAGAAAAAGGAAAAGAAAGAAAAAAATACATGGTTTTTTTAATAATGCATATTTTTCAAGCTTGTAAGAATATACGACACATTCTAAAAGGACTATTCTCAAAATGGCCAAATTTTATGGGTATAGAAATTTATCCCTTTCAAAAATTATTGTTAATACTAAGTTCAATGTATAAAATTGAGATCAAATTATTTAATAATAATAATAATAATAATAATTGAGGTAGTAATATTTTTGCCCCTAAACTTTGTTTTCGACAAATCATTGTATATTCTATTAATTTTAATAATTATTTTTTAACTTTAATAATTTGTTTAATTTTATATAATTATTTATGACAGATGAAATTATTAAATTTTAAGTAAATTATATCTATTTTAATAAAATTTAGGAATAAAGATATTATTATTTTAATAATAAAAAAAAGATTGTGTTAAAATCATGAACCAAAAAAGCTTTGGGAAAAAAAATGAAGAACAAGTTTGATTTGGTTTAATCATGCAATACGAATTTTCATCACAAAAAAATGCAAATTATATGAAAGCATTTATTTGATATATATATATATATATTTTATACATTCTTAACACAACTAAAAATTCTCCTTTATACTGTTGGTCTTTTGTTCATAATTTTAGAGTTAGAGAATTGGTTGCGTATCAAGTTAAAATTATCATAATTTTAACTTATCATATATGAAATTAATTAAGATATTTGATAAACTAATATAAAAGTTGTGGTGATATGACTTTATTAACAATGTTATTGTTAATAGGTTTTATTATAATGTAATTTATTAGTATTCATATTGTTGATCAATTTCATTGATAAGAAATTTCATTGTATTTTATAAATTTTTAATTCAATTAAAGGAGGTATATTAGACTAACCAGTTGTAGATTTTATATAATTTTTTTAGTAAAAAATAAATTTCATCCCAAATTCATAAAGAAAACAACTTTGAAAATTTTAACCATTCATCAATAACTTTTTAGTAGTAATGTACAGGGGATTGAATAACTTTTTTGAAAACATTTTTGTGACAATTACTTGTTAAAGATTTGTAAGCATTCGACATATTAAAAAAAATCAAAATTAATTATTTATTTATGAAGGAAAAGGTTTTTAAAAAGTTACATGTATTTGTGAGTAATAATTTGACATAAAAATTAAAAAAAATAAAAATATTTTATTATTGTAGCATAAATGTAATGATTATAATATAAAACTAAATAATATAAATCTTTGATTTATATTATTATAAGTAGCATTTATACAATCACATTTTTAAAATTTAAAGTTAAAATATCAAAATAATTTAAAATATGATAAAACATTCTTTTAAATGTTACGAAAAGTGACATATGAACTCCACAATTAGAATTAAATGTACCATTTTTCTCTTAGTTTTTACCGTTACTTTTTGTTTTTGACTTATATCAGTCAATATTCTTAAACTTATTTGTTAAACACACTATTTTTGTTTGTTTTTATCGGTAGTTTTTTGTTTGTGACTTATGTTGATTGATGTTTCATAAATACTCTTAAACTCATGTTCATGAATACAAAAACAAAAATATCCCATTTTTCACAAATCAATAAACAAAATAATTAAAAAAAAAAAGGGAATTAATCCTAGAACCCATGATATAGGTCCCTCAGTCCATGGATTCGAATTGGATTTTTATTGTTGTTTGGGAAATGGCCCTAGAACCACATAGTTCATAGGTCTCATGTTAGCAGGCCCAATGTTTGATCAATCTTGAAGGGTTTTGTGTAGGTCAGCCCAAGATAGATCCTGATTAGGCCACGTGTGGTTAGGTGTCATGTGAAGAAATTCATTTGGATTGGATATAGGTGAACCATAATTCTGGCAAGCCCTGAATCAGTAGCAACCCATTATTGTCTGGTCAGAAGGATTCAACCACTATTACAATTCAATGAAACCATTACTTATTTGAATCCTTGAGAAGAAAGGAGTTAGGGTGAGAAGTTCTAATTTAAGACATATTAAAATCCTACTAGAGTAAGCTCCGAGTTCTATTAGAACAAGGAAACCAGCAGTCTATATATGTATCACATTTTACTCATATAAATTCATTTATTATTCTCTCGACAAAGCAACAAAGGAATTTTTCTTTTCAAGGAAGAAGCTAGAAGAGTTCAGTATTTACTGTTGGGTATCAAAATAGTAAATTTTGGTATCAGAGAGTTCAATTGAGAACCTTTTGCGAAGGGGATTTCGTATTACGACGAATTATGTAGAACACTAAGATCTTTGGAGAAGCAACTTTAGAAGCAAATTGAGAAAGTCCATACAAGATTATCAGAATTATTAGACTAGAAGCCTATAAATTGTAATACCCAGATGGAAGAATAGTTTAATTCGTACGACGGATGAAGAATAGTTTAAAGATATAATAATTTAATATAAGCTTCACTATTTAGTAAGCCAAGAAGCAAAGATCAAAATAGCATTAATCCAAACATTTAATTTATGATCAAAATAACCAAACAATGAAAATCCAATCATTTATTACAATTTGTTCGAGTTCTTCAAAAGATATAAAGACATAAAAATCAAGCTTGCTTGGGAGATGGCCGTGAGATAACGCTAAAAGTTGAGTTTTCTGCTATGGGCATGGTCTGATTAGGCTGAGCAGGGTCGAAGTCTGGAGCAGGCTCTTTCGCAGCTGCTTCTTCTTGTCTTTCGACTTCTTACTGAGGACGTCGAGGGATCCCAAGTTTATCAAACAATTAGGCCAGGTCGAGCTCTTTATACTTCGTCTAGAAGGTTTTGCAGGCTAGTTCCAAAGCTTTTTTGGCAGTTTCATCACATTGTTATTCAACCTCCGCCTTAGTATGGACAAGCTTGTCTTCCAGATCCTTGTTGGTATGAGCAAGATCAGCCACTTGAGACCCCAATTGGGATACCTAAGCCTCAAGGTCAGCAACTTTATCTTTGAATATGCCACGCTTGCCTGCCCATCTCTTCATTTCCTTACTCATCTTAGCCTTCAGACCCTCTTCCCGTTTTTCTGCCTCTTTCAACATTTGGTCCAATAAGTTTCTCTCCAAGGTCAGCTAATCCACAGTTTATACATTAAGACATTCGCAATAGAATGCTCTTTTGCATTGTCTATGTACAAGGTCAAAGTATGATACACCTACACAAATTGACAAGGACAGACAGTTGATCAGAGAGATCTGCCATAAATCAAACAAAAATAAGATGTTTGAGCATAGTTACCTTGCCCAGTTGCTTGTGGATTTTCTCCAGCATACTGTTTGGACTTGCAGCCTTATTTTGAAAACAAGGTTGGGCTAACCATAGTGGCCAAGTGGTTAAAGGATAGAAGCAAATGCTCGAAGAGCTCCCTTTTTCTCTTCGAGAATATCCATCCAGGAGAGGCCGTCTACCTCAATGAGTTTCTCTCATTACTTTGTATATTGTTTTTTTTCGGTAGACCTCATTTATTAGTTGGATTTCAATGAACTCATCGGTATCCTTTTCTATTCTCCATCATCACGTCTATTATAATCAGCATCTTCATCTTGTCCTTGCTCGTAATTGCTTTCATACCTTTTTGAAGAATTTTGAGGCATTGTTCATCTTTGTACTCATGAACTATCCCCTAGCTGTCACACAATATATTAGAAATCCATGTTAAGAATATAAAAGAACGTCAAACAAGGCCCCTTGAATTGAATTTAATTTAGTATTTGGTGGGTGAAGTTTCTCAATTTTATCAAAAACCTTTTTCCCAAAAGAATAAGAAGGAACAAACAAGAGTAACAAGACATACTAATAAATGAGGCAATTAATGTAAAAGGAAGGTCCCTGAGTCACTATCTAATAACGTTTTTTCCCCCTTAAATTAGTGATTATAGAGCTAGGTATTACATTTAGACAATTTATAACCAAAATTGGATATTATAAGTTTTGAAAAATTAAATTGATATCAGAATCGGACTATCAACATTGACTGTACGTCTAGATATTAATTCTTTAAGAGCAACATGATTAGTGGCCATAGTCGTGAACATATATATATATATATACAGCCGTATGTCATAAGCCATATTTTTCATGAAAAGCGTATTATTAAAGAAAGAATATGATTAGCAATATTGTAGGCTACTCCTAACTGATCATCATCACATTTTATTGTTGAGTTTGTAATGCAATGCATTGTTATATCTTATTCACATAAAATTCCCATGTTTATCTTCTCTATTGGACCTTTTTTGTCCCATTTTAATTTTCATTTATTTCATTTCAATTTTAACCACTTCTTTTAGCTAACGATCTACAACCACATTTAACCTTAGCCGATTGCTTGAGTGGCAAAAAAGGCTTGAGTCCCCACAATGATGAGACTTTTTGTTTTTTTTCTTGGAATTACAAATTTATATACGACCTATTGATATTATACTAAAAATTCTAAAAATCTGCAATCTTGATTGAATAAAACCTAACAGTAAGAAAAAATTTACAATTTTTTGAAATTTCGAATTACATCTACAATATATTGATATTATATTACAAAATTATGTAGATCGAGAGTCTTTATCGATCAAAGTCTAATATTGTCTGAATATCTGCAATCAAATCAAGTGAAATCGATCTCCACAAATTGTTAGGAGGAAATTAGCCTTCACCAAGTAGATGGAAAGAATTGAACTCATGCCCTCTTTTTTGGTCCTAAATCCCCTTCTTTTTGGGTCATTGTTCAAGAAAACAAATTTCCCTAAATCCCCTCAGTTTTGGGCCTATATATTTTTTGAACTAAAGTTTAAATAAATTATTCAAATCTTCACAAGATGTTTTTTTTTTATCAAGATTTTAATGCGTGTTTATTTTATAATTTATATTTAAAAATTTATTAAAAATACCTTAATATAATTAATTTAAAAATCTTAACTTAAATATGAATAAATAATTATCTAAATGAATTAATTAATTATTTTATTTATTAATAATATCTTTTGTTTAATACTTTACATTTATATATATTAACAACTTAATATATTACTTTTAGGTTTTTTATGGCATATATGTCAATATATTAATTTTAGATTTTTTTATTTTTATAAAAAAAAACAAACAACATAATATTAAATGTTTAAAATAAACATATAAATATATTAATCAAATTCAGATTTCAATTAAATTCATATTTCTGTTATGCTTAGACTTCAAATAGAAAAAAATAAATACCACCTAAATAATCGATCCTCAATCTCCCATTTTCTTAACAACAGCAAGTTCTTTCTGTGCGAGCTTGAGATGGTCACTCCCTAGATATGAGGGAAAAAGGAACTATATATAACATCTAATTCAGGGAATTTTGATATTTAGAGGAGGTAATTACCCGAAGTCAAAAGAGACAATGTGATATAAAATCCACTTAGGAAAAACAATAGACATGATATGCCGAATCTATTTTATGATACAATAATTTGAAAGCTTTGAATTCTTGTATAATCACCATAAACTACGATTGACAAGGTACCAACTTCTTGCCAACTTGGTCAATCATTTAAAGCCCTCTTTTATTGAAAGAATATTCTCTAAATTGCAGGCACTATTTTTATCCCCTGATTTATGTAGAGTTTTTAAATTTTCGATCAACATTTTATATATGCATGGCGTCATCACAAAGGTCGTCTACTAGATGAGCAGCACGTTTCCCTTTCATGGAAAATTTGCGTCATCATATGGATCAGCAGATAGCTACGTGAATTGACACAAAAGGTAATTAGTTCTTTGTATTAATTGGACTTTTAAATTGCTCTCTCTATGTTGAGGGGCAAAATAAATTTAAGATTTAGTAATGGTGGTTTCCAAGAGCTATCAACCGTAAAAGGTCTCAATCTCTAAAATTGTAATGGCATATATTTCAAACTTCTATACATTTGATGCTTGCTTTCTGTTCTTAGCACTCAATTTTTATTTGTACTCTAAGCCTTTGGGTTGCTTTTGTATTCCCTTTGCTCTATTATTTCAATATTTACTACTATTTATATAAAAAAATATACATTTTTTCCTATATAAATTAAACGTGATTTGTACACTTGATAAACTGTTAAATTTTGCAATTATTTCTTCAAATAATATTATCTATTGTCTGACAGAACAACAAGTAATTCTTTGAAAAGATCGACTCAACTCAAAGCTCTTGCTTATCACAAGTTTTCGAGTTTCTATACTGGCTAGCTAGGATTAAAAGAGATAGTAGAATATTAAATTTTCTCTTAGGAATTTTCAATATTTTCATAATTCGTAAAAAATAGTACTCAAATCTTTAAGGAATATTTTGCAATTTTCTCAATTCCATACGACACACGATTTGTTGGTTCAATAGACTAAGGCCTTAAGAGATTTAGGTGATAGTAGTATTGAAGTTAACAGTTTCCTCCCAATTATAGCAAAACCTGCAAAATTCTTATTAGGCTTTGATATATAATCTTCATTATCATTATGCAATATCTATCTGATGTTATTAATTCATTTGCTGTTAACAATTCGGTGTTATATACATCACTGTGAAACTACATATTACACGTTTGTGTTTTAAGAATATTAATTTACACAAACTAGCTAGCCAAGCATTATTTTGTTAAGCGTATTTATGTGAAATATTTTTACAAATTAAGCAATATTTTTGAATTACCAAATGCAAACTCTATTAATTGAACTTCTACCTCCTAAAGTACAAATGTGCAAAAACAGCATATGAATAGTAGGAATCCACAATGTTTCTTTAATTACACATAATAACTCAAATAAATAATTTGATTCTCTCTGAAAATCCAAATTTGGTTATTGTACATTGATTAGTACAACAACTGTTAGTATTTTATTCTCATTTTTACTATTAAACCTTCAATTATTTGTTGATAAAATTATAGATCAACAGGATTTTCACGCATATAAAACAAGAGATTTTTTTGTGGCTCCTGGATTCAGAGACTATAAAATAACTCTCATATTAGGATTAAGATACCTCATTGAGGTTTATCCTTAACATTTAAGTTATACATTTAGGATGGGTTAATTGATACAAATCAATTATTTGTACCAATTAAGCCATCCGAAAGATCCAGCTTAAATATTAAGGATAAACCTCAATGAGAGATCTTAAACCTAATATGGGAGTTATTTTATAGTCACTGAAACCAGCATCCAGGAACAGCTTAGCCCATTCTTTTTTCATCATCTCGCTCTTTCCCGGCGGGCAACACCATCATGAGCATGTCGAAAAAGAGTTGTGTTTCAATGAACTCATCATTGCCTTTTTTATTCTCCCTTATCATGTCTATTATAATGACTTTCCCTACCTTACCACTGCTCATAATTGCGTCCTTACATTTCTTAAGAATCTTCACGCAATCTTCATCATTCCAATCATGTAAAATCCACTGTTTTTCACAAGTATCATTCATTTTATTATGAATTAATATTTGAAGGCTGGAAATGAAAAATTAAATAGTAAATTTATGTATAGTTAGTTAATTATATACCTTTAGTAGAAGAGCATCGGCTGGAGGAATTGCCTCAAACATATCCCCTCCAACATATTTCAGATTGCCATCCCCTTTCAGATCAGCAACGACATGCATCAGGTCAAATACAGTGCACTCCATTTGTGGAAACTCTTTAGAAATGGCTTTGGCCATAGTCCCCGTGCCGCCACCAACATCAACCAACGTATTCAACCCCTCAAACGCATCCTTACACTTATGAATTACCACGCTTGCTGCTAATCGAGCATCACTTGCCATGGCATCATTGAACAAACGATTAAGCCCTGGGTCATGTCCAGCATACTCCCAAAGAGTCATCCCATGGACCGTAGCAAATGGTGTAGGATCGTCGTTTTGGAACCAAGTTCTCACATGGTGCCATGGTGTTGTCAAAATGGGATCGAGCATGGCTAACAAGAAAGGTTTTACGCTCAAGGGATTGTCTTCAACAAGAAGTTGAGAAGCTCTAGTGAGAACATAGGCTTCTTCTTGGCCAATTATTTTAAGTGAAAAGAAGCCAGAGTGATGTAGAAGCCGCATGAGGCGGTAGATACAATGGGACTTGGTAGGGTGAATTGGTAGTGCAGTAACAAGCTCATCGTGAGTCATTGGTTTTCCATGCTTGTTGATGATATCTGGTATGCCTAATTGAATTGCACATTTTAGAGACATGGAGTTGATGAAATTGAGTATGTGATTCCAAACATGGGCGTGAGCTTGAAGCAGCTCACCATCATGCTCTCCATATATCAAATTCGTCATTAGGCAAAGTGAACTATGTATATAACTTGCTCTTTGACAAAAACTCAGCTAAGAGAGGAACTCTTTATATAGGCTGGAGCAGCAATAGTAAATATGTCATCACTCAAAATAACAATATAATTTAAGTACTTTTTTTTTAATTATTTTTATCAAATTTTAGTGATATCTATTTTTTTTTTCTAAACACTAAGGGTATCTGACTATTTTTTTATATTTTAGGGGGTATCTATCAATTTTTTCAATTAAGTTGATATGAGAATCAGATCACAACATTGACTGCAAGTCTAGATATCAGTTGTTTGAGGGATAATTTCATTTTATTACCTAACATTTTAGGAAACATCACTTACGTTCATATATTTCACATATTAGATAACAAGGTCCTCACATTTTTTGAAAATCATTACTTTGGCCACTAACATTTCAGTCAATGTCACGTAGGTTCCCTAACCAAACTTCTATCCACTTTTAGCGGTTATATAATTTTCAACTTGCCCCTTGTAATATTGTAATCTTTAACTTTTATAAAAGTCATCATATTACTCCTATACATTAATTTTTGTATTATTTTTTATTTTTATTTTTTTTTTTAACAACTAAAAAGATAAAATTATATTTTTATAAAATTAATTAATAAAAATAATTCTATATTTTTTCTTCTTCCTTGCCTTTCTCTATTTTTTTTGCTTTCATTATTCTTTTTCTTTATTGTCTCTTCCTTTTTTTTATCAAGGAGAAATTGCAATGAGTTTAAAATAAATTGAAATTAATTATTTAATTTTTTTAATTCAAACAAAGAAAAAAACTAATATATAAAGAAATTAATTTATTCAAATAATATATTCTTAGCAATAAAATTCAACTAATTTAATTTACTAAAAAAAACTAAAACCCACAAATTGTCTCTCCAATTATAAAGTTTTACATAATATTAATTTAAGTAGAAAATTATAAAAATACTTATTATTTTGTGTTTCAAAATAAATTATTACAGAAATTTGTTTAATAATAATTATAATAATAATAATTTTTTAAATTTGAATTCTAATATGGCTAATGTACAAATATGTGTATGTGTTATATTGAAAAAATTGATGATTTTTTCCTCAAGAATTATTTTTTTGTAGCTTATGAAATTAGATGAATTCTAATAAAATATATAAACTAAACTAAAATTAAGATTTTTTTATTTTTGGTTTTTTAAGTTCAATTAATTGATTCTATTATTAGGATTATGAATTATGAATAAATTTATTTGTTGTGTATTTTTTTATCTACATTAAGAATGTAAATGGAGAAGAAAGATAAGGAAGAAGAAAAAATAAAGAATTACTTTTTATTAATTAAGTTTATAAAAATATAATCTTATCTTCTTAGTTATTAAAAAAATAAAAATTAACATATAGGAGTATTATGATGACTTTCATAAATTTTAGGGTTAATAAAGATTTTTATATTATAATGGGTAAGTTGAAAATTACCTAAAAGCTAAAGTAGATGGAAGTTTGGTCAAGGCGTCTATGTGACATTGACCAAAACGTTAGGGACCAAAGTCGTGATTTATTGAGGACTTTTTTATCTAATATGTGAAATATTCCAACCTCAGTGATATTTCTTGATAAATTAGGGCTAAAATAAAATTTACACTATTTTTTTTTTTCTTTATACTGCTGTCAGAAGTCTTATTTTATTTATTTATTTTTTTTCTTTTTTTGAAAAACTTGTGGTTCAAGGAAGAATATAAATGATAAGGTACGATACTAATTTATCACCATTAAATTTTACGGTTGAATTTGTAATGCAATATAATGATATCTCTTATCCACATAAGAGTCCCTACTTTATCATGTTTTTCATTAACCACTTCTTTTAGCTAACAATCTGCAACCACACGCTACAATTACCTTCAAAATAATCTAAAAGTTGTCTTTAGCCGATTGCTTGAGTGGCAAAAAGGCTTTAGTCTCAACATTGATGAGACTTCTTCTTTTTGAAATTACAAATTACATGCATACAATTTGCTGTTATTATATTAAAAATTCTAGGAATCTAAAAGTTATATGTTTAAGTTTTTAAAATTTTCATTAGCATTTATATATGCATGGGGTCATAATTCCGATATATATATATATATATATATTATTTTTAAGACCGTAGGATAAAGGGAAAAGTAGAGAAATATGGTAAATATATATCACTCGCACATCATGGTTGTAACTAATTAAGAAGAGTTTAACTTTATTCTTAATTATATCCAAATTAATTGCATCAATTAATGTTAAACATTTAGTTTGCAGTTGATCAGCAATCCCTGTGAACATAATGTCCAAAACATCTTTGCAGTTAATTATCATACATAACTAAATACGAATGGATGTGTATTTTCTAAATTTTCGTATATTTTCTAAATATATAATAACTATTTAAGTAGATAAAATTATTTAATTATCAAATATTATAGCTATTATATTTTCAAAATTAACGTGAAGTACGGCAAATACAAAAGAAGTTTATCTGATAATACTTTATAATTTTTTCGTGCAACCTCCGAGCCAATGATTGGAGAGATAGATAAAGAGAAAAGGAAATACTGAAAAGATTCCACTCACAATTGATAAATAATACCATAGCATATATCATTTATCAACACCATTAATTACATTTTCCTACTCTGTAAAACATGAAATATTGTTTGTTATGTCGATTAATATTGTGTATGCAGTTGGAATCTGAGGATTTCTAACAAATGAAAATGGATTCACTTGGGTTAGAGATTAATTCTTCATAAAGCATTTCCATCTGCAATAATTAATACATTGTAATTGATATATTTCTATATTTTAACAACTCTTTAGTAAAAGAAGTAATTGTCACGATTCTATGTTATTGTTAGTTCTAATATATGAATTAGCAATTAAAAATTTTAAAAGTATGAGCGTCTTAATCAATATTTTATATTTATATATTAAGTTGTCATTCAAATTAAGTGCATATGTGGAAACATTTCAATTTTGTAGGATTGAGTAGATAAAAGTAATTGCTTGTGATTTGACAAAGTCTTTAACTGCTGTACTTATTTTTTTAATTAAATATATAATTTTTAAAAAAAATACAGATTACAGAAAAGTGAAATTAATTTAGTTTAGATTTGGTTTGATTTGATTTACAATTTTATTCTTCGAATTTTGAATTTTAAATTAAAAATATTTGTTTTTTTTGTCATTTTCTTATTCGAAATGATGATTCTAGTTATTTGAAAATTTATCACTTCACTATTTTCTTGGAATTGTTCGCTGTTACTAAAAGCCAAATTTTAGTCTTTCCATTACCGATTTTTAAATTCATTGCCACCATCCTGTTTATGAACATTTATTTAAAGATTACTAATTGGTATAAGAAAAAAATTAATTTAATTAAATTAACGAGCCAATTGCTGGCAATTTATTTTTTTAATATTCATTTTGTTGCTCCCTAAACAACAAAATTAAAGAGTGCTCTGTTTGTGCATAATAAAAGTAATGGCTGCATTTTTTTAATTACGAGTACTTGAAAGCAATTTTTAAATAACAAAATTAATTCATTTGTTCAAAGAGAGATCTATGCAACGATATCTCAAAACAAAGCAGATTGAGAAAATGAAATGTAAATTCAACTTTACACACTGAATGCAACTGATCAGTTGATCATTTATCTCAAAAATTAGTTTTATACATTCTTAATACAACATAAAATGCATGAAAAAAAAAAGTATTAAAAGTTCTCCTTTACACTATTGGCCTTTTGTTGATAATTTTAGGGACAGAGAATTAGTTGTATATCAAGTTGAAATTTCCATGATTTTAGTAAATAATATATGAAATTAATTAAGATATTTGAGAAAACTAATATAATA